>JASMMZ010000007.1:16862313-16938531 GCA_038502455.1 Anisogramma anomala | reverse complement strand
GAAATATAGTCCCTACTGTATTCTAATGCAACATTTTCGTATGAGATAAAATCGAACTAAACTGCGGCACACATTACTAGCCAGTCCCCATATATTTTTTTATGGTCAAAAGCTTGCTTGCCCCCTGCGATCGAGGCTGCCCACGTCGGCTAATGCACTAAGGTTTTTGCACAGCCCAAACGCTAGTCAGTGCAAATAATGCCGTCAAGTTCGTTATGTATAATTGATGGCTAAGTCAATTGTGTAATTGACAGCCAACAGATCTCATTATACCTCGTCACACATATATATATTCCCGTCTCGTCTCCTGCCTCTCATCCGCTTTCTCTTCCAATTTATCCCACCACTATTTGACTGCACTTGAACCATCTTCACTTCATTCGTCACAATGAAGCTATCCTTCGCCACCGTTCTCGCCCAGGCCGTTGCCATGTGCTTCGCCGTTACCGATCTTGTCGTCGTCAAGATGATCAGGTTGGAGTTCGACCCATCACGTACCAAGCTCTGGGCGTGTCAATTCAAGCTCAACGATTACGATTGCGGCGCGCGCGTCCCTGATAACCTCAAACATTCTACGCAACCATGCTATGGCAGCGACTACGAGTTCATGTTTGATTATACCATTCAGGGGGGTAAATACACAGTCACCATCGTTGTCACCAACCCCAAACACCACGTGACCGGCAAACATACATACCCGGATACGATCTTATGTAAAGACGACGGAGTTGCCTTCGTATGCCTCTGGGACGCTGGGCAAAAAATTCTTTTGGCTAAACCATAAGTGGGTGGAACTTGGCCGTCTGCCATTAGGGAATCTGCACGATGTGGTTGATATAGGTCGTCGTGCATACTCTCTTGGTTTCTATATATCTGCGCGCAAAACAGGGCATTTTACATGGCGTAGGCACTGAGTAATAAGCTGGACTTGACCAGTTCCGGACGGCGACATCGTAAAAAGCAAAGGACGGGACTTTCACATTAACCGAGGCTATTTGCCGTTTGTTTTCAAGGCAGCACAAATAAGCAGGCAGGACAACCTAGTTTTTTCAGGATCTAAATAGTAGCAAAAAACATACGAAAGATCGTATGGCTTTTAGTAGACAATTCCAACAATCACGAGCCAAAGTTTGTAATGTTAATATACATGAAGTCGTCTACAGGAAGAAAAGAGGAAGGTTGAAACTGCTAGCAGAGCGAAGGCTACTAGTATGGTAGTGCACCAGGGTAAGGGTCGTGCACCCAGGGTTAAGGTCAGCCCATGCGCTGCACAGTGCCATTCAAGCTTGTGACATGAGCGTAATTATATTTATAAAACAAATAATGAAAGATTAGTACCCGCTTGAGAGGTATATAACCTACTATTTATAATGTACCTTCTCTAAAATACTATTTAGACCATTTTTTTTATTACAATACCAATTTAACGATTCATCTTTTACTTACTATTTTAGGTAAATAAGTATTTAAACTCTATCGATATTAATTAATAGCTGACTCGTTTGACTACAAATAGCCTAGGGGGAAAAAGATAAATACAAGTTAAATACTTATAGCTAGATATTGTAATGGTTTCAACTGTTTGTATTTTAACACTTCGTTTTAACAAGAATTATATAAGATATATATGAAATTTATAAAAATTAATTAACTTAAAAAAAATATTTAATACGATACCATTAACCCTTATTCAACTTTTTATCTACTAAAAGCTCTGTTACGCTACCATGAACCCTTATTTGACGCTTTAATGTACCCGGGCACTTTTTGGAAAGCGTTATATTACGCACTAGGCTACAGAAGTCAAAACCACCAAGTTTCGGAACCCTTCGTGAAAACCCATCCGATCTGAAATCGTCAATCCACACTGCTCGTAAAACACAGGAACGGTTACAAAAAAAGTATCCAAACCGTTCGCTCTAATAAAAGCGGCCACAACATACCAATCCGTACCCACTACTGAACACGACTTACATATAAAATCATATAAAGCACCTCTCCACAAATATACTCCTTTTACCTTACCTAACTTTCCAAGGTCGCCTTATATATTCTAAATTTAGTTTTGTCAATATTTTAGTTTTAATAGCTGTTTAGCTAATATAGCGGTACTAAGCGTTAACAAAACTAATTTGAAACGCCTAATCAATTTATAATTACGTTTTTTTTACGTATCGTTTGAAATTAATTCACATTAATAAGCACTAATAAACATTATTCAGGCTGTTTTGATTATTTTAGTTACATTATATTTACCAAAATAACATGAACTTTAAATTAACCTTAAATTTAAATTACACTAGACTTCGAAATCTTAACGCATCTAAATCTAACCATGGCCCGCAATTACTAACTTACGTCGCTCGAACATCCCACCCAACCGCTCCAAGACACCTATAGTTATAGCCCTAAAACCCACGATACTGGAAAAAACCAATGCTTACATCAATCTTCAAGTCAAATATATAGGAATTATAAAGGCTATAATATACGATAATTATGATAAATATATATATCATGGCGGCTATATTTCGCTATTAGGAGGATAAAGCCTAAGTACTTGACATATTAGATGATTCCTATAAATATTTTTCGACCTGGACGTTGAGTATATAACAAATAGTAAACCCCTTTATTATCAAAGCCCAACAAATTTAATTACGATATAAAAATAGTAATACCTTAGGAAGTATAGATCACCATTTTATAAAGGCATTATTTGAAACAGCGTAACTTATCAATGTACTAAACTAGGAGAAAAGAAATTATATAAAACGGAAATTGTAAAAGGATATTACTGAAAGAAATATAGAAGATAGTAAATAAAACTACGGGAACGAGGCTAAAAACAATTTCGTCCTATACTTATACCTTAAATTATGAATGAAGGACCCGAAAAAAGAAAAAAAAGGGCTCGATGCATATCTCATACGCCCTTAAAAAAAGGGTCCAGGTGGCAGACTTAAAGAGAAGAGGGCTATAAGAAAAGGAAGAAAGGAAGGGTTTGGATACAAATTTCTAGCCGCGCCTCTAAGAGAAAGAAAGGCCGGGTATACAATCCAGGCCATGGCCACAAAAAAAAGGCTTAAATACATAATTTAGGCCGCAGCCTTAAGAAAAACAGCGGCTATAAAAGGAGGGGGAAAAAAGGCTGGATATACAGTTTGAAACCTCTTACAAAACCTAAGAGCGGTCGCAAATACAACATCTAAACCGCTCGCAAAATTCAAAAGCGGTTACTATTATAGTACCTACGGCGCTCTTACTACCAATAGCGGCCATAATAAATAAATCCGAACCGTAACTTTAAAAGTAAAAATATCCAAATACTTTATACGTAACTAGTCTTCAATAAAAGGAAAAAAAAAACCGCCCCTTTTACCACGAAACACTTGAGAAACCTTATTAAAACCGTTTTTAAAAAGTAAATTAACTAGGAACGTATATTAATATGGGTTTCGATTACATTAGACGTCTTAATTTACGTGTTAATAATAATTTTACCAATTTAAAACGATCCGAAATCATTTATCCACGCTTCTCCCCGATTATACCTCTCTTTAATCCTATTATTTCGCATCGCTCACAAAATTCTATCACTTTTTATTTTACATAACTCGACCTGACGGATTTTCCTATTCTTTTTAGTTTTCTATATAAATTAACGATATCGTACCAGTTTTAACATATTACGTCTTTTTATTATGTATAGTTTAAGTTACATTTATTACTCATAAACGATTATTTTGTAAAAAGCTATAACATTATTATATAACGTGCTGTATTATAGCCGGGTACGTTGGCCTGGTCTGAGGGGTAACTTTTTATTATCAAAGAAAAAAGGCGACGCCGTCGCGTCCTTACCATCCCCCTGCTGCCCTTACCTTTAGACAAAAGCTACCGTTATCATTACCTCCGACGCCACCGGTGTCAACGAGGATATAGCCCTACGTTTTAGGTCGTATGCTCTTGAGTAAAATAATAAATGAATTATTACAATACTTACAACAACGCGCGATAACACCGTTAAGCTCGCCTACATAATATATACATACGCCCTATTTTTAGGAAGCGATAACGGTTGTCAACTCGTTAATTTACCGGTTAGCACCTAGTATAAATTAAAATCAGATCATTTCAGTTATCTACCACCCCGGTTGTTTTTTTAAACTCCCCGAATTTTTCTTTTTAAATAAAGGAAATTTTTAAAATATATTAAAACTTAATATAAAACCGGCGAATGCGTAATACGGCCTTAGCCTACAGCAACAAGACCAACGAAGCGGGGGCTTATCCATGAACACTACGCTTGTATTGGTGGCAAAGAGCTGAACGCCCGTTATTCTCGTAGCAATCGTCAACAAACTTATCTGCGGCCGCGAACACAACATATGGCACGTAAAACGTATTTATTCACAGCCTGGGTTTACGAACCCAGATACGTCGCTTCAACATTTTACGTATTAAAAAGACTTTGCAATGCATCCTAGTGATAAAGAGCTTGAGGCAATAGAATAAATTCGACTTATGCTTGTAATCTAAAAAAAAGAAAAAAAAAACATTTAAGGTATATAAACGGGTGGGTTTGAAATATACGTACCTTAATGCAGTTACACTAGGCTACATTTATGGCGTAAAGGTGCTCCAACGAATAAGGGGTTTTTTACCTACACGAAAAAGGTAAGGTTTATAACTTTAAACGCCATCCGCTCCTTTCCTAAGAGCTATGGAAAGGGGAGGGAAAGAGGGAAAGAGAGGGGATAGCAGAGATGTGGGAAATCAAGGCTGAAAAAGTGGCGGTAGAGGCGGTTGCTGCGACGGCGGCGCGATAGTACTTTCGCGCTAAACATTGCCCAATCTTCATATTTTTACGCGACATCTATTCGAAGGAAAGGTTAGTATAGAAGTATCGGCCAAGTAACCTACCTATTAAAACGGCTTGGTTTAATTAAATGAAATAAAGGTTAAATTTGGATAAAGACTTATATTAATTTGGATTACGCGCCTTTAAAGTGAAAATAAAAGAAGGTTTGTTTAAACCGATAACGATATATGTTTTTATAATAAAGTAACATGTGATTACGTAATCACCCTTACGTAATTACCTCTTTACAATCATTCCCTACAATACCTACATAGTTACTCCTGTCAAAAACTAGAAAAATCGTTATTACCAACTATATCGCCTTTATTTAGCTATAATAACTAGGCTCGCGTTACAATTACAACCGCGGCTAAACCTTACTAATTTTAGCGGAACTACAATCACTACAACGACTAGACCTTACCGATTTCAGCCAGATTACAATTACTACCGCGGCTAAAACTTAATAATTTAGATCTCTTACAATTGATGCTATAACAATACTGTTATTACGGAAATTGCTAATTTGAACCTTTTATAATTGATGACTTGATAACACCATCACTACAAAAACTAATGAATTATACCTTTTATAATTGATACGAAAATAATACTATTACTACGGAAACTGCTAATTTAGATCTTTACAACCGCACTATTATTACAAGGTGTTACATAATAAAGAAATAAAAGAAAAGATTATCTATGTAGATATTACTATATACCCTTATAAATAGTATATATAAGCTAAGTGGTAGGGTATTATATTGTAGGGTGTACTCCTACAAAATACACAATAACGTGTTACGCTATAGGCTACACTCTAACAAGTCACAAATTACATTATATATGGAGCGGTCTGGAATGAGTATTCCAAAGCGTACGGAAAAATGGTCACTGCCCGAATATGAGGTATATAACCTACCATTTGTGGCGTGCTCTCTGTGGAATATTTCTTAGACCATCATCTTTTATTACTACAATACCAATCTAACTATTACTCTTATTCGTACCTTTTCACGTGAATAAGTATTTATACCCTACCGACAGATAATAATATTAATTTCAAAGTCACTTAAAGTTATCTAAACGAAAATTCAAAAGTGAAGGAGGAAAAAAACACTCATGTATAATAATAAGTTGTAAGCTTACTGTTTAAATTGGCATAAATTAAAAATTATAAAGATTCATCCTTTTTACTCTAAAATTCACAATACTATTACCTATGATAATATTGATTTAGCCGTTTGCAATCTACCGATTAATTAATATTTAATAAGCTCAGTGGTTAATTTTAACATTTGTTTTTAAAAATAAACAAATATTTTTAATGTTATAAATAACGATACCTTTACATATTTATAAACTGTTATGAATACCTATACCAATTATATGTTTTCACCAGTTACTACCACGAATGATTATATAACCTATAAATTCTTCACGAAAAAACCGTTCCTTAAACTTATCAAAACAAAGCGTAATAATAGGAAAGCAAGTTTTTGTCGACTTAGCTTATCAATATTTAACCTAAAAAAAACTAACTAGTATTAGTAGGCCTTCATCATTACAAAGTAGTTGATTCGAATCACTACAGTCGAAGTAACTTATATTATATTAAAATTTGTTTGAATTAAGTACGTTTTGATTTTATCAAATATTTAACTGGTTTACACATTAATTTATGTGGTCAATTCCTTAGCCTATGTCATATTATATACTGAGCGTTTTACAATTTACTAATTTACATTTCATTCAATTGACTTTATTTATAATAAAAATAGTTACTTATATTATAATTATCTTATTAAAGATAACAGTTAAGATTATTTGAATATTAAGAACATTTTATTCTGTACCTACGTACGTTAATATAACTAATCTCTTCGTTATGATCCTCCTTGAATTCCGTTTTTGATTCATATGCTAAAACCGTGTTGATTCCAGTCGATTTATATTTAAATCATTATATATTACGGCACTTTACCTTATTTTTCGGAATCTTATATTTTTCAATTACCGCACCAAAGTATTCTGTTTTAGACTTACGTGTATTTCATTTGTTATCTATTAAGTATTGTTTGCCAGTGGTTCCAATGACAACCACTGCACCTATTATCGTTACTGTTATTCTAATAATTTTCTAATTTTTCAAAACATCCATATCATTATTCGCTGTTATATGGTTTAGACTATATGAAATATCCTTATCTGGTAGCTTTTGAATCATCCGATTCCTTTAAAGTATGTATTTCGATTTCAATAGGTATGTTTTTACCTGTAATATTAGGTTTTCCAGGTCTTTTGGGTTTATTAGATTTGTCGAGATTAATGGACCTGCCGGGTTTACTAGAACTATTACGTATATTATGCCTAACCTTAACTTCTTGAAATTGTTATAATTATAACGCTTGTATTTTAACTCTTTATTTCATTACTTAACTAGCGATTTAAAAACATTTAGGAGGTAGGTTTGATAAAAACCTTGTTAAAAAAAATCGAAAGTTATTTAGTTATCGTTTTGAAAATTTTGAAAGTTGATTTTTAAGTCATAATAGTGGAAAAAGTTTTTATTTTTAAAATAGTTCTTATTGTTGTTTAAATAGGTTTGAAATGTTTTTGCATATCCGTTTAAGTTTTTTATCCATTATGTATACATATAATAAATTGATAGAGTTATTGTTTCTCCCTATTTATAAGTGGAGGTTGACATTTTTATCAATTCGTTTATATTGAACCAAATCTCTACTTTCCTTATTATTGGCATTCTATATATTTAAAGTTTCTTTATCAAATTCGTCTTAAAATTCATCAAAAGCGATAAATTTTATATTATGTCTGGTAAAATTTCAATTTGAAATATAGTAATTATGTTTGTTAAGCTTTAAACATTACAGGATTATGAATTCGATTGGTTGAAGTAACAGTAGTATTAAATGTTCACGTGGTGGGTGTATTATTCTAGGTTTAGCAGACTGCTAGCCTCTCCACACTGTAATTTGTACGGACAATTGCTTGGCTCGTGCCATAGTGTAAAGTTTGGCATAATGTATTTGACCTATACCTAATATATTAAGGCCACACAAAATAATACACTTAACATACAGTAATTATAGTTAACTTTAATGTAAGTAAAGTTGAACTATTGAACTGCAGGTAGTAATTTGCCAATACTGGCGGGTTTTTAGTTTGTACTCATACTTTAGTGTAGTTAATCAGTCTTTTCCGGTAACTGTCTAATTAACTCCTCGTTAACTGGCTAGACCCCTTTTAATCCCAGTTAACTTCTACATCAAATTTTACCTAATTTCACTTGATTTGACCTCATTTAGCCCCAATTACTCTGTCTCTTCAAAGTTCGAGTTTATTAACTCCTGTAAAAAGTTCTCTTACTAAAAACTTTTGCAAACCATGATTTTAATAATTCGCTATTGTTAATTCCTCTACTTTAACCGTACCAATTAAATAAGTCACTATCGTTAGTTCCCTGGCAGTCTTCAAATTCGCTAGTACATCCCTAACCGTCACGACGTGATTTTAGATTTCCGGGAGGCCTATTAACGTAGCCTTCGATATGTATGGTTAGTCTAATTCTATTTATAAACCTTCTTAGCGCCTTATTCGGTAACACTTTCGTTATAACATCAATTGGATTTTCTTTGACGTTAATCCATCCAAACTCTTTAATCTTCCTCCCTTCATAGGATTTATAGAGTGCTTTACGTTAATTATTAGGCGTTTTTTGCTAGTGATTCCGAGCTTCAAAGGGCATTCCAACAGACTCTTCGAATTGTTATAATTTACCATGGGAATAGAAAAAATGTTTAGCTTTCTGTTCATGAATTAAAAGATTTCCTATAATTTCATACCAATATTAAAACATAACATTATACCGAGGACCTCGGAAGCTAATACACTTCGTGTAATTTTCTTACATTTGACAAATGTTTCATAAATCAAGTTAAAAACAATAATCAATTGTTCTTTCCGTTTATTCCCGTTAACGGAGGTTGTTTAAAAGCAAATCGTAAAAAAAAAAAATCGTGTTATTTACAAAAAACCCATCGGTAAATATTATTAGCGTAGCTCTTAATGGGTTGATTAAAACCATATTAATCTTTTGGTTAAGTTCAATATTTGCCACTCGAACCTTCTATTCAGCTGATTCAAGTATTCGTCTATTAATATTTATACATATATCTCGATAAATGGGTTGTATAATTACTTCTGTTAATATAAAATAGTAATATAGCAATTATAGAAACGCTATTTAAAGTACTGTTAGGCTTTGGTTATGTCAATCTTGTTAATTAAAGCCAAATTAATGACTTGACTCTTCTAACAAAAGCTAAGGCCGGTATTAAAACTGAGTATATATATTAATGATATATTGAAATTAAGTTAACTACTTTTTGCCAACATTGTAACCAGCTTATAGTTCCAGAATTTGGAATCCATCATTGCCTTCTATTCAGATACTATAAAGCCATTCTTTTTGACGAATAGGATATTGTTTAGTTTGCATATCTATTAAGCTGAAGTCAATTTCTTACGTTCCAATACGTACGGATAGTATATGAAAAACTTCATATATAGCCGCAATTTAAAATACGATTAATAAATCAAAAACTATTAATTACATAATTTAACTCATTCATATAGGGGTTTAACATATCTTACTGTTGTCCTTCAATGGTAAATAATACGTAACTCTTATAGTAACTCCAGTAATACAATCTATTATAAATTGGTTGCAAACTATGTATAGACTTATGTTATATTACGACCATTACAAGTTGACTTGCCTTGAATCTTAGTTCATAAACTTACTGCCATAAAGATCACTAAGAGCTAGCTAATTTTTGAAATCGTTGGAAACTGCGTAAGGATCCATAGTTTACCTTCATCGTCGAATCTTTGACCCATTAAATATAATTTCTCGTATAGCTGCACCGTAGTCTTACCTTTAATCTAGTAAATAATCCTCGACCTAAAAATTGTAACATTCGGGTTTTAATAGTCAAAATCGGCTTTCGATACAAATTATATTATCCCTTGAGTTAATAGGCCATTAGACTCGACTTTATTTCTTCACTTGAAAGGTTTTTCAAAGCTTTTAATAATGCCTTATATTCGGAACCTTACTATTGAATCTTTGTTATCATTTTCCCCTACTTACCTCAATAGTATTATAAGTACAACCTGGTATATATTATTCCTCTTTAATGTTCCTTTTATTTGGGGGTCGTCCGCGCTGGTAGAATTTTGTCAGCTTATAAATATCGGATAAAAACAGTTCGTATCAACTCGGTCGTTGAAATTAAGGATCTTTATAGTTACAAACCTTAATTTAGGGCTTAATCTAGGTGATACGAAAAGATATAAGACAGTTAGTAATTTTAACAATTCCTGCAAAGTTTAATATAATTCATATTTTATATAAGCCCTCCTTTTTTCCCATCTCCCTCTATATGAGGACTTTACTTTTCAATGGAAAAGAATTTACGTGGATTATTAAAGTGCATTTCCTAATGTAAATGTATTATTAACCTGGCGGCGTGCCGATTCCTTTGGTAATTCCTTTAAAGCTTTAACGTAAGCTATAGCTTGTTTTTAAGTACTTAATAATAGCGGATATTCACTTATCAGGCGTAGATATACTCCAAAGACCAGAAACATTAGCACTATACAGTTAGGTTCTATAGTATCGTTTAAGCCCTTTACCATTATCCTAAGGCGTTCCTCCGAATCTTTAAAGCGTCTAATTTCCAAAATAAGGATATTATACGTTCGTCAACATAGGGCGTGTACCCTTTTAATTTTTCCAATACTCCAATAAGTCTTTATAGGCGCTTATTTAAACTAAATACCTATTATCTTAGCATTTTACTAACAATTTACCGCTAACAAGTTAGTACTAATATTGTAAAAAACAAATTCAGGTGAGCCTAAGTACGTGTTAATCCATAGCATCCTTAGTGTTTCTTATATATCCTTTGCCGAAAGGAACTTCAAAAACTTGACTTCGTAAAAAAAGAGTACGGAGTTAACGACGTAAAGAAAAGACTTATTATCTAAGAAGAACATATTGATAAAGACCTCCAAATTAAAATCTTTATTGTCTTTCAATATAAAACTCAATCTTCAGGGGGTTAACTATAAATTTAACAGTGGTAACAAAACCTTTTATTAGCTTTTAAAGAAAATTATTTCACATCTTCATACCCTAAATACTTTAGGACTTTATATAGCTCATCAAATGCTAGGTAGCAAAATAAACGGTGTAATTTGGATATATTCGTCGCGGTTAAGTTTAACACCATTGCTTCTTGACATTCAAAATCAAACTATAAGTGTTTCCATTTAAAAGTAAAGGAAAACATTTGGTCGTTTTTTACCAGCTTTTTACATTAACGTTAAAGTGAACGAAGAAGGTCTTTATATCCTTGAAGTACAAAAAGAAAAATAGTAAAGAACTTAAGGATATAGAACGTAGTTTCTTTTATAATAGTTTAAACTACCATTATCTCTAGTAAAGATAATTTCTTATCTAATTCAAATTCTACTTTAGCCTTGCCAATGTTGTAACGATTGATTTTAGTAACTATGGTACTTTCCCTCTATAATGCCACATACTATAAACAGCCTTGTATTAAATGCCTCAATACCCCTATATCGAGCATAATACCTTAAAACGTGTAATACATGTAACAATCGCGAAGATTAAAGGTATATAAGGGGTTAAGGGTTTAATTAAGGTTAAGGTAAGGGTTTTCATCAATTAAATTGTACAAAAAGACGCAATCAGCTAATTAACAACCCGTGCCAAGAGTACTATCTTTATGCTACTTATTATTCTTAATGTTATTATCTCTAGAAATATGCTCGTTGACCTGAGCGTTTACGATTTAACTGATGTAATCCTATTTAAAAGTGGAAAGGAACTGCAAACAATATATTAATTTTCTGTTATTTCGTTCGGCCAGGGGTAACGAATTAACCAATAGATTGACTTAAGACTAATATTATATTTCTTGCTAATATTACGACGATCGTTACGGTTAACAGGTCTACTTAAACTTTGGCCTTATTAACGCTAACATGGCTACTAACTCTAGTCTATGGTTGATAAACTAAACTCTATACGGTAAAAGCGCCAGTAACCATACTTGCGGTCAACTTATTTAACCACCGTAAGTTTTTAGTTTTTTTTTTTTCATTTACGTCAGGAAAGTTACCGGTTAAGGGGTATATTTCATGAGAATTTCATTTACACGCGAATATAATTACAATCAAAGAACGCATCTGGTTAAAAATTCTTCGTAGGTAACATCTAGACGCTGCAAAGCGTATTTAAACTCGCTGACACCCGTATCTTCTCCCTGTACCTGCTCGTAAAGTAAAGCTTTGATAATATAAGCTTCTTTATTCCTTTCTAACACAATATCATCTTATGGATTATTTATTTAAATATATTTATCGGAGTTTTCTCCTCGTTTTTCTCAACTATTCTTTTCTTCCAGCTCGTGGTAGCCTAATCTGTGTAACATTACGTAAAGTAGACGTCTTATTTGAAATAGCCTTCTATACCGTTATAAATGTCGCGAAAATAAGTTATTCGGATTAAGAAACTTATGTATTAGTCTTTGGTGTATTATATAAAGATATAATGAAATAATAAGTAAAAACTAGAAGAGAAAACCTCTATTCACTTGTAAATGTTTAAAAAGGTCATTATCTTCGCGTTGAAGAGATTGAAAAGCTTTCTATTATACTTTTTTTACATTATTCGAGATTTTGGAAACATCGGCAAAAAGCTTGTAATTAATGTTAACAATCCTAATAGAAATTTAGGGGTAGGTAGTGATAATTATTCCAGTTTTTATTGGTATTTCATAGTGGTTCAAGCCTTAAAGCCTTCGAAACAAAATGTTAAGAGTAATTACTAGTCGACTGGACCAAGGGAAGAATTCTTATAATAGGACTTGTAACAGGCTCTTATATATAGGCAAACTTGTTGTAAAAGGAATTTTAAGGAGCTTAGCGATTTTGATTCAAGTGTTAAGGGTGAAAAGGGACCTAAAGGCTTTTAGAGGCGTAACGATCTAAATTAATCGATTGGTATAAAGCGCCAATATTAATACCTTTAGCCGCGTGGGTGGCCGTGGCTTTACGTGCCCTACCGCTGCTAAGCGTGTACTCTGCGCTTTCATGTACAAGTGTTAGGCTTCCGATCAGGTTAATAAGTTCTTTATCGTTAGTATATAACGAAACTTAACTTACCTAAGGTTAAAGTGAATTTCACTTAAAACGTATATAATGGCGTTAAGATTTTAAACGACTTTGCATTTTACTCAGGGATTATAAAAGACGAAGGTTTGAAAAGAGATATTTGTGTTAAGTTCGTTGAGAAAAGATGTCGGCTACTTATAATGATATGATCGTTAAAATATAAATGTAACATCGGGTGACCTCTTTATCCAACTTGGCTTTAATCGTGCATTAGATTATCTTTCATATATCAGGCGTCCAGTAGTTGAAAAACTTAAGGGAATTTTGAAAAGCGCGAGCGTTACGGCCGTAATCTTCGCCAAAGTTCGCATTGATGATGTATTAGCCAATATAATTAGTCAGCTAAGCTTGAGTTAAGCTCTTGTAAACATTCGTATTCTAAATATATTGGTCTTATTAATTAACGAAGACTGTTTCGAGAGCTTAAACTGCTGCTTTCAAAATGTAGTTGGTAATAGTCTAAAAGTGGGTGCTTACGGTAACCATCTTAACGTTCTGTCTTATATAGGATGTGTAAGACGTGTAGGGCTAGGTACTTAGTGATCTTTAAGCGTGGTAACTTAGTATTTTAGCCTAAAGTCGCGTGAGAATTTGGCGTTTTGGCCCAAAGTCGCGTGGGAACTTAGCGACTTGGAGTTAAATGGCGTAATATCGCTTTCTCGGCGTAACTTGGTGTTTTTGCTTAAATCAACAATTTTAACGATTAAGTTGGCGTAGTGGAAGTGAAAACATTAAATTAAAGGCAAAGGTTTGGTGTAAAAAGTAAGGTTGAAGTTTATTTATTGTTGTTAGCAGGGGGCGAAGATAACTCGTTATTTTGATCGTGGAACTAAGTCGTTTTACTTATAGTAATAGCATCCGCAGCAGTACTAACTTAGCCATTTGCAAACTTATCGTTTAAAAATTTTAACAGTCAATTATAACGCTTTTTAAAAAAGATCTAAAAACATTTTTTAGTATTTTCGATAACTATGCCTTCGTTACCTCCAAACTACTGTAAAATTTGACGTAGATTAAAAATTTTCTTTAATTATTTCCTTGAAAACCGAAACAACAGTAGAGGCCCTTCATAAGAATCTTTCCTCTACCCTAGCTGCCTTTGTTAACGTAGAACGTCAATATAAAGCAGACTTTTCGTTTACTTATTTTATCGATAATTAACCTAATAATCCCTGATCAGTGTAGGTAAGGTTATTGACGTTGCAATTTTATGAATTCGATTAGTCGAATTAACAGTAGTTTTTCATGGTCAGGTGGTGGAGATATTATTTTAGGTTTTCCAAACCACTAGCCAGTCCGCACTATAATTTGTATGGCCAATTGCTTGACACATACCCTAGTATGAAGTGTGGTATACTGTATTTGACTTACAAACAATACAGTAAGCTCACACAGAACAATACAATCAACTTGCAGTTAGTATAGTCAACTTTACTGTAAGTAAAGTCGACTCACTATACTGCAGGTGGTACTTTTCCAATAAATTTATATAATTTATTAAATGTTCGTGGATGAAGGCTTTATCGAAATCCGTTTTCCAACGGTCGTTATTGAAACACAGAATAAATATAAATCAAAAATTCATAATTTCTTCGGTGTTAAATAGGATTGATAATTATTTCAAGTTTAATTTTAGGTATAGCTATGATGACGAAAATAAAAAGGACAAAGAGGAAGAAATAATGTGAATTAATGAGACTTAAGTTAAATATTAAAATTAGTATAAGTGAAAATTTGTAAAACTTAGTCGTTTTTACTTTAAAATTTGAAATAGTAATACCCGTCAAAGTATCAATTTGACCGTTTAACAACTTTTCGACTGAATAGTTTTCAAGAATTTTCACGATTAATTTTAACGATTCTTTTGAAACAAAATCAATAAAGATTTCTTTTTTTGTTTAACAACGATACCGTCGCGGAATTATAAACTTCCGCGAAGAATTATATAATTTATAAGTTTACCCTGAATCGTATCATGAATAAATATACAACTAATCACGTTTTTACGAAAAGTATATTTCCTTTACCTTACCGTAACATAACATAATAACAGGAAAGAAACTTCTTTTTCAACTTACCCAATCTATACTTAACCTAATAAGAATAACTTAGTATTGGTAGACCTTTATCGTTATAACGTACTCGATTCGAATTACTAAGGTCTCAGTAACTATTATTACATTGCAATTGGTTCTGATTGAGTACGTTATAGTTTTAGCGGACCGCTAACCAGTCTGCACACTAATTTGTATGTCCAATTGCTTGGCCTGTACCCTAGTCCGAATTGAACACTCCACAATTAAGTGACTTGCAGTCAATATGGTTAACTTTCCTCATAATAGAGTTGACTGACTGCACTGCAGTTGACCTGTTAAAAATAGCAGTTAATTTTATTCTAACAAGATGAAATTTTGTAACATTAAATTAAGTAATACAGTGTAAATATCCATAATATTACATGAACTGTATAAAGAAGAAAAAATCATTAATGTAAGTGAAAATATTCTTATATTATTTTTCATTAAATAAGGGATTTACGAAAATTATTCTGGAAAATTGCAGAGTTCGCGGCAAAGACAGTGGTAATAGCGACTTCGATACTTTTATAATCATATTTTTCGTATATCATTACGTGCTAAACACGGTAAAAACCGTTATCGCCTAATCTATGAATTTAGGATTAAGGCTTTATAAATGGTATTACGTTTTTTAAATATTTGGAAGGTCTTATTGGTAGAGGTTAACGGTATAGGTTTGCAATTCTCTGTTTAATCAGTTATTTTAAAGGGATTTATTAATGATACCTTAGTTACCGCGTTATTTTCCCTCAATATCTAAACAGATTGTGATAAATAGGTTACCAGTGATTAACTTATTAATGAACAATGTTTAAACTTTCGTATTCTATACAGTAACGCTAATTATATTAATATTACTAGTAAGGGAAATATAACTCGTAATGGGAATAGTAATAGTGATGCGATCTTTCGCGATATTTGGGGAAATATTAAGTTAATCTATATAAGCACTTATCGAACTAATAATAAGAGAAGTACTAAGTAGGTTAATAATTCGTAAATCTTTTGATATATTGACTTTAGCTTATATTTTACGTGCGATACGAGTATTTATCGTATTTATACCTACTTTTAAGATTCTTCGGAGCGCTTTAATCACTTTAATATTAAAGCCAATATCGATATTTACCCTACACTTACCGACAATTTGATCTATTTTAAAGAGCGAAAAGTATAAATGATGAAAATCATAACATATGGAAGTTAAAAGTTTAATTTGACCTGATAACTTACTTTTTAATTTTTTTACAAAATCTCGTTTGTAATAAACCTATTTGGTAATTTTGTTTCATTTTCAAATGTTTCAATCAATACAGGCTGTAAATGTTATAATATCATAAATAAACAATTCATATGCTAATTTAAATTACTGCGTATCTTCATTCTACCCCAACTCTTTGATAAAGTAACCCGTTATATAATTAGGATTAGTTAACGATTTTGTTAAATAATTTATTTAAACATTGACTTTGATGAATATCGATGTTAAATTTAAATTCATTGAATTTTTCATTTAAAATAAATATTTTTTTTGGATAAACCTTAACCAAAGTAAAAATAGGTTACTTACGCCGTTTTGAATTATATATTAAATTCAGGTCTAGTAATTGACTATCGTGTATTAAAACCAGTTTTCATTCCGTTGTAAATGGAATTTAAGGGCATCGTTATTGCTACTTTGCATATTATATATTGGAAATCTCGAAAGAACTAATTTGTTATCTCGCAACATGCCGCTGTTTCCTTTGAAAATATTTATTGTGTGTCGGCCCCAAAGTTACTCATATTCGTTAACGAAAAATTCCCTGATATTTTCAAGGAATCCACTCTTTCATTCGATAATACTTGAGTATAATTATTACCTTTTTATAGTTGAAACACTTATCACGAAATTATTTAACAAAATAATAATTAGAGCTATATTTGGAGAGTCTATTAAGGGATGTTATCCGGTGTCTTACAAAAGAAGAATTTGGTATTACGAAACACGTTAATCGAATTGATAAATTAGGGTTATTTTTACGTAAGTAACTCCTTAGCGGACGCCCCTATAACCTTCGTTTAAACCCCCGAAAACGAATTACATCTTTATATCGATTGCCATAACCTTAATATTATTACCAAAGTCTACCGCTATCATCTCCAGCTAATGAAGAAAACGTTTACAAAAATTTTACGGGTTAAATGAGTTACTAAACTCAACTTTGAAAAGGCATATTATAAGTTAAATGTTTAAAAAGATAATGAAAAGATTAAGTTTCGTATAAGTTTGAGATAATTTAATTGATTAATTACTTCTTTCGGTTTTCATAGTATACTAGTTACTTTTCAACGATATATGAAAAACTCCTAACCTTCATTATTTGACAGTATTTCACTTTATCCACCTTGACAATATTTTAGTATATTATAATAGTACTTTCAACTGACATTATATCAATGTTTAGAAATTTTCCAAGAGTGTTAAGCGTCGTTAATTTGAATCTTTATATATTTCAGTGTAAATTTGATTTCAAATGACTAAATATTTGGAATTCGTTTTTAACTGGAAATCGAAGTAATTATGAATTCGGATGAATTAATTGTTTCCGGTATTAGGCGGCTTCTACGTTTCTGTAAGGGTGAAAGTAGTTTTTCAATATTGTTTACTTTTTTTTTTTGGAAATTTAATTAAGATTATTTTTAATCGCCAGCCTTTTTTCAAATGGAAAAGAATATAGTTCTTCGTTGGAAACCCAAGGAAAACGCCCTTTCTTAGCGTCGTAAAATTTTTTTTAATTAATTATCGCACAGTAAGATCCTAGCCGGAAAACGTTTTTGGTGGCTAACTGTTTAGGTTGGGCCTTGGGAGATTACTTACTCTCTGAGGATTATTACGTTATTTTACGACTAATAACTTATTACGTCCGTTATTGAAAACCTACAGGATATAGGTTCGACATCTATAATAAGAAATTACTACGAGTAATAAATTGTTACGAAGTTTGGCACATAGAACCTTAAATTACGGCTCGCTTGTTTGCAATGTTTGCAAACTATAAAAATTTACAATATTTTATCATTACCCGAAATTGTTTCAAATGATACATGTATTAGACATGACGATGTTATTCATTAAATTTGAAGTTAATTTAAAATAAAATGGATAATTTTATACGAACCAAGATACTATTTCGATAAAATCCAAACATTTTCCAAGGTTTTTTCGCCCCCTAATTTTTAGGTCGGGAATCATAATTTTTACGCCTTAAATGTGGTTTTTAAAAACCTTGGCAATGTGCATACGTCTTTCGGTCTACTATCGTTAGCGAATTCATTCTGTAAAGGTATAAATGTTTCATTAACGTCGACTTTTAGTATAACAAGAACACCGTCATTATCCGTGAAATTATCAACCTCCGTTTGGTTTGCGAGATATATATAGGCGATAGATGTTTCCTTATTTATATTTCTATTAACCATGAAAAAATACTAGAAATTTATATTTCAAAATATTCCGTAAACGACGATGATATTTCACGGTTTCATAACAATATTTAAATTCTTATTTACAATTTATTCATTACTAAGATAATTCAAATTATATATAATATACTATGACTGGCCATGTAGACCACGACTTCATCATCATTATTTAAACTAGAATATATTTTTAGTCTCTATTATACCATACAGTGTATTGTTTTTGCTGAAATTTCGATGTGTGCAAGCCAACGATTTATTAGCAACACTGTACGAACTGACTTTTCAAATCCCTACATATTCTAGACCAGATTTCAAAAGAGTTTTTCATTCACTTCATAGTTGAATCATTTGAAAAACGAGGCAACGATTCACTTTATTTTACGATTATTAAGTATCTTTGAAGTCAAGCAGTTGCTTTGAACATAATAAATACCATAAATACTAATTCTTACAAAAAACAGTTTCTAAACTAGTATTAATGATTTTTTGTGTTCCATCACATTGTTATTGATAATATGGATTCGAATTGGATGAATAGATTTTGAAAACACCTTTCGATTAATTATAATAGAGAAGTGCTTATGCATTGTAATATACCACAAGACGGATAATGTTACCAAGCGTGTTAATCAAAATGTGTTAATATACTTGCGTTCTTTTGTTATTTTTAAAGATTTTGATGAAAATTGTTAATTAAATGGTTGATTTTCAGCATTAAACAATTAGTTTACCATGACTATTAATAATAACCCGTTTTCATGATATACGACTGCCACATTGACTTTATACAATCTATATAGCGTTTATCTATTTTAGTTACTGAAATAAGTGTAAAAGCTAAAGTTTTCTTTCAACTTATTAGAGACTTTATAAAATTCGTATAAGACATAATAATGGCTACGCAGTAGCTTATGGAACAGGCTGTTCATGAATAAGGTTTAATCGAGAAACAGTTTCGTGGGGACCATAAATTTCAGCTTTTCCTTGAAAACTATGCACTGAACCAAATTGAAAAAAAAATACACTATCACTATAACAACTACTGTACAACATATATCATCGATTTTTACGTCGTCTAATTTAAGGTCCCGGCTTAAAAACACCTCTGATTTTATATCGAATAACCTATCTAAAACGATTACAACCCTCTCTCGAACTAATCGATCCGTAATTATTTGTTATCCGCCGTTAACGTTATGGGTAATATTAGTGAAACCGAACCTGAATTTTACGTTCAGGAGGTATCAAGAGCCTTGAATAAGCCTTAGGTAAGTCGCAACAACATGAAAAACTCCTTGAGGTGATAAGTTTTAACGGAATATGTGGGTTTCATATACCCAATTTGGAAATATCTCTCGAGTTTTTTAAAATACCGCAGCCTTTGCCGATTTTTAATCCCGTCATAATTTAGCTGAATGTTTTTGACAGTCCTTCTCACTCAATCCATCAGAGGGACTAATTTGATTTTATTCTATCCCCGTCACCAGGTTAGTTCTTAAACAATGGGCTAATTAGCCTACATGAATTAAACGGCAGCAATAATGGATAAATTCAATTTGATTTAAATAGCTACTAGCAAATCAATTTAAACGGTTTTATAGTAATAGTAGATTAGTTAAACTATATAAGTTAAACGACAGTAGTAGTCAGATTAACACATGTTGGTTAAAATGTCCAGTTGCAATGGTGGGTAAGTTAACCTACATTTGTGAAGCAATATTAGTAGGCGGTTGAACCTATTTTTATTAAGATGGCCAATGGGTTTACACAAAAATTAAAAAAAAAAAAAAAAAAAATAGAAGAGAAGGAATGTGGGGCTTACAGGGACAGGTATACGTTGGAAGTGATTTTACAAGATAGTACTTGTACTGGAGGTTATTAAGGATCTAGCCCTAATAGTTACCATGATCCTATAATGCTTTAAGTTGTTTTGTTTCGCGACCAGAACACTTCGTTCCTATATTCTATAACAGCTCCTTAGCAGAAGTTTCTTCCCTTATCTCTTCATCGAGGATAATATATAGTATCCAACCGTTTTAAACAACATCCTTGACTTAGTCCCTTTACAGAAATATTTTAATTACGACAGTGGTTTTTTTGTATTGTCTAATACCGGGAAGCATAGAGTCTTTGCTGCTAATATTATCTTATAGACACTGACGCAAAAGATTGCAATCCAAGGGTTCTTATATATTATAGCCATCCCTTGTAGAAAAAAACCCGAACTTTTTTACCATCTATTTTATCAACACTTTCAGGTACTTTATAGGCTTCAAAGGTCTAAAAATGCTTGAAGAGTTTAAAGTCTCATTCTAGCTGGAAATTCGGCTTGTATAAAGATGACGTCATGTATATTAACGTTAATAAAGTAATAAAGAACTTTATACTAGAGCTTGGTAAGACGTGTATATATTCATCATTCGGGCTTTATAACTCATGGAGAAGTCGAGCGCTTATGTGTCATTTGTGACCTTCTAGTTAAAAGTTTCAAATTAATAGCTATACTTAATTAGGACATCTCAAGAGGAAAAAGAATATAATGCTATCGAAACTGCATATAGAGGTTGTACATACGGGCTGGACCTCACTTACGTAATAACACGTGTAATTAGGTAGTAGTAGAGAAAAGAGAATGATTTCTTCGAAAAAATCAAAGTAATTATGCCGTGTTTTTTGATATCTAATTAGAATGAAAATCAAATTAAAATTAACTTATCCCATAACTTTGATAATATTAACTACCTACTAATTAAATAGTATGTAGGAAGACTTTATACGCGTGTTTTTCGAAGCCAAGTTTATGACATAGTTGTATCCTATAGAAAAACGCAGTTAACACGTGCATCTTTATGATATTAGCCGTCCAACGCAACAAAGACGCTTGAGCCCAATTTATTATGCCAGTAATTAGCATCCGCACCCACCTTGCCAAATGTTAAAAATCCCTACGGCACCAAAGAGAAATCCCTATATGTATCTATATTGCTAAATATAATGAATAGCCTACAATACTAAATCGAAACACCCTTTACATTAAATACGTCCGATCTATTTTACGCGAAGCTAATAAAATCTTTTACTAGGGTAGGAACGCTAAAAGTTTTCGTTTTTAAAGTGAATAAGCCCGAATATTTTGCGGATACATCAATACTAACTCGTATATAGATATTGAATGTAAAAATAGGTGTGTCTTCACCGGCATTAATATTGCGGCGTTATTAATAATATAATATGTTAATATTGTTACAAAGATGTCATTAAAGCAATCAATTGAAATACGTCACCTATATTAAGTAGCTATTAACCATATCAAATCGGTTGCATTAATTTAAAATACTATTAACTAAGGTAATTATGAGTTTCCAAAAACAAAAGTAAATACTTCTCATGGACGGAAGGTATTTTAGTGATGGATTTTCTGGTTTTATCTGATATCGATACGTTCTCGATACTTTTGGCATTCTCCAACATTATATAATATTGATTTTATCCGCTACCAATACTTATTCACAATTCATCATCGATTTTCTGTTAAACGTTTAAAGATAAGTTGGGTTGAAAGGAGGCAGAATATGTGATAAAGGTGGTGAGACGCCGAAAATCCATGTTAATTTAAATATCGACGAGCGTTAAACAAGGAAAATAATATCAGAAATACGATTTAAATACTATGGCTCTTCGATTGGTAAAATCCATTATATGGAGTTGAAAATGAAATGATTTAAAATGCCGGCATACTTTTGAAAATTATCGTGGCTCAAAAAACATATTAGAAAGTGAATTTGATTTACATACTTGGTAGTAAACTTCAAAGGCGCATAATTTTTTTTAACTACAACAAAAATATAAACAACTAATCAAATTAAATAGACCCTTCACCTTTTATGATACGTTTAACTCTTATTAGTGTCGAAGAGTATACAACTATGATAATACGCTATTTGATCTCCGTACCCATACATCATAACGTAAACCCGAAAAAAAGGGGATATAAAAAGGTGGTAAAGGGTTTGGTAGGTTTTTTCCCGAAGGCGTTTTTGTATTTGTAGCTTGATTTGATATAATATTTAAGGTCTTACCACTTCTATAGATCGGAAGTCTTCTTTGGCTTTCGGGCATGACAATTGAATTTAACCATCTTTATTTTATTTCAAAAGAAAATGATGACTCTGTAAATGAATAGGGTTTTCCTCTTCGAAACGTGCTTTTCTAACCGCGTTTTTTTTACCAAATTTATTTACACGTATTTGACTACTAATTATCATATATCCTAGGTTTTAACTTTTCGATAAAAAATTCTTCTAGTCTTTAACTATGGTGTGATAGCGGTGGAACACATGTTGGGAAAAGTTTGTAACGGCTTTGTTAAAGCGCTACAATAATAAAGATTTATTAATGTATAATGTAATCTTTATCTAAGCCTAAGTGATAATGGTTTTGAAGACATTAAATGCGTTGACAACCGTCATATTAACAAAGTATGTTGGGAGGTAGAAGTTATTAAAACTCGGCAGTATATTTTTATTATTTGTATAAACTCTAAAACTATATCTGACGTACTTATTACAGTTTTACCAAGTTTTTACTAGGTTGTAAAAAATATTTGAAGGGCTTAGATTACGTTTTTTCATTTAGAAAACTACAAATTGGATTAATCATAGATTTCAATTTGAATTTATACATCGTAAAATAAGGCCTTGGGACGGCCGAACACTTGTTGTTGGAGATTGAAAGTTGTAAATCTCGTGTTTTAGAGATTTTGAAGCTTCGGGGTGAGGCGGGAGTAATTCGTCAAAATTAAAAATATAGTTAATTTCTATTGTTAAAAGGGCTTTAGCTGTAATATGAAACCTGGCCAACTTTTGTAGTTGTGTTTTTTCATGCTACAGGAGTAGCCTCAACGGCGGTTCATTTGAAAAAAGCGGGCGATTAAGTCGTTTTTTCCTACACAATTCGTCGTACAAGGTGGTTTCTAGCATCAGCTGTGTTAATTTTCCAACGGAGATAACGTTTTTTAATTGGAAAGTAAATTGTTCCAACGTTGTCCCAGAGTTCTTAAAAACGATGAAGTTGGCTCTGGTGAGGTATAACGTTATTATAGTTTTGATGGTAGTCGTTATAATTATATTGATCCCGCTTTATTATTGTTTGAAGCTAAATTTAAATGGGGATTTTTCCATGAGGAACTTCAATATTAGTATATTTTTTAGATGAGAACCGTGTGGAATAGATGCAGCGGGCAACCATTTTGCGTACATGAAAAATCTATATCATAACAGGCAACTAGAAAGGATTGAGGTATACTGCGATATTAGCCCGTTTAAATATAAATCAGTTAAATTAATTTTTTTAATTTTTTGGAGGTTAGAAACATTTGCTTATCAAATAGGTTTCTTGACAATGTTTGTAACCTTTGCGTTAATCAAAACGAAAGATTTATAGTGCTTTTTGAAATTAGTTACGCTTTTTTGGTTTGTGATATCAAGCAATCCAGATTTTCCCGGTACTCATTTCAATTCGTTTTCCTCATTTTGACGGTTAGGTTGGTAGGGCTTTAGATGTTATAAAATTGTCGATTCGATTGGTCGAAGTAACAGTAGTATTGAATAGACATATGGTGGATGTCTTGTTCTAGGTTTCGCAGACCGCTAGCCGGTGTTTACAGTAATTTGTATGACCAGTTGCTTAGCCTATACCCTAGTTTAAAGTGGGGCCATTCTTGGAATAGTAGTATTTGCAGTGTAGTAGGTCAACTTTATTTACAGTAAAGTTAACTATACTAACTGTAAGTTTAGAGTATTGGTTTTTGCAGGCCTACTATATTGGCTGCAAAGTAAGTACATTATGTGCCCACTTTATATTAGGGCATGGGCTGATAAATGGGCTATACGAAGTACAATGCAGATCGGCGAGCGGTCTGCTGAACCTAAAACAATATATCTAACATTCAACCATGCAATACTACTGTTATTTCGACCAATCGAATTAATAATGTTACAATGTCTAAAGCTCTGCCAATACTTATAAATGCTTATTAGGTTAAGTATAGATAAGTTAAGTAGAAAAAGAAGCTACTTTCCAGTTACGATTTACGTTAAACAACGGCCAGAGTGAAAGCAAGATTTTTGTTAAAGGACTTTACAAACTGCTGTAGCTTTTACGATAGTAAGTAAAAAGAACTTTTATGTTACAGCTATTTATACAGAAGCTGAGAGGTAATGACTATATAGCTATTGAAAAATGAGAGATATTTCTAGATTTTTTTTTTTTTAAAAAAACGTTAAAATTAAGTGTTAAAAGTCTTAAAGTTCGGTGAATTAGTAAACTGCTAAGTCAGTACTACTATGAGTGCTACTATTATGAGAACGACCAAGTCTCACGGCTAAACAACAAATACCCTTCGACATTGACCACTAATAACAACCTCCGATCTTACTTCTTACACCAAACCTTTACTCCTACTTCGTTTTTTATTACTTCTTCTACGTTAAATAAATTATTAAGTTCGCTGATTTGAGCGAAAACCCTAAGAATCGCCCTGTTACTCGAAAAAAGCTACGCTACGCCACTTAACATTAAGTTGCTAATTCCTCACGCAACTTCACACCAAAATATCAAGTTCCTACGCCCAATATTACCAAGTCCTTCACCCTACACGCCTTATATACATAAAAATCTTGAAATTAGCAACCTTTCAACAACTACTAAAGACAATTAAGGTTTTCGAATCTGTTTTTTTCTAAGCAATATAATAAAAACTTTCAAAACGATGATGTTGACAAAAACTTGACAATAAATTACTTTGTTAACTTGATCGGTTGTTAAATTATTGAATACTACGACGGTAAATATCCTCACCGTGTCTTGTACAATTATCGTAAGTTTTTTAACGACTGGATTATTTATATATAGAAAAAAATTTACAAAATTGTAAAGTCTAAATTAAAGGCTACACTAATACGCAGTGGGATTTAAGTGTTAAAAGAAAGCACAACTAGGTTAGTAAAGACCCTTTTCGAACTGAACTAACTTGAGGAATGGACGTAAGACTTATATGCTATGGTAAATGATGTTGAAGAACCTTAACTCCCTTATATGCGATTCAATAGACCTCTCTTTTACCCCCGAGCAAGTTACGCCGCTTTAAGCGCTAGCAATAAGGAACAATTTAATATTCTGGGTAGCCTAATACCTTTATGTAACAATGAGAAATATGTTTTTAGCGGCAATAAAATACATTAAACAGTGGCTGCATATGCGGATAAAGGAATTGACATCGGTACTTTATACCAGTTGATTAAATAAGATCGTTAAATCTCTTAAAACTTTTCAATCTCTATCTTACTTTAGTGCTTTAATCGTTAAGTCTTTCAAAAATCTTTTTACAGCAGGTTTACCTTTATGCAAAAGCCTATTATAGGTCGTATTATAGGACTTTGCCCTTTGGTCGAGACGACTGGCAATTACTCTCAACACCACAGTTTGAAGGCTTTAAAGTTTAAACTGTTAGGAAACACTACTGGTAAAAATTAGGATAACTATCGTAACCTGTTGCAAATTTTTTTTAAAATAGTTAATATTCATTACAATTTTTTTACAGACTTCGACAAGATTTGAAATGTTATAACGAATTATAAAGAGAATCGCTATAACCGCCTCGACACGAAGATAATACCCTTTTTAAATATTTTTAAATAAATCGAGGTTCCCGCTTCTGATTTTCACGTATTATTTCCCGAAATCCTTATAAATCCCATCGAAGACTACTACCTAATCTTTCTAACTCAACCAACTACGTTTCGAAAGATTTATAGCAATACTTAAGAAAACAAGGAGAAAACACCGATAAATGTGTCTAATTGGATAATTAATAAGTTGATATTGTATTAGAAATTAAAAGTGAAAGCCTACGTTAGCGAAGTTACACTTCGCTAATAGGTATAGGTAGCACTTACGGTTGTTAGCGAGTTCGAATACGCGCTATAACGTTTAGATACTACCTACGAAGGCTTTTTTAGCTAGATTCGTTTTTCGCTTACTTTTTTTTAATAACGAGGACAATAAATTCGCTTGTTATATACCCTTAAACCGATACTTTCCTAACGTAAATTCAAAATATTTTACAACAGTTGATTATTTCGATCATAAATACAGTTACAGGCGTTCTTAACGTCTCAAGCCTGGCTTATCGACGATAGACTAGTAGAAGTAACTTTGTTAATGTTAATAAATCCAAAATTGAAACGGACTTATTAATTACAAAGATTATCGTCATAATAACAGGTAAAAATTAGATTTATATTAAGTTTGGCTATTGGTTTACTTTGTACCCCATATTAAGGCAAATAATAAAACATTAGTGTACTATATCTAATACCTTACCACTTTTTAATAGGATTATTTTAATTGTATTACAAATTTCGTAAGCATCGAGCTCATTGACAACGGTAATACATTCAAATAGATTACGTGATATAGAATAATATTTTTAATTCGGCTTATTAATTAGCCGACAACGAATTTTTGTATTATTTTGGGGGTAGAAACGTTTACCTTTACTCTGATTGAGTTACTGACCCTTTATAAATCTTTAACCTTTACGATCGTTACGCGAACCATACGTTTCAAGATATTATGATAGATATAGGGATAGTAAGGTACTTAATAGATGATTATTTGTAGTACGTGATATTACGGAGGGAAATTATAATAGCTATTATGCTGAATCGTGACTATATTAGTAGGACTAAAGTTATCTTCAAATTGAAGACATAATTATGGTCATTAAGTATAACGGTAATTTAAATAATTTCAAAAATTCATTACGTTTTATATTTTTCCGTCCAATACCTCTTTCCTTCTTTTGTTTGGGGTATATAAAGACCTTTGACGTTAACATTAACGTTAACGTCGATGAGCTGATTAAAAACGGCTTAAAGTTTTTTTCGCCTTGAAGTAAAGAAACTTATGATTTTATCATAAATGCCTTGAAGTAGTGGTATTATACCTAAAAAAAACTGGAAATACGTTAATTATATAGAAGTTTTAGTTACACGGCTATTGATAGGCTGTACAAAGTCCTTAAGTTCATAAGGTACAAAGTCATGGATTACTTTGTCCGAAAACCTATTCACAAGTTTTGATACTATTGTTAAACGTATATTTAAGCCTTCTAAAAATTGAATTTTACATCAAATGATGTCAAAAACTTTGATGACGAGGTTTTCATCGATGTGTTCTACTTAAATACTAAATATATTGTTTATGTTGCCAACTTCATAATCTCTTTTTACGAAGCTAAGTTTTAAAGTTCGCTTTTAGCAAAATATAAATGGGAAATACTCATAATACTACAGATCAATATATATCGGGGTTTACTTAATATCGTCGTCTACGATACCAATATTTACTTTGCAGCAATGAAGTTTCAGGAAAACGCTAAAATAATGGATATATAGTGTAAATAAAATCTAGTAAAAGTCTACTAGAGAATTGAAAAGGTTAAAAGGGTATACCCCCAACTTTTCCGAACGTATAATATCATTAAATTGGAAATTAAAAGTTTTTAGAATCTAGAGGCACGCTTTTAGATAGCAGTAAAAGAGACTGAACAATATTAAAGAATTTGACGGCCTAATATTAACGTTATTGATTTTTAAAGCATACCTAGGACTAATAAGTAAATCTCCGCTATTAGTGGATACCTAAAAGCGAGTAATAACTTACGGAAAAGCTTTGAAAAAAATACGAAAAGAATCAGTACGCAGTTAGGTTAACGACGCCCTTCATATAATGAGCGTCTTTCTAATAATCAATATACATACTTTACCGTTACAAAATAAAGTCCTTATAGAAAATGAGTTGGGCAAATGAAAATCCTTATATCAAACCTTAAATATCACTAAATTTAAATTAGTTATTTAAACTGTTAATAGTTTTCAATCTTTTTGTATCACTTAAGTTAAGTTCTATATTAAAGCTACAAACGATAAAGATCCTTAGGTTAAACGACCTAGTTGATAAAAACCTCCTTTATCCGTTATCAACAAGTTGATAAAACGTTGCCGGAGCAGACGACCTCAGAAAAAGAGGATTAATAGAAAGGAGAAAAATATACCGGGTAATATTGACAATACTATTTAAATAAATAGGAAGAAAATGATAACGAAAATTTAGTAAAAAAGTTTTCGGTATAAGGTATTATTGAAATTTCCGGCAAACAATTTTTTAAAAAAGCGATAGGATTGAGATTGACGGCTTATGCATTTGATGGGTTGTATAATTTATGCCGAAGGTCGATTTTTATCTTTAATACCCAAACGTAACGATGTTTAAGTCGAAAATTATCTGAGAGGTTCAAGATAAGACTACAGAGCGGCTGTATAAAAAGTCACATTTAATTATTTAAAAATATGACTATGAAAGAAAAAGCTGGATCCTTATGTAGTCGTTCACTATTGAAAAGACTTTCACATGTTAAATAATCGTTTTCATATCAAGTTTGAAAACTAAACCTAAAGTCAATTTTGCGATTTATAGGTGAAATATAACATAAGTGTATATGTAATTTGTAATAGATTTAAAGTGGACCGTATTATTAGAGTCACCATAGGAATCACGACTTGTTTTTCATATAGAAACAATAAAATAACATATTATATTGTTGTACGGACTGTCTAAAACAAGTGTTTATTAGTCTTGAATTTATAATTTCTATATTCCATTACAGATAGGTATAAATTTTTTAATATAAACCGTATTTGATGGTAACATAAGAACAAGACTCTTTCCAAATAACTGTATAAACTAACGATACGATTTTTATCAAAACGGTTAAATTTGTAATGTTGAAAAGTAGGCTATTAAGGACCGAAAGTTTTAAAATAAAAGCTGCTTACGACGTCAGTGAAGGGTAATTAACTTTAATAAATAGTAAATCCATTTATTTAGTGTTAATGATGTATTTAACTTCTGTTAAAACGGTTAGGGTACAATTTTGGTCGCTATCGATAAGACTAACGAGACTAAAGTTTAACGGCACCCAAAACAGCATGCTCATGGCAGCTATATTGCAATTCTATACCAACTAGAGGTATTTTACAACTTGTTTATCCCGGTAAAGGCACAAAAACAGATGGGTAACAACTTTAACTGGTTGAATGAAAATATTAAATAGTACATGAGAAACTTGATACGAAAAATTAATATGGTTTTAATCGACTTGTCGAAGGCTAAATTAATAGTTTTTACGAATAGGGTTTTCACAAATAATAGCGACCACTTTTTATAAATCGTCTTTGTAATAACTCTCGTTAACGAATATAAGTGGAAAAACAAATTTAGTATTATCAGTAACTTAATTTACTAAATCCTGATTAAATATAAAATGATTATCAAAAGCGTACTGGTTTCAAAGGTCTACTGTATAATAAAAGGCTTTAAAAACAGTTATAATACTGTGGAAAACCTCTAACGTTATTACCAGGTAGTTTAAAATTCCCTAAATCCCGGTAGTAATTTGTACCAATTCAAGGAGCTTATTCGAATACCTTTCAAAACTCGGAACCACGAGCTAAAAACGCATAATAATCGATGCAATAACACTACACAAAGCCTACGAAGGTAGAGAGATTAAGGAGTTCCGATAAATTAACTGCATAGACAATACTACTAATATTAAGACGAAGGTGTCGCCGAATTGGCTCTTCAAAAGCTTGTAAATAATCATAAATGAAGCATAAATATTAGGGGATACGTTATTGGGCCGCTCATAAAACTTAAATTATGTAATAACGGGTACAAAACGTGTTTGTAAACTGAGAGAACACCAAGTAATCAACTTTCTTAACTTGTTTAATTAGCATAGGTCAAGTAAAAGACTACACGAGATTTAAGCAAAAGAAATTTTTATGAGAATCGATAAAGGCGGAATTCGGAGTCGTGGTGAAATGAATAGTAACTATTGTCAATTTGTATGCAATTGGATGTAATTACATACGGAGATTAATGAAATTGAAAGGGGTCTAGCTAATTAACGAGGTCGTAATTTACCATTTACCGAAAAAAAAACGAGTTAACTGTATTGGCGCGTATACACAAATTCAAAAGAAGCCAGAGTTGAAATAGTAGTATTTGCAATGTTATAGATTAACTTTACTTAGAGTAAAGTTCAATATATTCACTGTAAATTTCATTTATTTTTTTAAGCAGGTATACTGTAATATTTGCAAACCAAGTAAAGTATTTGCTCACATTATACTGGAGTATAGGCCAAGCAATTTACCATACAAATTACTGTATAGACCGGCTAGCAGTCTTCTAAACCTAAAAAAATACATCTACTATCTGACTACGTAATACTACTGTTACTTCAACTAATCGAATCGACAACGTTTCAACGTCCAAAGCCCCACCAACAGATATACTATACTTTACTTGCAGTTGATATGATAGATCTCCAAAACCATACACTTAATTTATAGTTTATTATATTTAACTTTAATTATAATTAACTTTTCCTATTGTATTGTAAATAATATTATTCCAACACTGGCGGATTTTTAGTTTATGCGCGTACGCTAGTATAATCAATTAATATTTTCTTAGTAAGAGCTGAACCGTAACTTTATAAACTAGCCAAGCCCCTATTGATTTTTATTAACTTTTATATAAGATTTTACGTATTTTTACTTTAATTAACCCTAATTGTCGTTACATGCCCCATGGTTTTAAAGTCCGACTTTATCGGTTTCTGTAAAAGATTGTTTTGATATAGACTTATGTAAGCCTCCACTTTAACCATACCAATTAAATAAGTCGTTATTATCAATCCCCTGGCAATTTTCCAGTTCACCAACACATCCCTTACCCCCGCTACGTAATTTGGGCTTACTGGGTGGCTTATTATCGTAGGTCTGAGTATATATAGTTAGGTTATTGCTATTTGAAAAATTTTTAAGGGCGTTTTTTGACGATAAATTCGTTATGAAGTTAGTAAGGTTGCCCATTCCGTTCATTCATAAGACTTCCTTAATCTAATTTCCTTTGTAGGCTTCGAGACGTGACATCACGTCGATTATTAGGCGTTTTTCGCTAGTAGTTCCAAGCTTTTCAAATTATTCGAATAGTATTATCGAGTTGGTACAAATTACCAATGAGATAGGAGGAATTTTTAACTACCTAGTAATAACTTTAAGGGTTTGTTACAACTTTATACATATATTGAGGCTTACTATTATTTTGGAAAACTTTAAAGATTATTCTACTTATATATTCCTTTTGTATTTAATAAAAGTTTATTACATCATACTACCGATAATGTCAAACTACTCCTCTCATTCATCTTTATTGTCAAGAGTTATTAGGAAGCTTATTTGTAACGATAAGTCGGTTTTATTTATAGAAAACTTATTCGTAAAGATTCTTCACTTAGCCTTCAACAAGTCGATTAAATGCTTATTAACCCTTCGATTTCAATTTCGAATTTACTTTTTAAGCCTTTTTTTTAACCGGTTCAAATCATTATCTTTTAAGTTTTATCCTTCTACCGCTATAAATAGGCTGTAAAAATCCTCTTGTTAGTATAAGGTAATGATATAGCTGTTACTAGTACGCTGTTTCAGTTACTATTAAACCTTAGTTACGTTAATTTTATTGATTGTAGCTAAATTCATGCCTTAGCCCTTTTAACGAAACTGGAGGCCGATATTGACACCAATTATGTGAATTAATAGTTGATTAAAGTCAAATTAATGGTCTCTTACCAACATCGTAATCGGCTTATAATTCCAAAACTTGAAATCCTTAATCGCGTGCCATTCCAATACCACAAAGCCAGTAGTTTCAACGAAAAGGGTATCGTTAATTTACATACTTAGCAAAACGATATCTTTCATTTATGTTACTCATAAATATGGGTAGTATATTAAGAAATTTATGTATAAGGGCAATTTAAAGTGCCATTGATATGTTATAAACTATTCAACGTTTAGTTTCGCCAATTCGTACAAAGAATCAATACATTTTATGACCTTTCCTGAAGGTTAAATGGGACGTAGTTCTTATAACAATTCCTGTAGTATAATTCGCTCTAAACCTGTTACTAACTATATATAGAGTTACGTTACATTTCGACTAATAAGAGTAAGCTTGCCTTTAGTCTTAATGAATAAAGTAATTGCTAAAGTGACTAATAAACGTTGGACAATCTTCTAAAACGTTAGAAATTACATTAAGATGAAGTCTTTGCTTTTATCACTATATTATTAAACGATTAAATGTGATTCCTCGTACAGGCTTCCCTTATACTTGCCTTTTTCCTCATAAATAATCATTAACTTAATAATTATAATATTTAGGTTTTTATCGTTAAAATCAGCTTTCAATATAAATTATACGACTCATTTAGTTAGTAAGCTCTTTACTGGAACCTTCTTTCCTTCTTTAAAAGGTTTGTCAGAAATTTCAATAATGCTTTATACTTAATCCTTCAATACTAAGTTTTTGTTATCATTTTTTCCCTATTTACCCAAGTAATATTCTAAATATTATTCGGTATATATTCCTCCTCTTTAACATATCTCCTTTTCAGACGTTTTTCGTGCTTGTGACGTTTTCTTAGCTTATCGACCACAGATAAAAGAGGTTCGTATTGAATTAGTCATTTAGCTTGAGGTTGTTTTATATTTAATAGCCCTAATATAAAGTCTAACCTATGTAATTCGAAAAGTTATAAAACCGTTAGTAGTTTTAATAACTACTTCAAAATCAGTGATACTTAAGGTTTTATATTAGCTCTCTCATTTACCCGGCTTCCACCACATAAAGAGTTTAATTTACAACGACGAAGAAAGTACATGGGTGATCGTAAGACCGTTCCTAATACTAAGGGCATAGTCAACTTAATGGTGTACCGATTCCTTCCGTAATTCCTTTGATATTCTTCTGTAGTCCATAACTCGTTTCTAAATACCTACCAATAGCAAAAATTCACTCTTCAGGCATAAGTACGTTTAAAAACCCAATAGCGTTGAAATTAGGCCGTTATGGCCTATAATATTATTTAAACCTTTTACCGCCATTCAATGGCGTGTTTCTGAATTCGTAAAGCTTCTAATTTTTAACGTAAGGATATTATATGTTCGGCAAAGTAAATCGTATACCCTTGTAACTTTTTAATGATCTATAAGGCCTTTAAAGGTACTTATTTATACTGGATACCAATTATCTTGGAATATTACGAAAATTCCGCTGGTGTTAAATTAGAACTGGTATCGTAAACGATAACGTCAAGTAAACCTAAGTATATATCAATCCACAACATTTTCGATGTTTCTTACGAATCCTTTGACGAAAGAGATTTTAAAAACATAGCTTCCTAAAAAAAGGTTACAGAGAAAACGACATTTAAATAGGCTTGTTTTCCAAATAAAACATATTAATAAAAACCATATAAATAAAGTTCTTCTAGTCTTCTAATTTAAACTTAAATCATCGGAAAGACTGTGTATATATTTAATAGTAATAACAAAGTTTTTTGATTTCTTTAAAGGTCGAGTATTTTATATCTTCAAATCTTGCAGACTCTAGAACTTGATATGACCTATTAACGATTAGGTAATTCAAGCGTCTGTATAGTTAGCATATCACCGGCTTCGTTGGGTTTAATATTACTGCTTTAAGACTTTCTAGATAAAACCATAGGTACCCCTTTTTCGAGGCGTGGAAAAACCTCTGGCCGTTTTTGACTGAGTTGTCGATGTTAACTTTCACACTACACCTAGAGTTTTTATATCATTTAAATAAAAGAAGATAAAGATAAGGGATTGAAAGATATAAAATATGATCAAGTTAACAACGATTGAAATTACCTTTATCCTTAGTAACGATAATTGTTCGTTTTGTCTGAAACCAACTTTAACCTTATCAGTATAATAACAATTAATTCTATAACCGTAGTATTTTTCCTCCATAATGCTACATACTTAGAATAGACTCTTATTAAATACCTTACTACACCTATATCAAGTATAATACTTTAAAACGTATAATCTACATAACTATCGTTAAGATTAAAGGTTTGTAAGAGGTTAAAAGCTTACTTAAGGTAAAGGTAAGGGTCTTCGCCACCTAAGCAGTACAAAAAGGCGTAATTACCTAATGACTAAGCCGCGATCATAGCTATATTTTAATACCTCTTGATTTACTCAAGGCTATTATTACTATTAATTACATTGTTATCTTTAAAGTTTGTAACTTAGTTTAATTATTGCTATTTCAAAGTGGTAAGAAATAAGATAAAGTATATTATCATTCTATCGTTTCGCTTGGCCAAGGGTTAGTGAGTTAACTCATAACTAGACCTACTATAAATCTAATATTTCTGATCCCTACTATAACGCTAGTTTTTACGATTAATATATCCGCTTAAATATTAACCTTATTGGTGTTAGAGTGGTTGTTACCTACAGTCTAAAGTCGATAGTCTAGATGTTAGATGTCAAGAGCGCCCGTAACCGTTTCTACGATCGACGTAATTAACTACCGCAAGGTTTTCTTCATATGCATTAGGGAAATTGCCGGCTTAAGGGTATATACTAAGCGAATTTGATTAACCTGCTATTATAGTTACAAGCGAAAAACAAAATTGTATAAATTTTTTTTGACAGGTGGTATTTAGGCGTTATAAGGCGTGTTTAAACTCGTTAACACCCGTAACAGCTTCCCGTACCTGCTTTCAAAAGGTAGTATGGCTAACATAAGCTTTCTCTATTACTTTACAGCATAACATTACATTATTAAATATCTGGTCTAACACATCTATTGGTATTTTCTTCTTCTTTTCTTCACTATTATCGTGTTTTATCTCGTAGTAGCTGAATTTTTGTAGTATTTTATAAAGTGGATGTCGTATTCGAAGTAGCTTTTTTAATCATTGTAAGCTTCCCGAAATGTGGTCAATCAGGTTAGGATGGTCACGTAATAATCTCTAACGTGTTTTTCAAGAGTTCCGGGGAATAATATGTAAAAAGAAGAAGATGGAACCTTTATCCACTTACAAATGTTTTAAAAGGGTCTTTGTTGATAGTGCTTTAGACGATGTAAAGTTGTTGATTTGATTGGTTGAAGTAATATTACTATTTCGTAGTCTGATTTTAGATGTATTGTTTTCGGTTTGGAGGACCGCTAGCTAGTCTTCACTGTAACTTGTATGGCTAATTGCTTTGCTCATTCTATAGTGCCAAGTGTAGCCTATTGTACTCAACTTATACACAATACAGTAAGATTATACAAAACAATACACTTAACTTATAGTGAGTATAGTTAACTTTACTTTAAGTAAAGTTGACCTATTACATTACCAGTAATACTTTTCCAATACTGGCGGCATTTTAGTTTGTACGCCTATATTAGTATAGTTAACTACTTTTTTCTGGTAAACGAAAAACTGGGATTTGGTTAACTGACCCACCTCCTGTTAGTTTCAATTAACCTCCGTATGTAATTCCACTGTATTACGTGCAAATTAACCCTAATTAATGTTAATTTCCCTACGGCTACTAGGTTTAACTTTATTGACTCCTACAAAAAGTTCTTTCGCTAAAGTATTTTATAAACCTCCCCTTTAGTTGTACCAATTGAACAAGTCGTTATCGCTAATTCCATAGCAGTTTTTCTGTTTATCAGCATCTCTCTAATTGCAGTTACGTAATTTGGGCTTGCCGGGCGGCTTATTAACGTAGCTCTCGATAAGTATAATCAGCCTATTACTACCCGTAAACTTTTCCAAGGCATTAATCGGCGATACCTTTATTATAATGTCAATAGGGTTATTTTCACCGTTAATTTACCGAAATATTTTCATGTTCTTTTTTTTATAAGCGTTATAGAGTGCTATTACGTCTATCATTATGTGTTTTTTACTAATGGTTATAAGCTTCGAAAGATATTCGCACGGGCTTTGCGAATTGATACAAATTACCACTAGAATAAGAGGAATTTTGAACAACTTAGAAATAAGGTTCAGGGGATTTCTTTGTATTGTACCTACTTTGAAGCCTGCTATTATACCGTAGATCTACGAAACCAGTACGCTTCAAGTAATCATTCTATACATAATTTTGTTTTAATAAATTAGGTTTCTAATACTCCTAGATTAGTTTTTCCGCCTATTTTCGTTAACGAAGGTATTTAAAAAATCGATATGTATAACAAAATTGGTATTATTCGCCAAACACCTATTTATTAAAATTATTTACTTGGATTTCGACGAGTCGATTAAAACTATATTGATCCACTGGTCTAAGTTTCGCATGTATCACTTGAGTTACTTATTTAACCAATAAAAATTTTTATCTATTGGGTCTTATATTTATTCAGCTTTCAATAGGTTGTACGATAGCTTCGATTGATATAGTATAATATTATAATTTCTACGAACACGTTATTTTAGGTGCCGTTAGGCTTCAGCCTCCTTAATCTTATTAATCGTAGCCAAATTAATGCATTGAGTGTTTCACAAAAGCTAAGGACGGTATTAATAATAAGTTTACAGATTAACAATTGATTGATGTCAAATTGATTGCTATTCGTCAACGTTATAATCAGCTGATAATTTCATAACTCAATATCCTTAATGACCTATTATTATAATTTTACGAAACTAGTCGTCTTAGTAAAAAAGTCTTCGTTCATTTGTATACTTATGGAGCTCAAGTCTTTTTTTTTTAACTTTATCAACTTATACTGGTTAAATGTTAAAGACATTGTGCCTAATCATAATTTAAATTACGATTAGTAGGCAAGAAAAGAATTGATTCCTACTTCTAATAATCCTTATATTGGCTTGATATATCGTATTATCGTCCCTAAAAGATAGATGGTCTACAGTTCCTGTAGTACCTTTCATAATACAACCCGCTGTAAATTCGCTGCTAATTGAATATAAGCTCATGTTATATTACAATTATTAATTGTAAGTTTTCCTTCAATTTTTACTAGGAAATTAGCTACTAAATTAACTATTTAACTTTAATTAATATTTTCAATTGTTAACAACTACGTAGGATTTAGTTTTCAACTTTATCTCTATATTCTTGAACGATTGAACGTAATTTTTGGTCTGGTTGCCCCGTGTGGTTCCCTTTAACCTTGTAGTTGATTTTAGACTTTAAAATCGTAAAGTTTGGGTCTTAAAGGTTAAACTCAGCCTTCTACACGAATTGTATAACTTTTCGAACTAATAGGCCGTTAATATTAACCCTGTCAGTCTTTTTCAAAGGTTTACCGGCGATTTTAATAATCCCTTATACTCGAAGATTTAATATTAAATTTTCGTTATTTCTTCCGTTTCATACTTACCTAAGCAATATTGTAAATACGACCCAATATATATTTCTGCTTTTTAAAGTTTCTTTTTTGTGGTCTCCTACGTTAATATCGTTATATCTATTTCGTGAAAACAGGTAAAGGATGTTCGTTTAACCTCGATTGATCAATTTCAGTGTATTTATCGTTAGTATCCCTAATATAAGGCTTAATCTAGGTAGATCAGAAAGATATATAACTTTTAGTAGTTTTCAAAATTGTTTTGGAGTTTACGATAATTATGATTTTGTACGGGCGTTTCCATTTACCTGGATCCCGCTATACAAAGACTTTACTTTGTAATGGAAAAGCAAATAAGTTGGTTGTTATAAGGCCGTTTCTGGTATTGAGGGTATTATTAACCTAGCGATGTACCTATGTTTTTCGTAATTCACTTAATGATTTTCTGTAGGCCGTAATATACTTTTTAGTACTTGCTAATAGCGGAGATTCACTCGTTAAACATAGGTACATTCCAAAGACTAATAACGTTCATACTGAGTTATTTGGGCCTATGATGTTTTTGAAGCTTTTAACTGCTATTCGAAGGCGTGTCTTCGAATCCTTAAAGCTTTGAATTTTCAATATAAGGATGTTATACGTTCGGCAAAGTCGGACGTATATCTTTTAATCTTTCCTAATACTTTAGTAGGATTTTATAGGTTCTTTTTTGCACTAAATACTTATTATCTTAGTATTTTCCTAAAACTCTCCCGCCGTAAAAAGGGTACCGATATTGTCAACGATGTCGTTAGTTAGTCATAAGTACGTGCTTATTTATAACATCTTTAGTTTCTCCTACATATCCTTTATTAAATGGGAGTTCAGAAACTTAGCTTTGTAAAGAAAAGAGTTCCGAAACTGATGTCAAAAGAAATAGGCTTATTATCCAAGTGAAATATATTCATGACAACCCTGTGATTTAAATCCTTAATAAAATTTAATATAAACTGAAATTTCCGTGAGGCTGAAGTATACGTTTGGAAGTAATAACAAAGCTTTTTGATAGATTTTCTGGTAAATCAATCCTCATATTTATACTCCTCCGATTTCTAGACTTTATGTAACCTGTTAACGACAAGGGGGTTAAAACGCCAGTGAAATTAACGTTTTTCCGACTTCGTAGGGTTTAACGATATTGCTTTAGACTTTTGAAGATAAAAACATAAGTTCTCCCACTTAAAAGCGTGGAGAAATCTTTAGCCTTTTTTAACCAACTTGTTTACATTAACGTCGACGTTTACATCGAGCTTCTTTATATCTTCTTGTCAAAGAAAAATTTTGGTAAATGAATGGAGGATATAAAATGTAATTTCTTTTATTCCAGTTCAAATTACCGTTATCCCTCATGAAATCGTTATTCGCCTAAATAAAAATCAACATTAACTTTACCAACATCGCAATGATTAATTTTAATAACTATAACACTTTCATCCTATAATGAAACGTATTGTTAATAGATTCTTATTAAGTACCTTATTATCACCATATCTGTTATAATACTCCACGACGTATAATTCGCATATTTATCGTGAATATTAAAGGTATAAAAGGGGTTAAAGGTTTATTTGAGATAAAAGTAATGATTTTTACCACTTAAACAGTATGAAAAAACGTGGTTGGGCAGTTTCCAAGCCGCTTTGGATATAATATCTTTATGTGGATTAATTTACATCCGGGTATTGTTGAATTTCATTGTTTTATTGCCCTCAAACTTTTCACTTTAATTTAAGTAGTTTCATTTGAATGTAATAAAGTACTAGGTATAATATATTTCCTTTTTATTATTTTGCTTAGAGGGGGGTAAAAGAGTTAACCAATACCTATATTTACCATAAATCCAATAATTCTTACCACTATTACAACAATAATACTAACTGTTGGAATAGCAGTCAAATGCAGTACAGTAAAGTTGATTTTATATACTTCAAATTTACTGAAGTTTGTGGGATTGCACTGCAAGTGCAGTGCAGTAGGTGCTTACTTCAAAGTAGGGTACAAGCCAAATCGTTTGGCCATACAAATTAGTATGCAGACCGGCTAGCGGTCTACCAAACTTAGAACTCACACACCTCAATGAACAATATCAACGAAACATGAGTTACTTCGACCACAATGATTCGAATCGACTACGTTGCAACGATTAAAACCTACCAAAACTGATTAGTTCTTATTATGTTAAGCACAGATTGGCTAAGTAGAAGAAAAAGTTTCCTTCCGGCTACGTTTTGTCCTTTTTAGGCAAGGTAAAGTAAAGGTTCTTACGAAAAGCCCATATATGTTATGCAGTTTTTCGCGGTAGCAAGTAGGAAAGACTTGTAGGCTGTATAGTTTTCCGCGGCAGTTTATAAGTCATTCACGGTATCACTACTTGAAAATACTAAGAAATCTCTATTAATTCTTTTTAAAAAAGCGTTGAGATTGACCGCCTAAAAGTTTTTAATATCACTAAGTCGACAAGTTGACTAACGGCTAAGTTAATTTCTACTGCAGGTACTACTACTACAAATCGTAAAAACGACTAAGTCCTACGACCTTTAACCTACATTAACTCTGACGTTAAACCTACAACCTACCGCCTACTTCACTTTTTTCCCTCTCTATATTAATTTAATCCTCAAAATCGCTGCTCCCAGCAAAAACACCAAGCTGTGCCGAGAAAGCTACGTTACGCGACTCTATGCCCCAAAATTGTCCAATCTTTACAACTTCAGATCGCTAAGTCAACCACCAAGTATTATACTAGCCATAACATCACAATGGCTATTAAAATGCCGCGATTGATACCGTTAACGTTCCCGAACGAAAGAAAGTAACTAAATACTTCGGCTATCATCTTCGAAAAGCATTACGATGAAGGACTCTGACATATCGAAGCTATTAAAGACTCTACTCCAAAACAACTGACCAACGTGATTGGCCGCTTCGTTTTCGATATAAACCCTGCCAAAGTAGGCCGTGGACCTATGGCCCTATATATCCTTTAAAATTGGTTTCGCGACTAAAGTCCAAATATGTGGAAGAAGGCGGATAGGTAAGTAAAGATAAAGGTAAAGATTGAACTATTGACTCGAAGCGTTAAAATTAATACGAAGAAAGGGAAGAAAGGAAATACGGTTAACCTACTTTAAGAATACGTTACGGATGAAAACCCTTAATAAATATTAATTGATGGTAAAAGGAATACAAGCGATAATAACCCTTAGTACCTACATATGAGTTCATAAGGACCTGCCCAAATCTAAATAAGTAAACGTAAAAAATCAGGTAACTTACACCTCACAAGCTCTTAAATTCACCAGTTAATTCAGTAGTAACCTCAAAGAACCCTTTAACATTAAACGGATTATCGCCAAGTCTCCCGCGATGGAAACCTTTAGATTTATCTCTCCTAAGCACTTCAACACGTTTAGTTTTAACAGAAAAATCAAGGAACGACCGGCTTTACGCGTGAGCCAACTATAGGTACGACCATTATCTTCTTCCCATTAAATTCAGTGAAAGGTAATTATCTGGCCTACTAACACCAACAGCCGCTTTAAACTTGTCCCCAACCAAGAGATATAAAAGGTCTTTACGACCAATACATTACCCTTCCCCCGCGACGCCTTTCTATAAAGAATACAGACCATTTGACAATCACCACGTTCATCAAGATTTAAAGAGGAAAGGAAAAGTATAACGGTAAGTCGTATAACCTCTTCAACTTCAAGTTAGGCCTATTTTTCAACATATACCGCCAGATAAGAGTTAAATTTCCAGGTTTTTACTCGCTATTTCCCTTTATCCTTACCTGCTTAGCCAAGGATTACTTCCTCCAGGACATGACGAATTTTCATTTCGCGAAATTTATGATAGTATAAAGTGCTATTTCGAGTACGATTTCAATTTTTCCTGGTATTATATAAAAAAAAATATCATTAAGTGGTCTTATATATTAGATTACCGAAAAAGAATCCAGAAAAAAAAACTTTTTAATCGGATACTTAACAGGCTGATTCTATACCAACAAATAATAAGGAACGTGGGATCTAATGAAAGCACCTTACGCCAATAGGTCCGGCAAGAAATTACAGGTTATAAAGAGTTTAAATACGCCCCTTAATACTCTAATTCCATATACGAAGGGTTTTTTTTAGCTAATTACTTTTTTCGTTAGCAACTATAACTATTTGAGTTTTTGGTTCGACTAGTATATACCTTTAAGCTCCGGAATTTAGTAACGATAAAAAAAGCCCTTCCAATTCGTATTACATTAATCGAAGGTACGGAAGGCCCATATCTCAACATATAAAAAAGGGTATTCCCTATACTAAAGGTTCTCAGGCCAGCTAATAAAATTTACATTAAACACCAAAAAATATTGGATTCAAAGTAAGTAAGGCTATTAATTAACACATTAAACTATGGATGAATGTAAAGCATAGCAGGTAATGTATTATATGTAATGACCTTTTACCTTGAATTTAAACTATATCGAGAGAGTCACATAATTTAAAGGAAGTGAAAACAAAGAGTAGGAAAAAAAGCTAAAGGCCATCGGCTGGTACAAAGATACTAGTACCGGTACTAACTTAGAAACAAAGAAATAACTAGCCTACCACGCCTTGTTATAACATCCTACAGGAAAATACTCCTACCGCCGACATAAGAAAAAGACATTGGCCATATATACCTCTTTATTATTTAAAACCGTTATGTGGGGGAAGTTTTTTTCAAAGGAATATGTCGGATACAGGAGCAATAAAATATTGAACAAGAGGCTCTTCGTAATATATCGCGTTACGAAGGAATACTAACACTATTACAGACTTTAACCACGTGAATATTAATAAGGCTAAGGTTGGCTTTAGCCTAGGAAAAAAATGATTTTTATTAAAATAGACGACGGTTAAGACTGTTGTTAAATCTATTGTTTTCCATATTTTTAAATTCGTTACCTCTTTTCTCTTTTCATGGAAGATAGGAAAAACCTTTGCATGAACGTTAACGTTTAAATCAATGAACTATATAAGTTGAAGCTGGTTAAAGGTTTCTACTTCATTTTAAGTAGGGTTTTTTACAATTTTTTTATAAGGGCCAAATGTAATAGTATTAAATCTAAAGAAAGCGAAATTTCTTTAACGAAACTATAGGATTCACCACTCGAAAACTTATAGGATTTAAATGGTTTTGACAGTAGCTATATACGAAAGTTTGACTTTTCTAGTAGTAAAGGAAGTTAAACGTCTTTATCAATATTGATAAATATACATTGAAACCGATTTCAAGTTTAAGTTTATATTAAAAGAATATTAATATTTTTACTGAAAGTTTTTATTAAAATCCCCTACATAGACAATAAACTATTATTATATTTTATAGATTTTGCCACGCTTTTCATGGAGCTAAATATCTCAAACCTATAACGGTAACGGAAATATAAAAGTTATTACGTATTTTATAAATTAATACGTACCTTAACCTACTAGTCGTATGAGTTCACAATACCGTTACCAATTTTGTTTCCATGGAATTTTGAATTAATGTAAATTTAATGGGGATCTAGTACAAATAGGTACCCGTTCAATTCTATTATGATATTGACAAGGTCGAAAAATCATACGCCCTTTTATAAAGGGCTTACGATATCTTTATAATGAAAATCAATTGCTTTATAAGCTAAAAAACACAATTTTCAATCGCTGTAAAGGGATTTAACGATATTATTAGCCTTGACGGACTTATATTAACTTTATCGGCATTAAAAGTTTATTTACGTATGATAATGAAGCCTCCACCCTCATCAAGTACCTAAAACCATATAGAGTATATAGTAAAGCCTTAAAGAACATAAGAAAAGAATGACACACCGCCAGGATAAGAATTCCCTTGATACCAATAACGAATCTTTTAAAAAAACGTGTTTTTACTACCCTTTTAAATTGAAGTCTTTACGTGACGCAAGCCAGGAAAAAAGAATAAGCCGTATAAGATCTCAAATATTATTAATTTAAACGTAGTGGTTAAAACAGTTAATGGCCCTATAACTTTCCTAGTTACACAGGTTAGATCGTACCAAAAATCCCTTATACCCCTTAAGTATGATAAAGATCCTTACATCGATAACTTCCGAACCGAGCGAATTATCCAACATAACCCTCTGGAGCCGATCATTAACAGGCTAATGAAATGTCTACGGCGTGGACGACTATTTAAGAGCAGGATATACACTTAATAAGAGGATATACACTGATTAGGAGGATATACACTAAAGAGGAGGACTGCTTTAGGGATTATAAGCCTGATAGGGTATATATAATGGCGTAGGTATTTTAAAAGAAAGAGTCTGACGGAAAACTTGACTTTAAACTACGTCTCAAAGGCATTATTAACATACTAGGCAAGCCCTTGAACGAAAATAACCAAGTAAAAATTAACGGGATTCTATTACGTAATGTTATATAATTTGTATCATTAACGTAATTTAAAGGCCAAAACGTTATTATCTTTCAATTGAAAATAGTTCACGAAGTTAAGGGTAAAACCACGGACCGGATCTACAAAATGTTACGGTTAATCGTATAAAGATACATTAATGATGGTAAAGACTAAATTTCCACTTAATTACTTATATTCTAAAAGTTCAGCTAACGTTCAATAGTGTCTATTATTGTATATTTCATAATTAGCGTAAAATATTAATTTATACTCAATATCCGGACGTTACACAAACGTATACTTCATTCGCCACTAATTACTAGCGGATTGTATTACTAGAACTTCGAACAAAACTAAGGGATAAGTTTCCAACCGGCACGGTAATACTTTACATTAAACCTTTGTACAGATTAGCTACAGTGGGCGTCTACTGGTTCCTATCGTATTAAACGCACTTTAAAAACAGGTTCGACATAAATATTTTAACCTTGAACCTGTACCTATCAATTACAAAGGGAAAAAACTTTAGTCTCGTATGTATATAAAATGACAATACCTTTTTCCTCAACGATATTAAGTTTGCGGCAGCTGAATAACCTGTTATCGAGAATTTAGGACTTTAAAATTACAAACATGTTAAGACGTTAGCTAAAGGTATATAACTTAACTTTATTAAATAGTTAGTCTGTATTATGGTATGCAGGCTAAAATCGGCAATTATATCAACCTACATTAAAAGGGGTAAGATTTCAACCTAATTATTATAGACAAACCCGACAAGGAAAAATTACAAAGGTATTTAAAGTAGAGGACACGTGTAGCATATAGTACCATATTATATTAACCGAAAACATCGTACGACTTTTTTATTATAATATAAATATAGGACCTATAAAAAGATATTTTTAACAAGTTTAAGAGGTTTATTCAGTAGCAAATTTACTAGATGGAAAAAGTAATTAACATAATCTATGTAAATCTGACAAAAACGAAACTAGTAATCTTTTCGGATTGCTCATTTTCCAATAATACCAATTTTACATTATGAATCTGCTTTTTAATAATGTTTGTTAATGAGAATAAATTTAAAAGGAAATTTACGATCACCGGAAACCTTATATTCTCGATATCTGTGAAGTATAAGCGTGTGATCCGGAGCTTTCTGGCTTCAAAAGCCTACGACATAATATCAGGCTTTAATATCGGCATAGTAACTAACGGTATATTAAGAATTGTTACCAAATAGCTAAAACTACCACCGCTACTTATAATATTATATACAGACACCCAAAGCCTTTACGAATACTAATTAAAGCTAAGTACAACTAATGAAAAACGCCTTATAATAAACTTAATAACGTTAAAAGAGGTATAGGAAGTCCGGGAAATCGATAAATTCCGATAAATCAATGGTAAAGATATCTCTGCCAATAACATAATCAAGGCTACACCTAACAGCGCCTTGAAAAGTTTTGTAGACAATAATACACTAAATATACGAATTGAGAGATACATGAACCACCCGATACATAACGTAAAAGAATAGGATTTTCTTGATAAACTGAAAAACCGCCAGGGTAATAGTAGCGATGGCAATGGTAGTAATTTAAATTACTGGCAAAAGGTACCCAAATGGTAACGTACCTGATTTTCACCAGTCTATGGCAAAGGATCTGTACACGGGATTTGAGAAATGGGGGTCTTCGAGAGGTGGAACAAAAGGGTTATAAAGAGCCGTAATTAATGTTAATTTCAGTACATATTAATTTTAATTGACAGGAGTCTAGCTTGTTGTTGGTTTACAAATTAAGGATGTATTTCACAGGTTGCCACTGAGTGATGGCAAGCCATGCTAGCGTATAGGCACAAAAAAAAAGCTGCCAGTGTTGAAATAACAGTCAAATACAGTTCAGTCGAATCAACTTTACTTACAGTACAGATAATTTTACGTACTTCAAATTGACTCCAGTTTGTAGGATTACACTACAAATACAGTGCAGTAGGTATCTACTTCAAAGTAAGGCACAAGAAAAAGCGTTTGGCAATACAAATTAGTGTTCAAACCGGCTAGAGGATTGCCAAACGTAGAACTTACACACCTCAATGAACAATATCAACGCAACACTAGTTACTTCGACCACAGTAATTCAAATCGACTACGTTTCAATGATAAAGACCTACCAACACTAACAGTTAATAATTCCGCTTAAATATTAACCTTATTGGTATCAACTTAGCTACTACCTTTATTTTATAGTTGATAGGCCTGATATTAGGCGTTAAGAGAGTCCGTAACCATACTTATGGTCTACATAATTAACTACCACAAAGTCTTTTTTATTTAAGTTAGGGAAGTTGTCGGCTTAAGGGTATATAATAAGCTAATTTAGTAAATATACCATTACAATGGCAAACGAAAAACGTAATTAGTTAGAAAGTCTTTTTAAGTAGTAACTAAACGATACAAGGCGTATTCAAACTCATTAACATCCGTAACTACTACCCGTACCTATTTCCGAAGTATAGGTTGACAAATGTGGGCCTTCCCTATTGCTGTCTAATATATTATCAACTTGTTATTTATTTAATTAAGTACATTTGTAAGTATCTCCACCTCTTTCTTTTAAACCGTTATTGTTTGACACCTCATAGTTGTACAATTTATATAATGTAGATCAAGGTGGACTTCGTATTCGCAGTGGTTCTTAATACCTTTATAGATCTCATGAAACATAATGGCTTGTGTCAAATAGATTAGCTAGTAATCCTTAATATACTCAATAAGGATTGCAGGAAATGATATATAAAACTCAAAAGGGGGAACCTCTATCCACTTACAAATGTTGTAAAAGAATATTATCATTGTGTCTAATAAGTTTTAAGGATTCACGTAATACTTTTCTATATTATTTCAGATTTTGATAAAGTCCGTCAAATGCTTATAGCTAATATTAATCATTTCGATAGATCTTAGGGGATGTTCTCGATAGTTACCCCAGTTTTTATTAGTATTTCCTGGTAGTTTATATTTTAAAGCCTCTGAGACACAGTATTAAGGGTAATTACAAGTCGTCTAATCAGAGAGGTTAAATCGTGTAGTAAGACTTATAATGAGCTTGCGTGGATGGGCGAACCTATTGTAAAATTATTCCTAAAGGATCTATTTATTAAAGTGCTAGGGTGCGATAAGTACTTGAAAGTTTTAAGGGACTTGACAGTCTTACTTAATTAATTGGTATAAAGTGCTAACGTAGATTTCTCTATCTGCGTAGGCGACAGCTGTTTTATGTGTTATGCTACTGCTAAAAGCGTAATTCTCATTTTCACGTAAAGGAATTAGGATGCTGAATAAGTTAATAGGTTCTTTTTCCCAAACGCGTAAAAAGGCTTAATTTCGCTAAAAGTAAAGGCGAAGTGCTTTAAATCGCGTATAAGGTCGTTAAGGTTTTTTAACACCTTTTCCCTTAGGATTTAAGTCCTAAGAGTATTCCTTAAACTAGGCTAAGTCGAAAATTTCTTATATCAGCTTTATATTAATTTGTATTGGTATATAATGTTTGCTATTCATGATTTGCCTTAATCGTTAACTCAACCCCTCTTCAGATTACGGTTAACATATTGATAATCTAGTTGTTAAAGAGGTTACGGAAGTTATGAAAGGCGTGGTAAGGTCGTTAGTATTACTATGTTTCACGATATAATAGCCGACTAAATTAGTAAGATTAATATCTTATTCTTTTAGGTCTTTATCGTAAAGCTTCGTAAAAAATGATACCAAAGCGTTAATTCCTTTTTGAATCCTTGAGGTAGGCGTTATCTTAAGGTTTAACATAATATAGGGCTTAGGAAAAAAGGGAATTTAGTGATTTTTAGGTGTAGGAGCTTGATATTTTAGTGTAAAGTCGTGTAAAAACTTGGCGGTTCTTGGTGTTTTCTCTTAAATCAGCGAACTTAACGATTGAATTGGCTTAATGGAAATAAATAAAAGTAAAAAACAGTCAAATATTTAATTTAAAAAGTCGCGTTAAGGGTCGTTCATCATTTGTAAAAAGAGAAAGTCATTTGTTATAGGCCGTAAGATTTATTCGTTTTTGTAATAGTAATACCTGAAGTAATACTAACTGAGTCGTTTTCCAACTTGTCGTTTAATACTTTTAGCAATTAATTCAAAGCTTTTAAAAAAGGATTTTTAGTTAAGATTTTTCGTTGTTTTCAATAGCGATATCATCGTTACCTTTGATCCACTATAAATACTGGCGCAGCCCAAAAGTCTTCCTTATGTAGTGCCGTAAAGACTGACACAGAAGTAAAAGCTTTTCATAAAAATCTTTACTCTACCCTAACGATAATGTAAAGCGTAACAACCAGAAAGTAGCTTCTTATTCTCCTTAACCAATCTGTACTTAATCTAATTAGTACTAATCAGTGTTATTAGGGCTTTAGACGTTGCAAAGTTTTCGATTAAATTGGTCTAAGTAATAGTAGTATTGCGTAGTCAGATGGTGTACGTATTGTTCTAAATTTGGCAGATCGCTAGCTAGTCTGCACTGTAATTTGTATGGCCGTTTCTTGGCTTATACCCTAGTATGAAGTAGGGCCATACTTGAATTGACTTTCAGTTAATACAATAGATACAAAAATCAATACACTTAACCTGAAATTCAGTATAGTCAACTTTACTTACAGTAAAGTTGACCTACTGCACTAAAAATACTACTATTCCAACACCCTTACGTATTTCACGGAAGTATAGTATATTAGGTTGCCGGTAATGCTAAATTATTTTTACAACTTGTTTTTGTCGACGCTTGTTATAAGAAATATAATATGTAGCGATGAGTTTCTATTTTGCGTGAAGGAACCGTCCATGAAAATTATCAACTGTGGCTAAATTAATGCCTTGGCCCTTTTTATTGGAATAAAGATTGATATTGGTATTTTTAATTCTATATTTACGGATTCAGCATACGCTAAAATATGGATATTTCATTACATTAAAGTTGCAATCAATTTATAGTTTTCAACCTTGAAATCCTTCATCATTTATGGTTCTTATACTATAAAGATAATAGTTCCAACGAAAATGGTATCATTAGTTCATATAACTACTACTCCTAATTCATCATTTTACGTTATGAGTAAATATGGGTTGTAGATTCAAGATCTCAGGACTAGATTCAATTTAAAGTACGACTAGTAGACTCGAAACTAATAAATTCTTGTTTTTGTCCCATGGATATAATCGCAGAATACATCGTATAACTGTTCCCAAAAGCGGAAGGGTATTTATTACGAAGTTTTATGGTGGTTCGAATAAGATAATCTTTTCTGGATCAATTGTTAACTACGTATATTACTAGGTAATATTATAGCTATTAAAGTTGAATTTCATAACATTTTTAACTAGCAATCTTATTGTTAAACTGACTACTAATTGGTAACTAATAGTTGAAATCTTTAGAAATTATGAAAAAATATAGTTTTCACTATTATTACTGTATTCTCAAACGATTGAACATGACTTTTCGTATGTTCTTTCCGTAGTTTTTCTTATCATTCCGTATACAATGCTTGATTTCATGATCGTAAAATTTGGTTTTTAAAGGTTAAAGTCGTGTTTAGGTCAAATTGTATAACTTCTAAAGTAATAAATCTATAAATTTCAACCCTATTACTTTCTTTACAATATCTGCTGAAGGTTTTGATGTTTCCTTATACTCAGAGGTTTATAACTCAGTATTTCTTATCTTTTCTTTCTTACTAACCTAAAAATTCTTTTAAATCCGGCCCGATATGCATTCATTATCCTTAATTTTCTTTTTCTTCAATGGTTGGCGGCGTTATCGACGTTCTATAGGTTTGTCAATTATAGGGGGAAGGGGAGTTATTTTGATTTATTCGTTTAACTTGTGGACATATATCGTTATTTGCAGTTGTCTTAAAATAGGGTTTGATCAAAGTTATGCGGGAAATCGTAGAATCATTAGTAGTTTTAACAACTACTTGAAAGTTGTCGATACTTATGATTTTGAATAAATTATCTCATTTGCTACACTGTCGTCACACAATGACTTCGCTTTGTAATGGAAAAGATAGAACGTTCATCGCCATAGGGTTGGATTTGGTATTGATAATATTATTAACTTAACGTCGTGCCAATGATTTTAAAAATTCCTGTAGAGCTGTACCATATACTCCAACATTATTTCAGGTTGTTTTTGATCATAGAATAAACTTATTAAACAAGAATGTATTTTGAAAACTAACACTATGAATATTTTACCCTTGGATTACATAATATAGTTTGAGACTTTCATCGTTATTTTAAAACATACCTCCTAGTTCGTAAAAATTTGAATTTTCAACTAAAAGATATCGTACACTTTCTAAACTATGAATGTATCCTTAATATCTTTTTAATATTCCAATTAACTGTAATAAACTTTTGATTTTATAAAATCCCCATTATCTTTGCATTCGTTTGAAACTCCGTCTCCGTAAAGTTGATATAAATATTGTAAACGAATATGTTTAGTAGAACGAAGTATATATCGATCGATAATATCTTCAATAATTCTCACGTATCTATTACTAATTAGAATTGAATAAATTTGGCTTAGTAGAAACATATTTCAATGTAAATAACGAAAGAAATAGGTTCACTATCCAAAAAAAATCGTTATAGAACATTTTGTAATTTGAACACTTATAGTGTTTAATGTTAGTTAAATATTTTGGGGAATTATATATACCTATCGTTACAATCACAAAGTTTATTAAGAATATTCAAATTTTGGTATTTTATATGTTTAAAACAAATGTATTTAAGAATTTTTCATGGTTTATTGATAGTAAAGTGATTAAAATGCCATTGTAATCAACGTATTTTTTTTTGGTTAGGTTCAACAGTTTACATCTGGTATTGAAGTGTAGAATCAAAGATACCCATAATCGGATTCGAAAAGAAACCCTTGATCGTTTTTAACTATTTTGTTAATGTTAACTTTAACGTTAACGCCGAGGATTTTTATATCTTTTTAAAAAAAGAAGGAATTAAGTTCTGGTGTTAAAGATGTAGAATATCATTAGCTTAATAACAACTTGAATAGTAGTCTTTTTTGGTGACTACCGTTATTATCCTGAGCTGAAGCTAATTTTGATTTCATTAATATCTTGAAAATTAATCTCCATGAGAGTGATTCTGAAAATCGTCACCAAATAGTTAATGATGGTCATAGGTTGTGGCATGGGATGGTGTTCATCAAGTATCTAGCTTTGGAGATTATCATACTCTTATGATTCTCCAAGCCGTCCTATTACATAACTGGGACACTCCATTTTTGTTGCCGGTAACAGCTTCTTATTAAATTATTATACCTTTTTCTCCTTATTTAGGATAATAAATAGTACATGACCATCTTAAATGACAGCTTTAGTATAGTTCTTTCAAATATTATCCTCGATCGTTTTTCCAACGGTGTTTTAGCTGCTAATGATCGGTTATAGCATGAAGGCATTTCTTTCGATATTTCGAACCAAAATACCTAAATTTTGAATAAATTTCTCGATGTGGGTGATAGAACAAATTTCAATAGTTTGGATAATATAATACAACTAATTAAATACTTGATTCGAATAATTTACTGATATTTTATATGTAAAGTTCGTAACACAGAATTAAATCGTTTGCAAATACTATTTACGTATTCAATGACGTAATATCGATGTACTAATCTTATCAATAAATATAATTAGGAAATTTAAATTCGAAAATGGTGCGACTACGTTTTTAGAACAAATTCCCCCCTAACTGGATCCCGTTTCTATATTACTTACAAATAATGTAATTAATGCGTTATCTCCTTTTAAAGACCTCTCCAACGATTTTAACAACCTTGTTTTCTCTAATTTCGACTACAATATTCATACCTCATCGGATAACTCAAACCTTGAACAAATTGAACAAAATCTATTCCACTAGCCAGTAATTGTTTTCGATGTTAAATTCCAATTTTCAGTATAAAAGATTATAATAAAACGTACGTTTTTTAAAAATAGAAAATTCATACGAATTATTAAGATTATTTTTCAATTGTTTTTAATACTTGGTGACTTGAGGAAAACCGTTATTAATGGCATTATAAATACCATAGCCATGGCGATAATAAATATTTCAACCTTTTTAGAATAATACTTCCCGTATATTATTACAACCTCAATACAACGAAAGTCGTTATCACTCAATTCAATAATTTAAAATAAGTGGTTAGCAAACGGTTTACGTTTTTTTAAATGTTTAAAAGGCTTTACTTATGAAAACTGGCGGTAGAGCTTGGAAATTCATCATTGAAATAACCATTTCAAAAGGAATTATTAACAATATATTAACTAACATGTTACCGATTTTCGATATATATACACATTATAATAAGAACGTCGCCTGTGCTTAACTTAATAAAAAAAACCATTCTCCAACATTCATATTTGGTACGGTGGCGCCATCTACATTAATAATATTAGTATTGATAATATAGCTTATAGTAGGAATTGTAATGGCAAAGTGTTTAATCGCGATCGTTAGTGGAATATTATTATAACCGACGTAAATATCATTTGATCTTGGGCAACACCCGAAGAGTTTTAGTATCAAGACTTATATCGGTATTTACGTTATTTTTACCGATGACTTGTTCGACTTTGAAAAATAGAAAGCGTAAATTCTATATGTACTAACCAATAGAAATTAAAAAAAACTTCAATTCAATACGGTAACTAACCCAAAACTTTTAAATACGTACTGGTTTATAATGAATTCACTTTTTCATTTGATTTTTTTAATGTTTCTTAAAATACAGGTTATTGTTGAAATAGTAGCAATTGCAGTACAGTAGGTCAACTTAACTGTAAGTAGAGTTGAGTATACTAACAGAAAGCTAAGTATGTTATTTTGTATAAGCCTACTGTCCTGCCTACAAGTAAAGTATAGTATGCGCTCACTTCACATTAGGGTACAGGTCAAGCAATTGGCCATGAAAATTACTATTCAGGCCGGCTAGCGGTCTGCTAAACCTAAAACAATAAATCTAATATTTGACAACACAATACTACTATTACTTCCACTAATCGAATCGATAACGTTATAACGTCCAAATCCCTACCAATACTAATTAGATTTTATCAAGTTAAGCACCGATAAGCTAAATAGAAGAGAAGATTACTTTCCGGTTACGATTTACATTAATAACGGCGGCTGGAGAAAAGGAAAATTTCTTGTCAAAAGCCTTTACAAATTGCGGCGATGTTTACGGCAGAAAGTGAAAAAAATAGCATCTAGGTTGCGGCGGTTTTTGAGGAAATTGAAAAGTAACAAGGGTATATTAATTTTAAATATGTATAAAATTACAAATATTTTTCAAACCATAAGAATTAACTCTTAAAATTATTCAAGTTCCATAAGTTGGCAAACTTCTTAGTTAGTATTACTACGGGTATTACTACTGAAAAGACGACTAAGTCTTATGGCTAAATAATAACAACAAATATCCCTCAACTTTACCCGTTATACTAATTTTTTTCCTAAACACTAAGTTTTTTTCTTTACTTTACACTTTTAATTTTCTCTACGCTAAGTCAATCGCTAAGTTCGTAGCACGAAGAAAAAAACAATAAGAATTACCAAGTCACGCTAAGAAAAATACGTTGCACGACCCAATACTAAGTCACCAAATTTACAAGCGATTTCAAACCAAACTACCAAATCCTACGCAAGCAAGTACTTCAAGATAGCACCTTTTAAAAACCTATTATCGGCGATTAAAGTTTTCGGATCCGTCTTTTCCAAGTGATACAATGAAGACCTTTGGGACCAAGATATCCACGAAAAATTAACGGAGAAACGCCTAATTAACTTTATCAATTGTTATATCTTGAAATACAATGAAGGTAAAGATACTTACTGCGTCTTTCTTCAATATCGCAAATGATTTAACGACTTGATAATTGATATGTGAAAAACAGTTTTAAAAACCAGTAAGAATAAGCTAAAGTCGGAACTTAAACGGCGAGAAATCTTTTTGTTAAAAAAAAGCTTTACTAAACTGGTAAAACCCCCTTTTAAGCTGGCTTAACTTAAGAAATACCTCCAAAAACAACGCCTTAAAGCTCAGGATGTTAGAAACGTTAAAGCTTATATACGTATTCCAAGGGAGGTCCTAACCCTTAGTTAAATCGGGCCCCTTTATGTGTTAACAATCAAAACCTGATTAATTTATTTAACAGCTGAACACCTTCAATTAATAACGCGGGGTACGCTATTAACGGCGGTAAGTCAAGTAAAACAACGGCTACCGACGATCTAAAAGGAATTTTAGTTGATGTGTTACACCAGTTAATTAAATAATATTATTAAGTCTCATAAAACCTACAAATACATATTACCCACGGCCCTTTAATTAAAACCGCCCAGCCCTTCAAAATCCTTTCTATTGAAGGTTTGACTATATACGCGAGCCTATCATGAGTCCTACTATAGGAATTTACCTCTTGGGTTAGGCGATTGGTAATTACCCTGAATATCGGGTTTTATAAACTCCAAAACTGAAACTGTAAGAAAATATTGATAAAAACTAAAATAATCATGGCGACCTGCCCCTAAAACCGGTTAAAACAGTTAATATTAATTACAAGATTTCTAGAAACTCCGACAAAATTTCAAGCTATATATCCAAGTACAACTAAAAGCCTTATAATATCTTCAATGTAAAGATAATACCATTTTTTAATATATGTTAGTAGATCGAGGTTTCCCCTTTCAGTTTATATTCACTATTTCCCTCAATCCTTATATAGCATGCCAAGGACTTCTTTTTATCATTTTTAACTTAAATAACAACCTTCCACGAGGTTCATCATAATATAAAAGGCTACTTAAAATACGAAATTGACTTGACTCAATACTTTAAGTATTGGGTCACCACAAGGTAAACCAGGAGAATAACTAAAGGAAAAGAATGAAAAGAACCACTAATCAATATACTTAATTAAATATTTATTAAGTTAATATTACATTGGTTGGTAATGAGTAAAGCCTACGTTAGTAGAGCTATACTTTATGAGCAGGTAATGGCAGCCGCTATAGGCGTTAACGAGTTCGAATACGCTTTACAACACCTAAATATTACCTTCGAAGACCTTTTTAGCTAATTACATTACTCGCTCGTAACCTTAATAATACGTATACCAAACTCGTTTCGTATATACCCCCAAGCTAGCAACTTCCTTGATGTGAAGAAAGAACATCGTACGATAGTTAATTACGTCAACCGCAAATACGGCTATAAGCGTCATCAATATTTAAAATCTAGCCTAAAGACTTGAACCTAGAGGCAATAGCTATGTAAACATGAAAAGGGCTAAATTTTAGCCGATCCTTTTAATCATAACAGTTATTGTCATAATAGTGGCGAAATATATTCAATATATAACAAGTTTGGCTGTTAGTTAACCTGATAAACACCTACCAAACGTAATGGCAAAAAGGTAATACATTATATATATTACACTACTACTTTCGAATAAAAATACTTGAACTATATCGCAAATTTTCAAAGCGATACGGAAATTAACGGTAACGATACCCCTTAAAAATCAAATGATATAAAGATATTACTCCTAATACGGCTTAATAACTAGCCTACCACGCCTTCCTATATCGCTTGGGCGGTAAAAAACCTTACATTTACCTTAACCAATCCTTTAACCCTTTACTTATCTTCAAACCCCGCGATCGTTAAACATATTGAACGTTTGAAGGTATTACGCCAGATATAAGGATAGCAAGGTACTTAATATGAGGTTATTCAAAATATGTAACGTTACAAGAGGAAAGTATTACGGCTACTACGATTAATCGTTACGATGTAGATAAAGCTAAAGTTAACTTCGAATCGGGCAAATAATTGTGGTTCATAAGGACAACAGTAATTTAGATTGTTATTAAGTTACTTTCATTTAATGCTTTCAAGTTACCTATTCCTTTATTGCTTTGCTTTCAAAATATTGAAAACCTCGTTATTAACGTTAACATCAATATCGACGAGATAATTAAAAGTAGCTAGAGGATTTCCTTTTCCTTTAAGTCAAAGTATTTATGGTTTTATCGTTAAGCCCCAAAGGTAATATTGTTAAATTAAACGAAGTTAAAGATACGTTAACTATATCAGAATTTTAACTTCTTAGTCGCCAACAAGCTATATGAAGGCATAAAATCCGCCTGATATGGAAATATAAAATACTTTACCCTAAAAGCTATCAAAAAGCTTCACCAACACTGATAAACCCATTCTTAAGCCCTTCAATGATTTAAATTTACACTAAAAATGATTAGGACTTCAATTATAAGATCTTTATTAATGTGTTTTAATTGAATAATAGCCTTATTTTTGTGATAGTTAAATCTGTAACCTTTTATATAAGGTTAATTTGTAAAAGCTTTTATCGGAAAAAGATAAGTGGAACGAGCTTAGTATATTATGAATTAACATGTACTTAAACCTACTGAATGCCGTTATTTACGGTACTGGTACCATTTTTTCAGCCGAAGGGCTTAAGGAAAATTCTAAAATAATAGGTATTTAGTGTAAATAGGTCTATATAAAGTTCCACTAAAGTGCTAGAAAAGCTAAAAGAGTACACGAACTACTTCACCGAGAGTACAATATCTTTATATTGGAGATTGAAAGGTTTACGGATTTTGAGAAACGCTTTTAAATAGTGGTAAAGGGCCTGAACGATACTATATACCTTGAAGGCCTAATTCTAATACTACAGCTCTTGAGATAATATATATGTCTAACAACTAAATCTCCGCTATTAAAAAGTAGTTAAAATCGAACAGTATCCTACGGTAAAATATTAAAAGAACTGCGGAAAGAATCGATACGTTATCAGGTCAACAACGCGCTTAATATCAGAAAGAACTTCACGATTATCAATGTGCTTACTTTTCTGTTACAAAGTAAAGTCTTTGTATAGCGGGAGCTGAGTAAATGGAATGGCCTCTATAAAACCCTAAAAATCGCTAATTTTAAAGTAGTTGTTAAAACTGCTAATAGCTCTGTAATGTTTCGTACCATTTAGGTCAAACCCTATATCAGGGCTTATGACAATGAAGACCCTTAATCCAAGCGACCGAGCTAATATAAACCTCCTTCACCCTTTATCGAAAAGCCAAAAAAACATCTCCAGCACAGATGACCTCCGAAAGAAAATTTATAAAGAATATATACTGTTCCGTATTTATAATATTAATTATATAAGTAAAAAAGAAAAGGATAAAAAGACTTAAGATTAAATCTTCGAGTATAAAGCATTATTAAAACCTTTGGTAAAGCCTTTAATTGAAACGTTTTTATGAACATCCCATTAACTCGAAGAATTATAAAATTCGTACCTAAAGATGATTTCAACCTCAAAAACCTAAATGTTACAATATTTAAGTCGAATATTATTTACGAGGTTAAAAGCAAGACGACGGGTTGAGCATAAGAGAAGATACGTCCAATCGCTTAAGGATACGGCTATAAAGGCAAAGACTAGATCTTTACGTGGTCGTTAATAATATATAATATTAGCGAGCGTTTAATATTTGCTTTAGAGATAAGTTTTGCAACCAAAAGTAAGGTAAGTTTATACTTAATTGCTTAAATATAATATAAGCATACAAGTAATTAGCAACCGACTTATAAAAGATCGTTCTATTTGAATCCTTATAGGAATTACGTATTATTCAACCTTTAAGAACGGTAATACGACATGTTAAAACATTATATAAACTAGTCAAAACAAACGTTTATGAATTCCTTACCTAATAATCCTACTGTAAATTATGGTTGGGAATAAATTTTTAATATACAATCCGTACTTCCTAGTAACCTCAAAAAAACTTCGGCCTAATAAGTATATATATTTATGATATTATTTTTAGAAAAACGTTTCACTTTATAATATCTGAATAACAGGCGATCAAGGACTCCAAGTTTTGAAACAGTAAGCCAGTTACAATGTTGACGAAAAACTGTTCACTTCAATGTAACGGATCGTTAATCTGTATACTTAATATTAATAATAACTTTAATTCACACCCAAGGGGCTAAAGCGTTAACTTGACCATCATCTATAAGACTCAAGTAGCCAAATCTTAAGAGTACTTGAAATAACGTGCCTGCGCCAATTATAATGCCACTTATCTTAATCGGAGGCATTTTACGACATATCTATTATAGTACTAATAAATTAAAACGATAAATAACGACTTTGACCGATTATATAAAAAGTTTAAATAGAAAACAAAAAACTTGAACCGAGGAATTAATATATTCTTAATCGATTTATGAAAGGCTAAGTAGATAATCTTTATGAATAGTCTTTGGCAAACAACGCCGACCTATCAGTACAAATCGTATTTTTAATGGACCTCGTCAATGATGACAAGCGAGAGAACCAATTTAACAGCATTGGTAACTAAATTTATGAAACATTTGTTAAACATGAAAGGATTATAGAAAGCGTGTTGTCTTTAAAGATTTATAGTATAATCGCAAGCTTTAATATAGGTATAATATTATTAAAAAAAAACCCTTAATGTTAATACCATACAGCTAAAAACTCCTTTTATTCTGGTGGTGATTTATATCACTTCGAAAAGCCTGTTCGAATGCCTTTCAAAACTCGGAACTATTAACAAAAACACTTGATAATCAAAGTAATGACACGTCGCCAAGATTACAAAAAGAGGGAAACGAAGGAGTTCTGGTAGATCAACGGAAAAAACAATCCTGCTAACACAATAACGAAGGTATCGCCAAATAAGGACTTTAAAAGGTTTTTAGATAGGAATATGTTAACCATACGTATCGAGGCCTACGTTAGTAGGTCACCCGGTAGGACCAAATTATGTGGCGGTGTTCAAGGATATGCTAGCAAACTGGAAAACTTTTAGGGTATAAATAATAACGAATTATTGAATGAACATAGCTAAAGTTAAAGTTTATATAAAATTGTGGTGGAAGAGCTTTTTGTGAAGGTTATTAAAGTTGGACCTTAAAGCCGTGGAGTAATTAAGAGAAAACTGGGTTAATTCGAATACAAATGCGTGTAATTTGATATAGAAGTCAATTGGAATCTATAGGTGTCTAAACAGTTGACGAGGTCATAATTTAACGGTTATTGAAAAAAATTGGTTTACCAGACAAACGTACGTATATAAACTAAAACGCCGCCAATTTTGGAATAGTAGAAATTGCAACACAATAATTTTACTTTACCATAAGTAAAGTTAACTATACTAATTGCAAGTTAAGAGTATTATTTTGTGTGAGCCTACTATATTAGCTGTAAGTTAAACACAGTATCGACCTATGTTATATTAGGGTACGAGTCAAGTAATTGACCATACAAATTACTGTGTAGGCCAGCTAGCAGTCTGTGAAACCTAAAATAATACATTCATCACTTAACAATTCAATACTACTGTTACATCGACTAATCGAATGGACAACGTTGCAATGTCTAAAGCCCTACCAATGGTTGTAAATATTTTAACGTTAGACATAAATGATTTATGTACCAATGAAACTGATCGCTGATTTTTATTTTGTTTTAAATATTAGGTAAAATTACCTTTCATACACTTAGGATAGATTTATGATTTTTTTCTTCTATAATCAATTTAAATATTAACCTTAATTAATATTGGTATCGAATTTTCATTCATATTATTCCCTCTTTATAATACGACATTATTTTTGGTAAACTTTAGATGCAATACAAATATTTCACTTAGGAGGTCTCAAGGTAAGGATTGTTTTTAAAACAAACGGGTGATTATCTCGTATTAAATCGAGGTTTTATGCCATTACAAACAGAATTTAAAGATATTGGTACCGCGACTATTCATATTATATTCCGTCCTATTCCAAAAAAAATCAAGTTAATATTACATAGCATATCGCCGTTCAGCTTAAAAATATAGTAAATTTTTAACCATCAAACTATCTATTTTCATTTATGATAAAAGTCCTGATAAATTTGAGGAGATAGTGCTTCTAATCACTCGATTCGCAAGAGACAAACAGCCTGCTTATCTTTTCTAAACCGATCATAAATTCTTTAGTCAAAATTACAATTATGGCGAACCATTGAAAGTTTTTTATGGGACATTATACCGTATATCACGGAAAGAGTTTCTAATGTTACGAATAATGTTTATCGACATGTTAAACTAAGGTTATATTCGTATAAATATATTTCGAATGGGTGTTCCTTCACTTTTCATTCAAAATTCTTGATGCGGCTTACGTTTTTATATTAATTATAGCAGACTTAATATTATTACGAAGGCTTACAATGATTTAATTTCACCAATTAAAAAATAGCTCGCGAATATTTTCTAAATTCAGTAATTTATTTGTTGATATTACTATATACCCTCATATATAGTATAAAAAAACCTGGTGGCAGTGCACTGTATTGCAGGATGCACTCTTACAGAATATACCATAACGTGTCACGATTCAGGCTTCACTCTTGCAAGACGCAAAGTATATAGAGTGGTCTGGAATGACTATTCCACACCGAACGGAAATGTGAGGAGCGGTTTAGAAGAGGTATTCCAGAGTAGTACGATCTGGATGAGGGCTTATAAGCTCTTACTTATGGTGGGCACCTCTGGAGACTTTTTCTTTGAAAATCTATATTTATGACTTTAAAACCAACCTTTTTAATTATTTTCTGAAGATCTTATTTACGTAAAAACACGGTTTAAAACTTTACCAATAATAATTTGTAGCCAATACGATCGATTATAAACAGCCTAGAAAAGAAGAGACACATTTAAGTTAAATACCTATAACATGATGATATATAGGTCCCAACTATTCGTGATTTATTAATACGACTCATAAAAACTATGAGGGAATGTGAAATTACGCGATAACGTTAAAAAACTCAAAATTTAACAGAACTATAAAATCTGAAGTCAATTTAAAAGGGATTACTTTTAGTACGATATTATTAACTAGTTAGTTCCCTATTTACTAAAAAGCTTTGTTACGTTAACCATTAACTTTTATTAAAGTTTTAAATGTACCCGGGCACTATTTGGAAAGCATTATATTACCTACCGCTCCCCTTAAGCTAAAACCACTAAGTTTCGAAACCCTCCATTGGGACCCGTCCGATTTTCGACAATCCACAACGTTCGCAAAACACAGGAGCGGTTACGAACAAAGTATCTAAAACTCTCGTTTAATCTAAAAGCGATTACAAATATGCTAATCAAACTGACCGATTTATCAAGAGCAGTTACATACAAATTAATTAAACCGCTATCTTTACCAAACGCGGCCAGGATACACTAATCCATACCGATTACCAAATACTGGCCCACATAACACACCTCGCAACAATCACACATCCTGCACCCTATTCGACTTATACTTTTCTATGCCTTATTCGCCTTTCCCAAATTTGACATATATGTTTCAAATTTAACTCTTTTAACATTTAAGTTTTTTATAGCCGTTCAACTAGTGTAACGATACCAAACTTTAACGAAACTCATTGCAAACGATGGAATAACTTATGGTAACATTTCATTTACACTTATTTATACTGATAAGCGTTAATGAAACTATATTCCAACAGTTTTGATTATTTGATTTATTTTATATCTGCTAAATTACCCTAAGTGTTAAACTGCCTTAAACCTCAAAATCTTAACGTGCCCGAATTCAACTATAGCTCTATATTACAAATGAGTGCCGTTCCAAACGTTACAGGTATATATACACTTCCTTTACCAAACATATGATAACTCCACCAGTAACGTATTCAGTAAAGGCCAAGGAATTTATGGAATAACTTTTTATATATAAAATGTATCGTAACAATGTTTTAAAATATTTAAAGCTTAAACTATAACATAACAAAATCTATGTACCAGTAGAGCATTTAAACCCTTATATTGAAAATACGTATATTATTAATATTATTCTCAATTATTCCAACGATTAAATTAAAGGGCGCAACTTATTCGGAGATTTAAGAATGATTTTATAGACTGGACGCCGGATATATAACGAATAGTCGATAGTACAATTTCAAAAATACTTCTAAAACGATTACGAATCGAATTTATTAATAAGACCGGTAAAATAATAGTCGTATCGCAAAAGCCCTATTAGTAATGTCCCAACTTATACAAATGCCAAAGTTAATAAACGATAAATGATAAAAGTAAAGTTTACAAAAGAACATTATTTAAAGAAATATTAAGAAATCCTATTTGAAATAACGGGTTGGGGTTACGAAAAGCTATTGTAAATTTAAATAAGGCGTTTAGTAGGGTTAAACGCCCGCCGCGGAGTGGAAACAAAATTGGAGGAATCGAAGGAAAAGAAAAAGGCATTTTAACGATTATCTATAACAAGGGTTAAATTAGAACCGTCCCTGAAACGAAATTTCAAACCGAAATAAAGATAAATCCACACCTAGATCATCATAAATAGCCCGTTCGGTAATAACGGGAACGGCTTAATTACCGAAAATAACGTGATGAACTATATTGAGAACGGCCAGAAGATTAAAAACAACTCGTTTAAAAATTAACGAACGGTATTTAACGATAATACGTACCCTATGACCCAATACCTATCAACTACGGCTCCAACCGTAACCTTTCGCCGTACCGATTTCCTACTAATATAAATGATCCTATAAAACTTACTGATTTCGCCAGGCTTGGAAACAGAAATAAGAATTATAACGGCGAACTATTAAATACAATCGATAATAAGATACGTATTATACTTAATATATACAAAAAACTAGATAATAAACCGTCCTAATTTCATATTATGTTACCCGATAGAGTATAAAATTAGGTTATCAAATATATGTATTACCTTACATAAGTAAAAAAAATTTACAAAGTACTATAATTGGCTTAAACCCTTTTTTGATACGAAAATCAAATCAAAACTTTATAATAGAAATTAAACTGGTACAACTTTGGAATTCGTAAAAACCTAATAAGAAAACGCCGTTAAAAACCTATAAGAAATCTTTATCACCTAATTAATGAAGTTTCGAAAGTGATAGATAACCTTTAAACCGGAATATAAAAGTGATAAATTGTTTATACAAATAATAATGAAATCTTGCCACAGTAACCTAAATTTTGAATTTATATTTTTTAACCCGAAAAAAGACTTAAAGGGCTTTTATATAAGCCATCAAACATCGCTTCAAACCTGGATCCCTAAATTAATCTGACTCAAATAGGTAATTATAGCTAATAGAATTAAAGGCAGAGGCTAAATTACCAAAATAAAGCTTGTTGAAACTATTACCACGCTTTAAATAAAAGACGAAAAATTAACCCAAAATATACCAAACTCTCAAAATACAGGTATTAAGGAGGAAATCTTAATAATAAGAGATAGAGACATTCGTTCAGAAATAGGCGAAACGTACCGCAGTTATAGTAATTCTTGCGAAAAGTGATAAAGAATCCCATGGGTTTGTAAAAGCAATATATCGGATGCGGTGAGATCGGCTATGAGTCTATTAACCACTCCTCTCACAAACAAATTCGAATGAAATAATAATTTTAAGCTTACTATATATTAAAAAACTTTATAAAAGCTAATCTTACAATATACCTAACCGAATACGATGAAATGAATAATGGGTTCAACGCTAACCTATATGAATATGTATCCAGAAAAAAACTTAAATGTAATAATACTTACCTATTAACTTGATATAATAAAATCGATTAAAAAATCTTTCCCCGCCTATAAGACGCCTTCTTTATCCATATTATAGGCTTGGATTATACAAACGAAGTGTCTGATGTGTACATGGCATTGTAATTTACGTTTTTTAACAGATATGGCAACCGGTTTTAGGGTTTTATATCCGCTACCGGTATAACCGAAATTTTAACGCCCAGAAAACTATAATTGGAAAATCTTGCAACGAAATTCCTAAAGTTTTAATTCAACCGAATAGAAAAATACCGAAAGGTTCTATTTAGTAAAGGCAAAACTTTATCGCTCAGAACAGTCGTTTTAAATACATGTTTCGGATCGTTTAAGTTTTATGTAATAGACTTTGAAATACATTTCCTAATTTTTATAACTAATATTACAAGCTGGAAATGAAGGTTCGGAATACAACTAACTAATTTGTTCGCGTTTCAGATAACATATCCATATCGCTTCGGCTTGAATTCGGCTACTTGTAGTTCTTTTCAGCAACGTGTATAATTAAGGATGTTTACTTAACTTAACCGATATTGTAAAGTTTGCACCGACGATTCGGAAACCCGGTTGTAAAACACTTTTTACACCTATTTGACACCGTAAACCATACAAATATAGGAAACGACATACTTAAAGCTATTAAAAAGTTTTGCCATAAGTGTTAATTCCACTTGTAGATCTTCAATTGGTTTAAGTTCTGCCTTTAAAATTATCTATATTTTAATTATAAAGTAATTAAAATATTATATATTTAAATAAACAAATAGTATTTTTAGATGCCGACGCAGCAATATTATTCCAGGCCGCAAAATTTATACGGCACGCTTTCACTATAAACTATTAAAACGTTTTAGTTCATTGTTAGTTGAATATTTACCGTAGGCTTTAGAAATGTATTACTTATAATGTTATTGCGGCTTTTGATTTTACCGAGTAACGCACGAAAGTTTGGATAACCGGTAACAGATAAAAATAAATCTTAGTAAAAACCCTATTCAGTATTGAAGAATTTAAAAAGTATTAACATCTACTTGAAAAGGCGTCTACGATAGTATTAAAGGAATTAGAAGGTACTAATTTTTTTTAAAAAAAAAATATCCTTTAAATAACGGTTAATACCGTTAATAATACTTTTAGCCTAAGTAGGCTTATCTCTGCGTTCCTTTTTTTTAATGCCTACCTAAGGATTTATACAAACTCTATACCATTACTGTCCACAATGTAAAAGATTAATGTTATATAGAAAGCTATGGCGGTATTACGTTCCTTACGATCTAAAAAAAAACGTTTTCAAAACATTGGCTGTAAAAAATAGTCCGCGTAAAATTGGTATTTTAAACCTACTCGTAAAATCCCAAGGCTTGGTTTGGAAAACGAAGAACAGATAAATTTGCTTTTAGAGTATTGATTGATTTTAAGCTTATAATATACTAGTTGATTCGCCAACTGGTACAAGTTTTTTTTGTTAAATAACGATTTGGGAATATAAAAGAAAAATGAAAAAAGCCACCCGGGATCTTAAAACGGATAAACCCGCTAAAAAGACACCCCTTAGGACGACGAAACCAAACCCCTCTGAAATACAGCCCACCAGCCGAATTACGTATCCGATCCGCTCCCGCCAGATAAAAGCGGCCCATTTATACCAATCCCACCAAAACCTTGCCTCCAAGGACGCTCTTTCGGCTTAAAAAACACAAAGCGCCCTAAAAATTTGATTACAACTTCTTTTTTTACGTAAAGAAAAATCGCAAATCGCGATCATAATCTAAAGCTTCGTAACGAGGGTATTATCACCACCTTAAGCACCTTATTCGAATAATATACCTAAGTAGAAATTTGAACTTTAATAAACTAAGGCTTTTTTAGCTTTAAAAAATTTAATTCGATCATCCACGGTAGCCATAGGATTTTTCCAACCCGCCTCGTCTACGAAGTTAAGAATAAAACCGGAAAATCTTACCAAAAAAAAAAAACCTTTGAATATGAAGGAATATAGAGATGAAGGTAAAAAAGATATTATAACCTAATCGCCTACGTTATGACGTGTTAGCTATCGCTGAATTTTAATACTCGCAAGCACCTTTAATAAATTACAAAACTTGCACATCGAACTTCGAAACGTAATATAAATATATACCCAACTCAAGTAACAATTTTAAAGACCGATATACGCTGATATATCAAAAGATTTCGAGAAAAACCACCCGTCTGAAATGATTTTAGATATTATAAAACCACTTCAAGTCGTACCTAAATCCGGTATTTAATTATATAACACTTATTAAAACAATATAAGGAATGACTCGGGATAACCAGCTTTACCTTTAATTCATATCTATTAGTATCGACATCTCGCTCAAAAGGTTTCAGATCAATAGGTTTACAAACGGACGATATTTTAACGATATTTACCGCCTCGTTTTCCGCGTCTCAAGAAAGGAAACTTCTAAAGGCCGGCTTCAAAACGAAACCTAAAACATACCTAATAAAAACCCATATAATAGATTTCAATAACGTTAACATCACTTATCAAACCAGAATTTTGGGCTTTACGTAAAAGTAGAAATTGGATCAAGTTTCCCTTATCGTTTTGCGTAAGGTAAAACGGGCCGACGAATATAAATACCAACGTATACGTAAGGCTTAATTTACTTTTTTAATATAACTAATGGTAGTATTCAATCTTTTGGTCGTCGTGTAATATTAAACCGCTCCAACAAACGAAATATATAAGGCGTATTGGAATAGTACTACATGCAGTGCAGTAGGTTAACTTTACTGTCAGTAAAGTTGACTGTACTACAAGTTGAATGCATTGCTTTGTAGGGACTTACCGCATTGATTGTAAGTCGATTGCAGTACGCTACACTTCAATCTAGGGCACGGTCCAAGCAATTAACCATACAAATTACAGTGCAGATCGGCTAGTGGTTTTCCAAACCAAAAACAATACATCCACTATCTGACTACGCAATACTACTATTACTTCGACCAACCGAATAAACAACATTGCAACGTCTAAAGCCTACCAACAAAGCGTTTTAGAAACGTGTTTTGTAATAAATACATAATTTAAACCGCGGTTAGTAATTTATGCTGTTAGATATATATATTGTAAAACTATTTGTTTTTACTAACGGATTTTTTATTAATAATGACGATTATAGTTTACAAATAGTCATTTTTTTAGTTCTTGGTAACAAAATATCGGGTTCAAACGACTTTACCCCTCGTAAAAACATTATTCATTAATTGTTTACTAAATGCAAAAGGGTTGTAAAGAACATCCTAGTTTTCAAGATTTATAGTGTGGTTAAAATCTTCGATTCAGATATTATTATAACGATAACGGTCCGAATAATTATTTCATCTCTAGTTTATACGTTATCCCTTTAGTGGTGTATATTAACTCCTTTTCACTTTATAAGTACCCAAATAAATCATGTACTACGAACGAAAAACGTTTAATGATAAACATTATAGCTTTACGCGAGTTATATAAACGCTGTGAAATCAAAAAATAAGGTAAATCGATAGAAAATACAACGCGACGGATATGATAACCAAGGTTACAACAACCGTAATATTGAAAATACTTATATCAACAAGTATATTGTTTATTCGGGTCGTTGAAAAAGTTTTGTAGCCCTAATAAGTTATCACATGACTTTTTGCCAATTTGACTCGTCTCATATTATATTATTTTCGCTGATCCATGATTTTGCCTTTGTTTAACCTTACTATTTCGTATCGCTCTCATTATTTTGTTACGCTTTGTTTTATAAGCCTCGACCAGATAGAATTCCCCCTTTTCATTTTTTTATTCTATTTAACTCTATCATTTAGTACCCCTCCAAATATTTTGTCACACTTTATTTTGTATGCCTCAACCTGATGGAATTTACCCTTTATTTCTTTTTTAATTAAACTCTATCCTTTCGCAGTGCTCCTAATATTTTGTTACTCTTTATTTTATACGCTTCAACCTGACGGAATTTCTCGCCCGTTTCTTTCTCTATTTGATTTTACAAATTCGCGCCGCCCCCCATATGCTTTTACACTTTACTCTACACACTTTTATACGAATAGTTATTTTACTATTCGTCTCCATTTATTTCCATTTACGATATCATACCAATTTTGGTATATTATCTTCTTTGTTTCATACATTTCTAGTTACTTAAAACGATTATTTTGTGGAAAGCTATATCTTTACTATTCATTGTAATACACTATGAACGGGCACGTCAGTCTAGCCTAGAGGGTATTTATCCATTACCAAAAGGAAAGGGCGACGCCGTCGCATCCCCACTATTCTTCCCGTCGATTTCTCCCTTTGTGCTGGCGCTACCGCCATTACCGTTATCGACATTACTAGCGTTAACGAGGATTTAACTCTACGCCTTACGACATATACCCTTAGGCAAAGGCATAAACGGGGGATTATACTTTTACAGCGACGTATGATGCTGTCGTTAAACTCACTTACGTAATATATATATAAACCCTGTTTTTAGATGACGAAAGCGTTTACCGACTTCCTAAACCGCTGATTAACTCTTATTTTAATTAATATCGGTTTATTTTGGTTTTTTACAATTTTAATTGTTTTTTGAAACGCTTTCAATAGTATATTTTCATTAATATATGGTTATCAAATTTGGTTTAAACCTACTAAAAAGTTGGCGGGCGCGTAAGACGGCTTCGGCTTACGACCTTAAAACCACCGAAACGGAATCGTATAGGTTTCCAATCAGCTTATGACGTTAATAACGAGTCGAACGACACCCTTTTTTGTAATAATTGCCAACGAACTTACCCGCGGCCGCGGATGCGATACACGATATATAAGTTGTATTTATTAACTGCCTGGGACTAAGGTTCCGGTACATTAATTAAACGCTTTACGTATTAAAAAGGCCTTACAGAATACCCTTGCGATATGGAGCTGAAGACGGCAAAGTAAATACGCTTCGTATTTTTTGAAAAAAAGGAGATTAAAAGTATACGAACGGGTGGATTTAAAATATGTAAATATTAACGTAATTATATTAAACTGAGTTTATGATGTAAAGGAAGCCTTACGAGTAATGGGTTTTTTATCCAAAGAAAAAGTGTAAGGCTTATAACCTTAAAGACCTTCCGTTCCTCCCTTTAGGAGCTGGTGAAGGGAGAGAGAAAATAGGGAAAGAGGGGGGTAACGGTGACGGCGGTGAAAAGGGGCGAAGCAACGGTGGCGACAGGGCTTAAGGGGGTAGCGACGGCGGCGAAAGGGGACAAGGCGACGGTGGCGGGGCTGGGCATAGTAACATCGACGGTTGGAATAGCTGCTGTTGACGAGATTGTATCCGATAAGAGCGAACTATTGGTGGTGGTGGTGGTGGCGGTTACGGCGACGGTGACGCGCCGACGCTCTCGCGCCAAATGGTGCCTTACAATCCAATTTTTACGCGGTGTTTGTAAAAAAGAGGTTATTATATGAGTATTGGATAAGTAACCTACCTATTAAAGCGGCTTGATTAAATTAAATGAAATGAAGGTTAAATTGGACTGGAAACTTGTATTGACTGATATTACGCGCTTTTAAAAAAAACGGAAACAGTTTTGCCTAAAACGATAACGATACATCTTTTTATACTAACCTAATATATAATTACGCAATCAGCCCTACGTAATCACCTCCACGAAATTACCCTTACGTAATTATCTTTATTAAAAACCGCAAAAATCGACATTACCAATTATATTACCCCTATTTAGTTACACTAACTAGGCTCCAATTACAATTACCACCACGGTTAAACCATACTAATCCCAACCGAATTACAATCATTACCGCCGTTAAACCTTCTTAATCCTACCCGAACTTATGAATTTAAACCTTTAAAACTATACTATTATTACGAAAACTACAAACTTAAACCTTTTGTAATTAATATTACAGTAATACTATTACTATTAAACCTACTAATTTAAACCTTCGTAATTGCAATTACATTATTACTACTAAGCTATAAGTACAGAGTGTATATGGAAGAAAGAAAGAAAATACCTATGTGGAAATTATTATATAACCTTATAAATAGTATGTATAAACCTAGTAGCAATATATTATATTACTACAATACCAATCTTTTTGATTACTCCTCTAAAGACCTTATTCGCCTGATAAAAAAAAGTTTTGGACCTTACCGTCATTATTAAACTTAACTTTAAAATCGCGTTTTCTAAATTACATATTGAAAAATGTAACGAGTAAAAAATTACGTTCTATATATGTTTTGGAATTTTTCAATATCTGGTTATCGCTTTCGATTTTTTCCATATGCCAGTTACCTTTTGAAAATATATCAATGTTTATTATGTATTTGCTTCCATCATTTCTCCTTTGTTTATATGAAGAACATTTCAATATATTTCAATAATAACTTTGCCGCTATGGTGTCCGATCATTAAATCTAGAAGTAGACAGTATATTATTTCAAGTAGTAAGGTAATTTATATAGATGTAGGAGGGAGAAGAAGCATTTGGAGAGTGTAAACCTCAGTTGCTAGCTTATAAGCTCTCACCTAGAGCGTGGCATTCTACCATGCACTCTGTAAATGTCCGTTCTTGAGAATAACACGCTATTATACACTTTACAAAAGTGTAACCTGCAGCGTAACATGTGGCTATTTGCCTTAAAAATATTGTCATCTATGCTTTCTAACTATAAAGATATATAATGATATTTATATAAGGAATCTTTTCTTCTTTATTAAAGAGCTTCATACCTATGATTTGGTAATGATAGTGTAATTTATTTGAGCCTTGAAACAATTGTTAATTAGTAAAAATGTTATTCTTTTCAACACTGATCAATCGTTTTAAAGTGACACTAAACTTCGTTCAAACTCAATCAATCATTCGATAGTAATAGTAATATAATTCGCGCTAACCCTTAAGTACTACTTTGATAGTAATAGTAATATATACTTTGGAGTGTTGTTTGAGAAAATAAGTGATCCTAATGAAGGTTTTATACAAAGGTGTAATTTTAAGGTAGGATTATAGATATGAAGTATTTTGGAATCAATATAAAAAAGGATCATTATTTGTGTAGGCAGATTTTTTTTTCTTTTAACAAAATTCCTTCATCTTTATAATAATCCTTCAATCAAATATTTGACGCTGATACGCCAAATTAATCAATTACCAATTATTAATGCAATATTTTTATATAAATTAACCATTTCGTAAATTATTTTGATTACTTTTTTTGAACTTTTTCCAAAAACAATTATTTAAAAAAGTATATCATGTAAAACCACTTTGAAATGCGCCTTTTGATACGTTAGCGACGCCGCGCTGATTCCGTGATACCTGTCGCTCGCCTCCCTTTTAACATCAACTCCACTCGTAATAGCAGTATATTGTTGATTTTTGCTTTTATTTTCCTTCTCGCTTTTTCCACCGCCACTGTAACCGCTAAATCTCCTTTTCTTTCCCTCCTTTTCTTTCTCCCTTTTCCTTTCTCCCCATTCCTTCAAACCCTCAAAATATAGGAATAGGGTTTTTCTGATATCATAATATTTATCCTTTTGTCATAGGTAAAAACCCTACCTTTATCCGCAACCCCCTCCCAACACCAGAGACGCCACAAACATAATATTGCGAAGCTATAACGTGGTATCTAATCTTTTCCCCTTTTAATCCTCCTTTTTATAATATTAATGTTTGTAAAATATGGTCGAGATAGCGAAACGTGATTATTGTTTTGAGGCACGGCTCGTAGGAGAATGTCAAAAGGCTTTTCTAACACTCAAAGCGTTCAAACGACGTATACGTGTACGAAAATCCGACACACTAATATATACGCCCTACTTACCGTATATTGCATTCGCGGTCACGGGAGAATGTACTTGCGAATGTTGTTCAAGTGCAAGTATCTCATTTTGTTACTACTATTACAAGCGAAAAGGTAACGTGTACATCTTTATAATAGGGATATTAAGGTCGTTCGCCGAGGACGTATTACGCGACCGATTCTTTCATGGTAAGATACTTACTCTTTGTAATCCGGGGCTCGATTACTTGTTTTTTTTTTTTTTTTTTTTTTTTTTTTTTTTTTTTTCAATATATTTTCTGGAACCTATGGATTTAATATTCACTTTTCTAATACGAAATCCTACACTTGATTACTTGTTCCCTACAATTTAATTACATTATTTGTAGTTTCGTAATTTGAAATTAATTTTTCTAATGTTTAAAATAAATTTATGGTTAATATTTGATTAAGTGTTGACCGGTAACCAGCAAAAACAGCGACTGTTATGATCGTTTAGGAGAAGGTTTAACGTATATATAACCCAAGAAAATTTGATGAAATTATCGCGTGTTGTTGTAAAAAACAACCTGTCTTTCGCCCATTGTCCAAGGGTATATGGTATAAGGCGCTAGGGGTACCCAACACTTCTCATAGCGACGACGCCGATAGTGGCGTTAATGTTGGAGATGGCGTTAGTAACGACGACTACAACAACGAAGACGAGTATAAGGCAAAGGAGAAGGCGAGAGCGAAAGTGATAACAAAAACAAAAATAATATCACCTACTCCACTCCCATTTTTGATAACGATTAATTTGATTTATTTTTAATATGATTATACATATAGTCGATCTATATATGGTTACCAACAAAAGAATTTATTTATAAATAAATAGCAAACCAACTGATGAGCAACAGTTATCTAACGTGATAATATATAAGGAGAGCGGTAAATAGAAAATATAAAACGAAATAGTATATTAGTATGGCTCTTAATCACAAATGCAGAAAGTTAAATTATATTAGTAGAGTGCTGAATAGTAAATGCAAAAAATAGAAAATATTGTGTTAGAAAATAAATTTATGTATTTAAGGAGTATTACCTGTAGTATAAAGGACAAATAATGAATCTAATGCATGAAATATAGAGCGAAACTTGGGAATTACCAGCTGAGAATGAAAGAAAAATATTTCGTAATAGAATTAGGCTTTAAAAAATGTTTGACGCCGTCGACTAGGGGTATAATTGTAAAGAAAAGTCGTTTTTAATATATTATTTAGAACGTTTTACTTTGGCTTTTCTTTTAATATGCTTTTCAAAACGATTTGCCTTGGCTTTTGTTGCCTTAATTTCCGTATGTAGGGCTTATGTTTTTGATTTTTCATTTTTTTTTCTTTTTTTTCCCTACGTTTTTAATATTCTATCTGTAGAGCTTTAGTTTGGTGTCTCCTTTAATGCGTTATTTAAAGCGTTTCTCTTTGGTTTTTGTTGTTGTGTTATTTATATTCGGGGCTTATCTTCGCGATTTGTAGATTTTGATTTTTGGTTTTTAATATATTCGAAAATAATTTATATTTTTTGCTAATGGGAATTTGATGTGGCGGAAGATTATGGTATTCGTTGTGGATCGTGGGTATTAGCTTGTAAAGTTGATAAATTTTCTTGATGTTTTCCATATATTTTCATGGAGCGTTATACCTCTCATTTGGGGCGCTATATTATATGTTTTCTTCAGAAACACTATCCACTCTTTTTACAGAGTTTTTTTTTCGCGTTTCGAAAAGATGTTTTTTTTTGTACCTCGGGAGCGTTACCGTTTCGTATGTGTTTTTTTGTGAGTGTCATTTCCTACTTCTGGGGCGTTCCTATTGCGGTGCGAAAGGATATTTTCTATATTTGGGATGTAGACGCCTTAGATGATGTTAAAAGGGTTTGAAAAGATTTCGGCACAGTTGCAAGAATTCTTTTTATTTGTTACAGAATTGTTTATATACTTTTCGAGAATGTTATCCTCTTTCTTTGGAGTGTTTTGATGTGATTCAAAGGGCTGTTTTATAATACCCTTTTGAAATTCTGCTATTTCCTATTTTTTGTAAGCGCTGTTCCTCTGATCTAATGTGTTTTCGTGAAAGCTGAGGTTTGGAGGGTTGTTTTTTATGTGTTTTCCTGAAGTGTTACCCCTTTTATCTAGGGCGTTTTCGACCAGTCCAAAAAGCTTTGTTTTCCTTAGTCGGAAAGTAAATACTTTTGTAAGTATCGAATTCTTTTTTTGTTAGGTGATTAAATTTTCCGTTGGTGAAAAATAAACCACGCGGCCTTTTCTCCTTTTAAACTCTAGTATCTTAGAATCCTTACAAAACTTTATCTTTTTTAACTCTGTTAGGTAACGGTTTTTGCGACATTTCCTTTTTTTAACCTAGAATTTAAGATTATCTCTACGGCTCTTTTTCCTTATAATCTCCTATGGAGGAAGATTTTCGCGGTTTTTCCCACTTTAGGACTTAAGAGTTAAATACTCCTGACGGATTTTTTGTTTTTAAAGCCCAGTAAAGGTTAATTTTAGGGTTTTCCTTTGTTTTGACCACAAACTTTCAATAATCCTTACGGATTTTTTCTTTTTCCATCGATTCTTTAAACTCCATCTGCTTTTTACAGAACGCAGTTAACTCTTCAGGGCGTTTTACTCCTACATATATTGAGTGTTTCTTTGTTGTAGATTTCTGCGTATTTCTTTAATAATCTATTTCTCGTGTTCCATCAATTGAGATTTATTCTAAAAATCTCATTTTAGAACCTCGTTGATAGTTTCATCGTGTATTCTTTAGAACTCGGTTTTAATAAATAACGTTTTTTTAATACACCTATTTTAGCCACCGGTTGTATTAATATTTTCGTTTCGTAACCATAACTACAAAACCTTGAATATGAAAGTATATACCTTACGCTACATTTCCAACTTTCAATCCTCCAACTCTGTTCGGAAATTATCGAATAAATCGAACCTTAAAGTTTTTTTTTCAATAGTAAAAAATGATATTCGAAACGTATATGTTTGTATTTTAAGTGTTAATTTGGTTGAACAGCATCATAATTTCGTTTTCTTAAAGTTTTAGGTTAATATTCTTTGAAAAACGTTTTCGAAGCGTTTAATACTATAAAAGAAAATATATATACTTGTTGGCTTGGACTGGAGTCGATATTCGTTAAGCTATAAATGTGGGAGTACGAAATATATTAAGAATTTTCAATATTCTTCATAATAAAATATTCAAAAGATTATAAACACCTTAAAAGCTTTTTTATTCGTTTTCAGAATATGCTAGAACGCGTTGAAAACTGTTTTTATAGATTCTAAAATACACTGAAACGTTATGAAAACTATTGTAACCACTCCCTAAATATGTGTAGAAGGGTTCAATATTAAAATATAGCAGTTATTGGGAGTTGAGTACGTTCAAAATGATGTAATTAAAGGGGTTTTATAATAAAAAAACAGATAAAAGTATATTAAATATAACTATTTAATGAAATCGAATAATATATCAATAAAAATCATATAATATATAATAAGACGTTTTTAATATAGTGTTTAACATATATCATTATAAATAGATTGTAAATAAAATGTTACCATAAATGGGTTGAAGTTTTTAAACTAGGTGATTAGCGTTAATGAGTATTGTAAGTGCTAAGTGACTAGTAAGTTTAAACTTCAAAAAAAAAAAACTTAAATAAGCGGTGTGTAATGAAGAGAAAGAAGGGTAAAAAGCCGGATGTTCGAAGTGAAAGATTGGTATATAGAGGTTGAAATGGTGTAGGAACCCTGGATATTGCTTTGAGCGCTTCCAGTATTTTTAGTAAGTGTTTCGAAATGTGACTTAGATGTTCTCGAAATTTTCCGAAGCGTTTTCAAAGGTGTTTTAGGCGTTTATATTATTTTAGGTAAGTGTTTCGGAAGTTGTTTCGCGGGTTTATGATAATTGTGATGGCGTTTAAAAAATTATTTTAACCGCTTTCAAAGTGTGCGTATGCGGTGTTAATGCTGCGTTTTGGCTGAATAGGTCCTAGTGAAGGGGTTTTAAACTTGATGGCTTTCG
>JASMMZ010000007.1:16804768-16860427 GCA_038502455.1 Anisogramma anomala | reverse complement strand
GGTTTCTTATAGAGATAGAGGTACGCTGGAGGTAATGTCGTAGGCGATTGCCTATGCTTGTAGTCACCAGAAATTTAAGCTAGTAGTTGCTATACTCCTATAATTCTCTAAGTTGTCCTGTTACGTGAATGAGTCACTCCCTTTCTATAGTCTATAGCAGCTTCCTGGCAGAGGATTATTCCTCTTTCTCTTTATCGAGGATAATAGATAGTATTTAACCGTCTTAAGCGACAGATTTAGCTTTATCATTTTACAAATATTACATTTATTGTGAGTTTTATTTATATTGATTTTTGAAGCTTATTCGAATACCTCTCAAAGTTTGGGATAATCAACTAAAAGCGCCTGATAATCTATATGATAACATTTTGWAAACTCTATAAGAAGGATTCTCCTGGGCCAGACCAAAAGACGAGCGCAAGCCACGGACGAATTAAGGTATACTCCTAGCATGCAGTTGCAGCAGCACAGCTGCTGCTTTTGTTTGTCAGGTTGCTTCCTTCTTTGTGCACAAGCACAGGCTCGAGCACACGCACAGGCCGCTCGCTGGAATGCGCCCCTCCACCATGCAAATGCTTGCCCGCGACACGACCTTGCGTCGTCCACGAACCCTCTTCMGCCTCGCCATCGTCACTCTCTGCATCACCTGCATCCTCTCCTACGAGCGCATCCGATCCTCTGCCTTTTTGCTCTTCCACGGCCCCCSCGGCTCGTCCGTATTCTCCGACACGACAGACCTCCCCTCCACCCTCCACCTCCCCGACGCCGMCGCCGCCAAAGCTGCCTACCAGGCCATCTTCCACGACATCGGGCCCATGAGCTACGGCACTGCCCACCGGCCCCCCATCAAAGGCCTTCCCATGCACATTGTCGCCGCCCTGCCCGACCACCTCGTCCCTGCCCTCTCCGCCAGCGCCTCCGCCCATGCCAAGAGACTGATCATCGTCGGAGACGTCCACGGACACAAGGACGCTTTGCAGGACCTTCTCGACACCCTGCACTTTAACACCCACGCCGACTCTCTGGTCTTTACCGGAGACCTCGTTAACAAGGGCCCGGACTCGGCTGGTGTCGTCGCACTGGCCATGAAACTGGGCGCGCATAGCGTGCGCGGGAACCACGAGGACCGCGTCCTTCTCGCGCACGACGCCATCCATGACCTGCCCTCGGGAGCCGACGCCGGCRCGGCTACCGCGGCCGTCGAGGCGCTCCACTTGGACGACGGCGAAGGCGGCGGCGGCGGTGGCGGCGGCGCCAGTGGCCACGACCGCGCCACCGCCCACCGGCAGTATCTGGAGGGCGAAAACAAACTCTCCAAGGGCGACGAGCGCGCCCACGAGGTGGCCCGCTCACTGACGCCCGAGCAGGTCCAGTGGCTGTCCGAGCTGCCCGTCGTGCTACGCGTCGGCCCTGTTCCGCGCGGCGCCGCTCACCCGGCCTTCGAGAACCTGCTCGTCGTCCACGCCGGCCTCGTGCCCAGCGTCGCCCCCGAGGACCAGGACCCGTGGGCTGCCATGAACATGCGCACCATCAGCTACCCCGCCACCGAGCTGCGGCGGGATGCCATGCGCGCCTTCCTCGCGGAGCGGGCCAAGAGACGCTCCGGCGGTACCAGGGGAAAGCTGGCGGCCTTGCTCGCCATCGACGACAGGCTCGTGGACGAGGAGCTGCAGAAACTGCTCCTGGCCCAGGGCTCGGAGGATGCGGCCGCGGATGTTGCGCTGCCGAGCAGTGGGAGAGATGGGACATACTGGTACGAGGCCTGGGGCCGTTTCCAAGAGACCCTGGTCAGCAAGGCACGGGGTCAGGACAGGAACAAGAGCAAGGGCCGCAACAAGCACCGGGAAGAGGACGATACAGGGCCTGTAACGACGGTGGTATACGGTCATGATGCGAAATCCGGCTTGAGGGTACCCAAAGAATACGGTAAGGGCAAGACGGGATATACCTTTGGCTTGGATTCGGGATGCGTCTACGGCGGGAAACTGACCGCCCTCGTTATCGAGGTTAAGAACGACCAAGCCGTCTACGAGATCGTGCAGGTGGACTGCGCCCAGCACGTGGCACCGGACGAGTAATGCCCAATTCTACCAATGAGACGACACGRTCACCTAGACTTGGGCAGGCGGCTTAAGCTTGGCAGACTCCATGTGCATGCATTGACCGAGATCGTGCGTCTCCCGGAGTATCCAAATGGGATGGCACTCGTCTGGTACTCCGTTTCGTCGGTGCGGCGTTTCAACGAGTTTGGCGCATACGTTCACGACATTTCGCTTCCGCAAGTAGCAGCCGATGTTGACGAAAGCCCCGTCAGAGACCAGCATCATCCACAGTAGAGAATCTCGCTTCGAGCTCTTCCGTTTTCTATGCCCGGTTTGAGTAAGTAAGCTCCGACGGTCGCGATCGGGACCCGCGACTGCCCCCGACCAGGACGTGGACGGTCATACCTGTCTCTCCACTTGACAGCATCACCGAACGCAATAGATGCGTACTGCATACTCCAGCAGTCTCCCTTCGCCGTGAGTTACACCGGAGCAAGTCGCAACGAGCAGGAGCAACCTTCCCACCATACTATTCACGGATGCAAGTCGTCGGCTCCTCGTCCGCGCTGCCTTCGTCCATAGTAGACTTTCAAGAATTGCACCTGGGAAGCGGTCTCGTGTTGAGCCCATCAGTCCATGGTCGTTCGAAAGGCACATCTTGGCTCCGGCATGGTTCGCTCGTCCCCGTGACTAACAGAGTCTTCATCTCGATGTAGTGTTTCTCTTTTTTTTGCATTGTACCATGCAAGGCGGYGATGCCCAGCGGCACATCTCCATAAAACAGTTCTTGACCTTTTTACACGTGGACATGGCTGTCCATCTTCGCTTCTTCAGACACCAGACTCTCCATTAGCCTCCTAGGCATCACCCCCAGGAGTTCGGACGGCACTCGTAGTCTCTGCTCCTCGCCCTTGTCCCAGCAACGAGGATGCAGCTATGCCGCCGTCTGGACGCCTGACACAATGTGCACGGTTTTCATGTGTGTTCCCGCGTGATGTGTAGAGGCTGTAGGGAAGGTCCTTTGGAMTTTCCATGCGGCCATGGTGTGGTGACAGGGAGCAAAAAATGTGAGATTGTATGGGGGGAAGTCACACGCAGGTCCTGATATAGTCCTCTTACCGCCAGTGAATTAACGGCCTTAAGCAAAGGTCCTCTCCCGAGTCCTAAAGCTTTTCTTAAGGTATTTACTAATACAGTGAAAATCGCGAGCGATTTCGAGGAAGAGGCTGTAAAGAATAAGAAGGGTTGAAAAGAAGAGGTTGTAGAGGATAAGGAGGGCTGAAAAGAAGAGGCTGCAGAGGATGAGAGAGGAGGGTTGAACAGAACAAGGGTTGAAAAGAAAAGGCGTAAATTAGCGGTCTGAAGTTCAAGGATCGTTTAGGCGACCTCTAGGTTTGGCTACACCGCTGATAGGTGCCTTTTCTCTGCTGGAAAGATTTCGCATGCAGCTGTTTATCTATAAGCCAAATAAGTATAGGCGCAAAAATATATCTAGGAATTTCCATTGTATTGTAAAGGTTTTACGTGTAGTTTTTTAACTGTAAACCAAATTAGCATAAATGCCAAAAATATATTACAACTAGTTATAACAATTCCAAGCAATTCATATTATACACATCAAGAATTACAGTCAATTAATGTCGTATAACTCTCTAGTTATATGAAATTAAATCATATATATAAATATTGGTATAATGCCATACCATTATATGGTTGTAAGCCTACAAATGTATGGCTAGAATTGATATATAAAGAGGAAGCAATATGTACAACCCATTAACTATATACCTAGATCACAGTTATCAACTTTTTATTATAGTCAAATTTGGGCAGCATTCTAACCTAGGCGAACCGACAAAAAAGATAGGGTTAAAACAAAATGAGAGTGTCTGTATTCAATGATCCTAGACTCAAAAATATGTTTTTTTAGCTCTTTTAACGCGTTTTAATATAACAAACCTATTAGTAGGGCTTTAGATATTACAACGTTGTCGATTCGATTAATCGAAGTAATAGTAGTATTATATGGTTAAGAGGCGTATGTATTATTTTAGGTTTGACACACCGCTAGCTAGTCTGCACTGTAATTTGTATAACCAATTGTATAGCTCATACCATAATGTGAAGTGTGGTATACTATACTTGACCTACATCTAATATAATAAGCCTATATAAAATAATACACTCAACTTGAAGTTCAGTATAGTCAACTTTATTGTAAGTAAAGTTGACCTACTGCATTACAAATATTACTATTCTAATACAAATAGCTTTTTAGCTTATACACGTATGTTAGTATAGTTAACTAATCTTTTTCGGTAAAAGTTGAATTCTAACCTCGTTAACTAGCTAGACCCCTGTTAATTTTAATTGACCTCTGTATTAAAATGCATCCATTTGTATACAAATTAACCCCAATTACTGTCAATTTCCCTACAACTTCGAGGTCCGACTTTATCAACTTTTACAAACCGTTTTTTTACTATAAACCTTTATAAACCTTTATTTTAGCCATGTCAATTAAATAAGAAGTCATTATTAGCTCTCTGACAATCTTTCAATTTATCAATATATTCCTAACTATTATCATATAACTTTGATTTACCAGACGGCATATTAATGTAGTTCTCGATACATTTAGTGAGCTTATTGCTGTTTATAAGCCTTTCTAAGTCTTTATTTAGTCACGTTTTTATTATAGTATTTGTGGATATTATTATATACCCCTACAGCTAGTATATATTGATCAAGTAACTGTGCACTATATTGCAGAGTGTACTCCTGCAGAGTATACGATAACGTATTACGCTGTAGGCTACACTCTTACAAGGTGTAAAGTGCATCATGCGTGGCGCGGTCTGAAAAGGGTGTTCTAGAGCATATAGTAAGAGGGCTACTACTCTAATAAAAGGTTTATAAACTTATATCCGTAGCATATACTCTCTGAAATTCTTCTTTCTAACCGATTATCTATCTTTAATACAATATCAATTTTATAATTGTTCTTTATTTACATTTACGTTAAAAAAAAGCTGTCCAATGCTAATTAATATCCAACTAGGTTGATTATAAATAGCTTAGGAAAAAGGAGATGAACCGAAGTTTAATACTTATAACGAAATATTATAATGGTCCTAGTTGTTGATAATTTACTATTATACTTTATAAAAACCATACAAAAGTGTGAAATTACGCGGAAACGCCGTTATAGCTCGAAATATAACAAAATTACAAGATCCGGAATAATTTTTAAAAGGAACCTTTTCATACGATATTTTTAACCAGTTAGTACCTTGTTGATTAAAACCCCCCTTACGTAAATAGTTAACTTATTTTAACGTTTTAAACGTATCTGTGCACTTGGTAAGAAGCGTTTTATTACGTATTAGGTTACATAAGCTAAGACTACTAAGTTTCAAAACCCTTCATTAGGACCTACTCAATCTAAACATAATATCTAAACTACTTACGAAACCTAAAAGCGGTAACGAAAATAATATGCAAGCCACTGGCAAAACCCAAAAGCGGTTACGAATATAATACTTAAACCGCTTATAACAACTAAAAGCGATTATAACACGTTAGTCCAAACCGCCCACAAATTATAAACTAGTTTTTATACACCGAATTACATTATACACCTCTTTACGTCTACATTTCCCTTTCTCCTTTAATAATTACCTTATCCGCCGCCCTACACTCGTCTTATACTGCGTATATTAAATTTAGTATTTACGATGTTTACCGTTTTCTGGTTGTTTACCTAGTATAACATTAAGACACATTAATAAAATTAATTTAAAACTCGTAACTAGGTTGTAATTACGCTTCATTTACGTATTATTGAAAATTTATTTATACTTATAAATATTAAATACATCATTTCTTTTGTATTTACACGTTTATACGCTTTTCAAAAACCCTAAATACAATCAAATCTTAATTTCAATACCAAATCTGTAATTTACGTCGTTTTAATATTACGGGTATACGTAAAAATCACTTACCCTAGATATAATTATAGCTCTATAAGTAACAAATTTGTCAAAACTTAAAGAATATATGAAATACCTTTTTATACAAACGTTGTTTCTATTATAGACTCAGGTCATTGGCCATTGAGTCTATAGGTTACGTTACTATGCATATAATGAGATAGGTAGTACCCGGTCCAGACCTGGTCTAGGCGCGGACCGATTACGGTCCGTGTATAGCACGTATAAAAGCACGTAATGAGCTGGCCACTGGCTATATCCATATGTCTTATACGGTAACCTGCGGTAACCTCTTGTAGTCTTTTATCGTACCTTAATAGTAAACTCCATTTAATAACTATTTAGCTTATTGTCGTAAGTCAGACTATAATATACTATTAAGTTTTTTTTTAGTTTTTCTAAAGTAATATTATTTATAATAGACGAATCTATAATAAAAGTTAATAATTTTTCGCTATACTTTAACGGCATCGGAAAAAATGATCCGTCAGCAAATAGCGTATCCTCAACTTCTATAAATATACCTCCTACTTTTTCGAAACCTATTTCAGTCGATATTTCTCTTCAATGAAATACCATAAGTTATATCGTGTCAGCTATTAAACAATTGTTATAAATAGGTCAATCGACTTTAATTAATGACTTTACATCTGACTTCGCCTAGATCGTAGCTAAAAATTAACAATTCGAAGCCGAATTAGCTATGATTAGTATTGGTTTTTGACCGGCTTAAAGTGAACTAAATAGATACAACGAACTGTAATTTGACGGATTATTTTTACATGGGTGATAACGCGTCAAACTATCGAATTTATACTAAAATCAAATAAAATATAAGTCGAAAAAGGTCGGTATACGTCTCTTTACGTATAGGGTTATTATACGACGGAGGTAAAGTAGGCGTTTATAACTTATTATGAAGCCGGCGAGTGTGAATATATATATAATATAAGTGATTTTTTCGCTTTCATCAAAGTTGTTTTTAGTAACCCTTATTGCACGGATAAGATATTGATCAAATTCAAGGATTAGTTATAAGTAATAAAAACATATGGGTAACATTTTTTATTAGTTTCGAAATATTTTTAGTTTCAGTAGGCGGTTTTAATTAGCCTTCGGTTATAAAGTTTAACTATTTACGTGTTCGTATATCATTTCGTATCTGCGACAAATATATTACAGCAGGCGTTACTCAGGTAAACTATGTCGTAACCCTAAAGAAATACCGTGAATTCATCGACGAGTTAGAGTTTTTGGATTTAAAATAACTTTTTGGTCATTAACTAGTGGGACCCGTATGAGTTTAACAGCCGGATAGTAATACAATTATGATGGGAGTTTACGGCTTTTAGGTTTTTTCGTTAAAAGATCGTGGTAATCACGGCTCATTATTTTAATACCGCGGCCAATTATTTTAAGAATCCTGTTCAGTACGCTCTTAAAACCAAGGACGTGAAACGAAGTGGGCAACGGTAAAAAAACGTTAGGCTAAGCTCGTTAAGGGGCGTTATATACGTTAAAACTTATCGGACTATTATTAACACAGTTACGAATTTTGTCCGATATTACCTTTTACGTAAATATATATGGCTTAGGTTGAAGAGTTAAATAAAATTGTTCTATTAACGGCGACGGGGGAAACCTAATACTTAGATACAGTTTCGTTTAAGTCTTCGATAACCTTAACAGAATAGTTGCAAAATAGAATAAGAAGGAGTTAAATTTAATTGAATCATGTATAACCAAAGATTTAATTTTTACTCGTGTGCTTTTTAATAATACTTACTTTCCAAAAATTTAAATCGATCTTAGCCTTAATTGTTATTATATTATAAGCCAAGCTTTGATATAATAATCAAGGATGAAACAAATTCGGCTATTAAATTTTTGAAATCTCAATATAATATAAGGGTTACGGTAAAATATGCGTATTACCTGAACCACACAAATTATAAATAAATATTTATAAATAGTCAAGCCATATATTAATATACATTATTCCTGGAATGGTATAGGATATAATTTTAGAAATGTTTTGGATACGATATTAATAAGTGACTTTAGATATTAGCGAAATTTATTTAGTAGTTGATAGTAAGGGAGACTTAATTATCGATATACTAATGGTAAGTTTTAAGTCAGGGAATATATGAGGCATGGTATGATAGGTTTTTATACGTTTAATGAAGTGTTTATATTGTGAGGTATAGCATAAAGAGAATTAATCCCTGTTAGATTTCGTTGTAAGCTTTTACGAAGTAACACGGTTTTATAAGCGAAGACGACGACTATAGTTAAAAAGGAAAAGGATCGGATACGTTTTTTACTAAATGAATAAAATTACGTAACCTATTAAATAAGGATAAAGTAATAGCCTTACCCTCTTATAAAGGGAAATTTAATTACTATATTTATATTTCACCGAACGAAAACAATTTTTTATCACAACGACTTTAAAGGTTATTATTTTCGATATTACAAAATAAACTTTTAAAGTTTTAACGATAAGTTACGAAGTTAATATATGAGGGTTCGGTTTAGGTCAATTTCTTGTTGGCTGTAACGCTGGTATTACTTCCTTACAACTTGGGGGGGGGGGGGATACTCGTCTTATATCTAATATCGAATACTAAATAAAATTACCAAGTAGAATCGTTTTTCCCTACCTTTAATTGAGGAGACATTATAGGCGTTATCGAAGTCGATCTAACTTACGAAGTTGAATATTTAGGCGTCCTTTTATCGTATTTAGGTTATATTCGGATAAAATGAATTAACCGTGTTTCAAACGCGGTTTGGTTTATCCAAATGGTTAATTGCCCCTTTTGCGAGGGCAGGAGTATTGGAGACGTTTTATCGATATATTAATTATATAATAGCGGATATTTTGGAGAATTTTGTTACGATTTATTTTAACGACCTTTTAGGTTTTTTCCCGGTATTAAGTAGGATTATATGGTGAAAGTGAGCGTGGTTTTAGGACGTTTTTGCGATATATGGCTGGATTTAAATTTTTAAAAAATGTAACTTCGTAGTAAGTGAGGTTAAATACCTGGGTTTTATTGTAATGGTTGAGGTCGGTATCTGAGTTAACCTAGATAAAGTAAGGACGATTAGCTAGTAAAAGTTATTATGTATTGTTTGGAAGGATCGAAATTTCCTATGTTATGCTAACTTTTATCGTAATTTCATGAGTAGTTTTTCTGAGCCAGCAGATTGTTTCGTTCGACTAACGAAATGGGGAATTCATTAAACTTGAACGAAGTTTAATTTTTACATATTGGGATTTCAATCGGCTAATGGTAGTAAAAACCCATTATTTAGAAGTAGCGTTGAAAGGGTATTTCTTGTAATGGGATAAGAATGGTATTTTAAAAGCAATGACTTATTATTTCGCATGATCAATAAATACGAAACGTAACTTTATTATTTTGAATAAGATTCTTTTCGCGATAATATCTTATTTAAAAACATGGCTTTTCGAATTACGTAATATCTATACTTTATTTACGATTTAAACGAACTATAATACATTATGGTATTTTTCCTTACCACGGCTGATTTCGGAACGTTAGGTTAAATAGACCGAAGTCCTTTTGCAACTTGAATATCAGCTTCAATATAAACTCTTAACTTAGAGCGCCCACTCGTATACGTTGACCCGTAAATTATAAAATAAACCCGAAATTAAGGAATGTCGTACGCGAGTTTTTTGACATTTTTTATTATATTAAACGTAATTGCAATAAACTTATATATCGATGGTACGTAAAATTCGGCGGTTTATGTAAATAAATTTATTAAAATAGATGTTTGGTTGTTAGATCGCGACGATATATATATTAACAATGGGCTGGAGGTTTTTGAAGGGTCGTTAAGGGTGGGACCGCCTGGAGCACAACTCGTGTCGAAGTTGTTATCAGCGATAACGTCGATGGGTTTTAGTACGTCAGAACTAGTAGTTTCGTTATGGATATGGTCCACGTTAAGCTCATTAATATCGTTAAAGTTAAATAGTCTCTTCATTTTCGGTTAAAATACTTTGGCGGATTTATAATATTGAAAAACGAAAAATAACCCGCTATACAATATTTTCTTATTAGCGGAATTTGAAGGCGTCAGACATTTTAGAAATAAAGCTAGATAATTAGTATAGATTATTAATTAAAAGATTAACTCGTGGGGTATATTATGTTATCATAACCGTTTATAATTACTGAATTAGAAATTATTAACGACGATGATTTTATACTAGATTTACAATTTGTTTATCATGAGTTATCTAAGTAAAAACATTGTATTTTGCGTTTTTTACAGGAATTACGATTAAGAGAGGATAATAGGAAATATTCAACACTTATATTGAATATATACGTAATATAATGGGAGGAAAACTCGTTATACTTTACTATAAGACTTTTTTAAAACTTTTTATCCTTAATCGGTATTAAGTATATATTTTTATCGATTTTATAGTCGATTGATTAATTATCAAACTTGATTTTCATTATTTGTTAGTTATTACGGATATTTTTTAAAATTTCTTCATATTAAGGTAATATATCTTATAATTACCGATACCTATACGGATCATTTTCGGGATATATGGTAAATATTTTATCAATTTCTAGCTTTTATTATTAGTAACTGTGATTTGGATTGGATTAACGTATTTTAAACGATACTTCATTTTTTTGGTGAAAATCGAATAACTTTTATTTACGGTGTATTATTTATGAATGAATAACGGTATTAAACGTATAAATTAGTAAATTAAAAAATAAGTGGGTATTATTCCCTCTTTTTTGTAATACGATGAAACTTTATATTTTTCCGCGTGTTAATTTACATTAAATAACCGAAAGTCGACGGTTACCGTATTTAATAGGAACCTTTTAATAAATAGGTATAAAATATTACTTATTTCAAAGCTAAATAGGAATACGAAGTCGTTAATCAGTGGAATAGGGTAAATCGTTATATTTTTGATACATTTACGTAAAGGGGTTAAATTGGCTTAGATAGCGATGGTTTATATTTAGTAATAGATGGAAACGATAGTAAACTGTCAATAATTTTCAGCGAAACTATATAAGGTAGGAAATTAGATTTGGCTAAGCCTACTTAATATTGAATCCAACCGCCGAAATAAAAAAAACTTAACTAACTTTACAATTAATACTGGATCGTCAATATTTTAAACCCGTTTAATTTGTTTTAGATATTCTAGGTTAATACCTTGTATTTTATATAAATTTAATTAAACAGTAAGCTCGGTAACTTTTTTCCCTGTAGGTTTTTTCTGATATACACCTAAAACAAATTTTAGTTGTTAATAATTCAAAAAAGATTACATACAAAAAATTAAAGTTTTGGAAATTTTCGCGATAAAAACGGGTCGAGGTGAGGTTTGTTGAATATTATTCAAGTGAAAGGGTTATAATAAATCAAAGTAGGAATTATTAGAAAATTGTTAATATATAATAACTTCAGATAAATTTAAAGCGAAATAAGGGTATATTTGAGTTTATAATAGCCTGGTATTTCGACGTCGACATCGAATTTTCGTTAAACAAGTTATAAGTAGCGAATCGCTTATACCTATAAAATAATATATTACTTATGGTAAAATGTGAGAGTTTTTTATTAAATAAGGTTATGATATAATGGACAGACTAGAGCAAATTTTGCCTGACTTTCTCGAATACATATCCAACTATAAGGCGATTCCTATTATAACCTAGTAAAGATTTACCTACTCGTTATTGTTATTTTTATTAGAGTTTACTGAATATTAGCATTATTAACGTTAAGGGCTTTATTGTAACTAGTTACGGATATTAAACGATGTTGGAGGAGGAGTGCGACGAAAAAAGGTAGCGAGAGTTAATTAGCATCGATAAAGGGAGTTAGTAGAAGGCGAGACGGACGCGGAGCTATATCAAGGAAGGTGTATAACATTAGGAGGAACGCAAGTTAAGGGAAGCTGACGATAGCGAATAATGTTAGAAAATACCGGCTTTAAAAAGCCGATAACGGTTAACGAAAAATGAAGCGAGGGGTAGAGCTAAAATCGCGATCCTTTAAGCGGGTTACTAAAAACTATAACATATTACTTTAAGCTTGGGTAACACGGTCGGCTCGGGTACGGTCTTTCGCTTGATCTTAATCGGCCCAATTAGCTTATTGCTAGCTAAAGTTAGTAAATAAGATACGAGTAAAATGTGGGTTTATATAATTACGCCTTAGACATCATTTTATATATTTTATGAGCTGTAACTCATATTGGCTGTAAAAGATATAGCTAATATGGTTGTATTATTTTGATCATTTAGGTTATGATTACGAAAAGTTATACGGCGATTATTTAAAGAAGCTGAAGCGAAAACTTTACCAATTAAAGTATGGTCAACCGAAGAAGTTTCATCTTGGTAAATAGGCGATACCATAAAAAGTAACGAAAAACTTTTAGAAACAGACGGACCCGGAAAAAGGAGGCGACAGGGATGTATGGTTAAAAAGGTAACGGCATATACGGCCAGTACAGTGGGGACTCTTTATACCTAAGCGATATCGCGGAGCCGAGCGAATTAATTAACCAATATGGAAAATACAAGGGTAAAAACGGGTTAATAAACCGGGATATTTCTTTATAGCTTATTTGTGAGGGATATAATATGGCTTTCATCTTCGGTCATAAGAATTAATTAATATAAAAGCGCGCGTAAACCAGGAGAAGCCGTAAGTAAGTTTATTTCCTAAATATATTTTAAAAATAGGTTAAACAATAGTCGGATTTTTTTTAAAGTTAATTATGTTAGTTCATTTTGTTGTAAACCTTTCAGTATATACGATAGTCTTACGCTCAATAAACTTCGGATATAGATAAAAGGAATACCAAAATGGAATAAGCGGTTAATATACTATATATACACGTTTCTAACCTATAAAAGATAGAGCTTATTTTTATCGTCGTTATTGCCAAAGACGAGTAAGTCTCTTATGGCAAAAAAAGGTTAAAAAAGGGTGTTAACGGCAGAGTATTCGTATACAATAGGGTATTATATTTTATGGAGCGGCTTATCACCCCTATTAAGGGTATCGATGACGGCATAACTCAAGTTAGGTCTATCATATACGTCAGCTATAGGGAAAAAGTATAGGAAATAATGGGAAAATAGTTAAAAGATGTCGGCGAGATTTGCTAGCTGGGATGTAAAAGATAAAAGTTAAATGGTTACAAAAAAGGATAAATAGCAAATTACGGACGGCGTTATAAAAGGAAAAAGAAAAAAGTTGGGGGGGTTACGGAAACGTCAGTATTTATAGGTACTAGTAGGCCGGAGTCGGTAAGGGCTACACGTTATACGAGATATTACTGTTATGACCCAAGTACGTTGGCGGGTCAGGAAACAGGCCAGCATGCAGCTGAGCTACCGGTGAGCCTCAGTGAGCACCGGTGAGCCTCAGTGAGTACCAGTGAGCCTCAGTGAGCACCGGTGAGCCTCAGTGAGTACCGATAAGCCTCAGTGAGTACCGGTGAGCCTCAGTAAGCATCGGTGAGCCTCAGTGAGTACCGGTGAGCCTCAGTGAGCACCGATGAGCCTCAGCACTGAAGATGGTATGAAGGCCATAGGATATAAAGACACGGCCATCACCACATAGATAGTATTTCCTTCATAACTCTTCAGTTGTCAATCTAAGTATTCAGTATCAGTATATTCTGAATAGCCTCACGGCTTTTGATCATTACTTGTATGGTTGCGATATTGTTCACTCAGCACCTCTGCTACCTTCTTAATAACATAAACCCTCTTACACCTTCTATATACTCACGAGTATTTAGTGTCATCATTAAAATTATACGGCGCGTTAAGTGTTGCGTTATACGGCATTAGCAGTAAAAAGAATATGTTATATGGTAAGTTAAAGGGGCGTATTATACGACGCTAGCAATCTGGAGTTAAACCGGTTAATACGTTATATAGCCCGTTTAAGAACACGTTATTTAAACCGGCTGATATGTTATACGGCTCATTGAGGGGCACATTATACAACGCCGGTAGCTTAGGACTAGATCGGCCGATATATTATATAGCGCGTCAGACATCACTTTACCAGCTAGCCCCCGACTCGCGTATTGGGCAGGTAAGGCCCACGCTATGTGTTTAACCAGCGGAACGATATTTCCCTTGCAACATCTGGGAAAAAAAGTGGTAATATTATAGTCAAACCTACGATAGTAAGCCAAGTAGGTGCTAAATAGAGTTTACTATTGAGGTATGGTAGAAGACTAAAAGAGGCTACCGTGGCTTACCATGTAGGACCAATGGGCATGACTAATACTTGGCCCGTCACGTTCTCTTATACGTGCCATGCACGGACCGTTCCCGATCCGCGCCCGGACCGAGCCCAAACCAGGTACTATCTATCCCGTTACATGCACAGTTACGTAACTTATAGACCCAATGATCAATAGCTTGAGTCTATAATAGTTTCGTAATAACATTTTGAAGTATTTGGGCTTGAACCTATAAAATAATGAAATCAAGGTATTAAAAAAGGATTTAAATCCTTTTATGGGAAAAACATATGTTATTAACATAATCTTTCACTATTGTAACGGCGGAATCAAACGATGCAACTTATTCGACGATTTTGAAAGAGATATTTTTTAAATCAAATGCCAGATATATAATGTATAGTTAATGGTATAATTTTCAAGATACTACGAAAATAACTATAAAATAAAGGTATTAATACGACTAGTAAAAACAATAATCGTATTGTAACGGTTTTATTAGTAATAGTTAAACTTGTATAAATGCCAAAATGAATAAACGATAAAGTCATAAAAGTAAAGTTTTTAAGGAAATACTAGCTAAATAAACGCCAGGAATATATCTATTTAAAATAATAAAGCGGGAACAAAAAAAATTCCGAAAATAGAAAAGAGACGCTTAACAAAGTTAAACATCGACCTCAAAGTAGAAACAAAGTTGGAAGAATCGATGGAAGAAGACGAAGTATCTTATTAATCATTTACGACGAGGGTTAAATAAAAACCCTCCCTGAGAAGTAATTTCAAATCGAAACCAGGATAAAACCACGTTTTGAATACCATTAACAATTAACTGAACCCCAATAAAAACCGCCCAAATGAAAAAATCTGCCCCGTTCTAAAAATAATAAGTGATATAAAACGTTAATACCTACCTTAAGAATTAATATTTACCAATCACGACGTCTACTATAAATTTTTACCGTGCCGATTTCCCATTAATAAAAGCGACTTTACAAAATTTACCAATTTCGTTAAAATTAAAGATAAGGATAAAAACTATAACAGTAAATTATACGACGTACTAAACAACAATATATATATAATACTTAATATATATTAAAAAGCTAGATATCAAATTATTTAAATATCACTTAATTTTGCCCCCTATATTATTTACGTCAGCTAAAAAGTAATATATATATTATTATATACGTGGACAAATTTATGAAGTATCAAATCGTTTAAAAATACACTTTAATACAGAAATTGATTGCGAGTTTCACGATAGGTACTAGACTTATATAACTTGGGAATCCGTGAAAATTTAACGAAAAAAACGTTGATTAAAACCTATAAAATGTACTTACTACCTTATGAACAAATTTTCGAAAGTATTAGGCAACTCTTAAACCGAAATATAAAAGTAACAAACTATTTATCCAAATAATAGTAAAGGTATGCCATGAAATCCTAAATTTCGACTTTATATTATTTAAATTTAAAAAGAACTTGAAGGCCTTGTGTATAAATTTCAAAATATTGTTCAAGACCTTTATACGTGAATAGACGAATTTTGGTTTCGTATTTGTAGCCTATGAAATGAAAAGTAACGGTTCAATTACTAAAGCAAACCTTATCAAAACAATGTACTACATTTTAGATGAAAAATTAAGGTATACCTAAAACAAAACGAACGTCCAAAGTATAGGTATTAGGAGGAAACCTTGTTAATAAAAGTCAAAAACGATCTAACAATAATAGGCGAAACGTACGGCAATTATAACAATAGTTACGAAAAGGTATACGAAGCCTTACGGGCTTATAAAAGCTCTATATTATATATGGTGAAATCTGCTGCTAATTTACTATTGACTTAATTTACTAATAAACTCGGATAAAACGATACTTTCAATATGATTACGTATTCAAAAACAGAATAAATGACAATTTTATAATATATGTAACTGGGTAAAAAGGTTCACATAATAAACTTAACGCCTAACCTTACGATTACAACTCCACAGAAGAAGAAAAATCTAAAGGTAATGATACTAATTTAACAGCCAAAAATGAAGAGATTGCTAAACGTATCTTAACATGGCTGTAGGCTACATCTTTCCTATATAATATAGACTTGTATTTCGTAGAAGTAGTATTAAACATATATATGGCATCATAATTTACGCTTTTAAACAAATATGGTAACCAGTTTTAAATCATTATACTTAATACCAATACAGTCAAGATCCCAACAGCCGAAAGACGATAATTTCACGCGTTCGTAACGAAATTTCTACAGTTTTTACTAGACCGAATAGGAAAATAACGAATGGTTTCATTTGATAAAGGCAAATCGTCATCGTTTTGGACGGTCGTTATAAATACGCGATTTAAACTAGTAAGGTTTTATATAATAAAATTTAGAAAGTTATTTCCATTTTGATTAGATAATATAAATAGACTGGGAATTAAGATTACAAATACAACTAACTAGTTTATCTGCGTTTCGGATAACGCGTTCGTATCGATTAGACTTAAGTCTGGCTATTTATAGTTTTTCCTCAAAAAGCATACAATAAAATCTATTCATTTAATTTAACCTAAATTATGAATATTATACCGCCTATTCAGATACCTGGTTGTAAAGCGCTTCATACAACTGCTCTATATTATAGGTTTTACGGATATAGAAATAACATGTATTTAAAGTTATCGAAAAGTTGTGCTATAAATGTTGGTTATACCTATAGGCCTTACGACAGTTTCAGTTTCGCTTTTAGGACGACGTAAACTTTAATTACAAGGTAATTATTAGTATTAAATTCTTAACTAGATAACTGATACTTTATGTGGTTGACTTAATAACATTATATTAAGCCGATAAATTTATACGGAGCGTTTTCGCTATAAACTATTAAAACGCTTTGGTTGACTATTAATTTCGCGTCTATTCAAAGCTTCCAGATTAGGTTACCTATGAGGTTAAAACAGCTTTTAGGTTTAATAAGAAGTATTCTAAAGTCAGCATCGCCAGTAACGAATATAAATAGATACTAGTAAGAGTACTATAAGGTATTGGGAAATGTAAACGGTATTATAAATCGTTTAAAAAAGTATATACGGTGTTATCCGAAATTTTAAAGGGTACCAATTTTAAGGAATCCATTTTCAAAATGACGGTTAACGCCGTTAATAACATTTTCAACACGAATAAGCCAATTTCTATGCTTTTGGTTTTTGTTATTTACCTAAAAATCCATATAAACTTTACAATATCACTAATTATGGTACAAAGAGCGAACATTATAACGAAAGCCATAACAGCGTTACGTTTCTGATGAGTTATAAACAACGATTCCAAAGCGCTAGTTATAAGCAATGGCCCACGTATAGCTAACGTTTTAAACTTACTATTACGATTTGAAATGCTGGGTTGAAAAACTGAGAAAAAAAAAACTAACCTTTGGAGGATGAACGGGTTGAAAAGCTATACTATATTCGTTAATTTAACAAACGGTATAATTCCGTTTCGTTAAACACTGGTACTGGAATATAAAAAAAAAGCTAAAAAAGAGTGGTTTGAAATCGTAATCTGATCAAAACCACCGATGGGACACCCTTTAAAACGACAAATCAAACCGCTCCCAGTTTCAGCCCACCCCTCTAATCGAATTTCCAACCCACCTCTATTAAACGAAAGCGATTCGTTTCTACTAACCCTGTAAATAACTTGTCGCTAGAGTTGACCTTTTGGCGCAGAAACTAAAAAATGCATTAAAACCTTCGCCATAAACTCTTTTATTACATAAAAAAGAATGTCAAGCCCCAAGTTTAACCTAAAGCTTCATTACGACAATAGTATCATTATTTTGACCGCACTGTTAAAATGATTTACCCACATAAAAATATTTGCCTTAATCGACTAAGATGTATTTCGATTTAAACAATTTAACCTAACGATTTACGGCGTTTATATGATTTTTCCTATTCGTTTCGTATACAAAATTAAGGATAGAACTGGTAATTATATGGGGAAAAAACCCTCTCAATTATCAAAAGTTATAACAACGAAGGTGAATAAGATATTATAACCTAGTTGCCTGCCTTATAATGGGTTAACCATTATTTAATTATTATATTTCTATTCTCTTTTAATACCCTCTAGAACTTATATATTAAACTACGTAATATTACGTAAACTTACAACTAATTTTAAAAGTGGGTTAAACAACGTATTTTCACCAATATACTTAAATATTTTAAGATATATTACCTACTTAAAACAATCTTTGGAATAATAAAACCGCTATATAGTTTGATTAAAGTTAGTATTTACTAGTATAACATTTATGAAAGGTATTATAGGAAATGGCCTAAATAATTTACTTAGATTTTAACAAATGCTTATTAGTATTAATAGCCCATTTTAACAGCTTAATATTAATAGGTATATAAACGAACAATACATTAATATTATATAACACGTTGTTTTCCGCACTTAAAGAGAGAAAACTTTTGGAGGCCGGCTTAAAGGCGAAACTCAAAACGTATCTGATGAAAGACCATATAATCGATTTTAATAACGCAATGTTATGATCCAAGAACCAACTGCAGGTTATGGAAAAGGCTAGCGGCCAGTTGCGCCATTAGAAGCTTGACGTTCAACACATCAGGCAGAGAATATCTCTTATGTAAGCAACCCAGGGTTAGGTTTAACGCATAGACGCATGGGATATGTTAGATATATTGCTATTCAAGCTATCCAGTACTGAAGATGGTATGAAGGTACGGATATATAAGGACACGATCATCACCACACAGATAGTATTTTCTTCATAGTTTTTCAGTTTTCAATCTATGTATTCAGTCTCAGTATATTGTGAATAGCCCCACGGCTTTTGATCATTACTTGCACGGTTACGATATTGTTCACTCATCACCTTTGCTATATTCTTGATAATATAAATCCTCTAACATCTTCTATATACTCACGAGTATGTAGTGTGATTATTAATCGCTACCATTACTTTCTAGAATAGCGTTTTGGGTTTTACGTAAAAAAAGGCAATTAAAAAAAGTTGCCTTGATCAGTTTAAATAGCGTAAAACGAGCCGACGAATATAAATACCAACGCGTACGTGGTATTTGAGTTGCTTTAATAATACAACCGAAAGAAACTTTCAACTTTTCGGTCGCCACCCAGTGCTAAAGAGCCTTATTGGACGATACGTATAAAGCTCTCAATAAGCGCCTTATATGGCAAATATATAATCAGAAACGCGGTTTATAATCTATAACGTTATATATATGTATTATAAATCTATTTATTTTTATTTTCAGCTCTTTCGTTAATAATGACGATTATAATTCGTAAATAGGCTTCATATGAAACACTGGCGCTAAACAACTTTATGTTTTGTAAAAATATGATTTATTAAAGCTTTAACAACTTTGAACGGGTAATAAAAAGAGTTTTAAATTCAGAAATCTATAGTATAATGAAAGATTTCGACTTAGAAATTATCATAGCGAATACGGTCAGAATAATTATTTTTGACCTTGATTTACGTTTTATTCTTTTAGTTATATATACTTATTTCCTTTCGCTTTATAAATATTTAGTTAAGTTCAGTATTAAGAATGAAACACGTTTAATAATTGATATTATATCATTACGAGAGTTATATAAGGGTCTGAAAATCGAAGGAACGAAGTAAATCGATAAGAAATCCAACCTAACAGACCTAATAATTAATAATACCCCCCCCAAAAATTAGAAACGCGTATATCGATAGATATACTATTTATTATAATTTTTAAAAAGGTTTTGCGACCTTAATGAGCTATTATATCACTTATACTAATTTAAAATAGTCCGAAACCCATTATTCACGCCAGTATTTGAATTATGCCACGGTCCGCAATTTATACTTATACCAATATTACGAATTTACCTCTATAAAAATCAACTTTTTCTCGCCGCTTCTAACATATTATCCCTCTTTATTTCATGCACGTTAAACCTTTTCATTATCACATTTGTCATTTCTATTACGATTATTTTTATGTAAAGTAATAACATCAATATGTAATGCACTGTATTATGGCCAGGCGCACCGGCCTAGCCGCAAAAAGAAGCTATTCAATACCAGAAAAAAAGGAAAAGGCGATATCATCGCGCCCCTGCTATCCTTCTCGCCACCCTTCCTCTTTATGTTAACGCCACCTCTATCACCGCTATTGACGTCGCTATCGGTGTTAGCGAGGAGGTGGCTTCGCATTTTAGGCCATATAACTTTAGGTAAAGGCTCCGGGGTTTTTTTATCCTTTTTATAGCGATGCGAAATAATATCGTCAAACTCGCTTACGTAGTATATAAATAAACCTCGTTTTCAAGCGATAATAATAGTTGCTAACTTTGAGTATGCTAGTTTTTGTTTACCACTAATTGGTATCTGTTTATTTTGTTTCTGTACAAACGTAATTGAATTAAAATATACCTCAAATATTGTTTTTTCAAAAATTGGAATTTTTAAAATCAGTAAAAATTGACAATAAAGTTAATATAAGCGTAATATAACCTTGGCTTACGACCCTAAAACCAAGGGAAACGGGGGTGTATCCGTTATCAATCCGTTTATAACGATACTTACGAGTCGAACGATCCACTCTTTCGTAATAATTACTAATAGATTTACCCGCAGCTGCAGACGCAATATACAATACGTAAAGCATATCTATTAACAACACAGGACTATGGACTTATGTATGCCGCTTTAACGCCTTGCGCGTTAAAAAGGCCTTGGGACGTACCCTAAAGATACATAGCTTGAGAAGACTGAGGAGGTTCGCCTTGACCATCTCGTCCATAAAACATTGAAAGCAAGTAAACGGGTAGGTGTAATAAATATGAACCATGACGTAGCTCTACTAAGTTACACTTTCGACGCCGGGAAGTCTTTGCGGATAAAGGGGTTTTTACCCAAGGGGAAAGAGTAAGGTTTATAACCTTAGGAGCTCCCTGCTCCTCCTTCTAGGGGTTAAGTAGGAAGGAGGAGAGAAAAAGGGGATGAAAAGGGGTAACGACTTAGATAGTAGCAGTGGTAAGCGGCGAAGCCAAAGGCGAAGTGGGAATAAAAGGGAGCCCAAGAAAAAGAGGCTATAAGTGGTAGTAGCGGTGGTGGTATTGGTGGTAGCGGCAGTGGTGACAGCGGCGGCAGCGACATGGTGGCGCTTACGTGCCAAACGGCATCTAGCAAACTTAGTTTTACGCGATATTTATTTGATGGAAAGGTTTATATATGAGTATTAGCCAAATGACCTACCAATCGATACGATTTAAATTAGTTAGTTGAAATAAAGGTTAAATTGAATCAAAATAGTGATTTATATTAACTTTAAATACGTGTGTTAAAAAGGGAAAAAAAGAGGTTTTGTGTAAAACCGATAGCGATACATTTTTTATATTAACCTAAACATATATAACAGTGTAATTACCCTTATTTAATTACCCTTAAAATGCTTACGTAACGATATCCTTATCGGAAATAATAAAAAACGTTATGAATGATAATATTGTTACCGATTAGGTAAATTAACAACACCATAATTATAATTATGACTGCGGCTAGAAATTTCTAATTTAAACCTTTATAATTGGTACCGTAACCACATTTTTATTACAAAATCTATTAATTTAAACCTTTACAATTTGTAATGCAACTTCATTGTTATTACAAGACTATATATACAGACTAGTTATAACTATATTATCGTCATTATGCTATAGGCACGATATATATAAAGAAGAAGAAGAAAATGTCTATATAAATATTACTATATATCCCTACAGCTAGTATACATAGGCAAAGTTGCAGTGCACTATATTATAGGGTGTAATTCTATAGAGTGCACAATAACGTGTCACGTTATAAGTTACACTTTTGCAAGGTGCAAAGTGCATCATGCGTTGGTGCAGTCTAAAAAGAATGTTTCAAAGGGCATAGAAAAAAGGCCACTGCCTGGATGAGAGGTTTATAACCTCTCATCTGTAGTGTACATTCTCTAAAATGATTCTTTCTAACCTATTATCTATCTTTACTACAATACCAATCTTAATATTACTCTTTATTTACATTCATGTGAATAGAAATCTTACAGTCAGTATTAGTAGGATTATTTTTACTGTAAATTTATCGGAATTTTTCAATCTCCCTTTTTTTTGAACTTCAGGGAGTACTTTCAAATCGATTATTAAGCGTTTTGTGCTAGTAGTTCCGAGTTTCATAAAGTATTCGAATAGGCTTCTCGAATTGATACAAATTATTACCAGGATTTAAGATATCTTAAACTACTCAATAAAAGCGTTAAAAGTTTCTTATAGCCTTATACTTATATCAAAATCTATCATTATACAAAGATTTTTAAAGCTAACCTGCTTCGCGTAATTAAATTATATTTAACAAAAGTTTAGCAAATTATGTTACCGATAATGCTAGATTGTGCGTTTCGCTTATTATACTTATCAAAGGTAATTAAAAACCCGATTTATAACGACAGGTTGATGTTATTTACGAGATGCCCTTTCGTAAACATTTTCAATTTAGCCCTTAATAGTTCGATTAAACTATATTAATTCCCTAGTACGGATTTTACATTTGCTACTTAATCTTTTTATTTAAAGGTTCAAAGTTATTAATCATAAGGTTTTATATTCACGTGACCATGAATAAGTTGTAAAAGGCTTTCAATTAATATAAAATAGCAATAAAACTACTATGAGTACATTATCTCGAATACCGTTCTACTTTAGCCACATTAGTCTTGTCTATTATTACTAAATTAATATCATAACCCTTTTGAAAAAAGCTAAGGCTGATATTAATACCAAATATACGGATTAACAATCAGTTAAATTTAAGTGAATTGCGTTTCACTTAAGTTCTTATCGGCTTAAAATTTTAAAACTAAGTGTTTTCAATATCATATTATTTTGATACTATAAATATAGTATTTTTCAACGAAAATAGTATCGTTAATTTACATATCTATTAACGCTAAAGTCTTTCTCTAACTTTATCAATAAGTACGAATCGTATATTGAAGACTTTATACCTAGCCGTAATTTGAAATACGACTGGTAGCTTAAAACCTAATAAACACCTGTTTCAGCTAGTTCATATAGTGACTTGATATATCGTATCACCATCCCTCAATGGTAAATAATACGTGGTTACCGTAGTTATTCCAGCAATATAATCCGTTGTTAATCTGCCATTGACTACATATAAGCTTATGTTCTTTTACAATAATGAAGTGTAAACGTACCTACAGTTTTAACCAATAAACTCATTGTTATAATAATTATTAAACTTTAATTATTATTTTTGATTGTTAACTATTATTTGAAAATTTAGGTTTTCCCTTCATTGCCGCATCCTTAAGCGATTAAACGTTACTTTTCGTATAGTCACCCCGTAGTCTAGTCCTTAACCTCGTGAATGATCCTTAACTTGAACATCGTAACGTTTGGGTCTTAATGTTTAGAACCGACCTTAAGTACGAATTATACAACTTTTCTAATTAGTAGACCATTAGTATTAATCCTATCGCTTTCTTTAAAAGGTTTACTGTAGGTTTTAATAATTTCAAATATTTAAAGCTTTAGTATCAATTTTTTGTTATCCTTCTTTTTTTTTACTTAACTAAACAGTATTATAAATGTAACTCAATATGTATTTCTCCTTTTTAACTTTCCTCCTTTTCGAAGGTTGTTTATGTCGGCAGTATTTTATTAGCTCATTAATTACAGGTGGAGAATATTCGCATTAACTTGGTTGCTTAATTTAGGGGTTTTTATCAGTAGTAACCCTAATATAAAGCTAAACTTAAGTAATTCGAAATGATTTAAAACCGTAAATAATTTGAATAACTATTTTAAAGTTTACAATATTTACAATCCTATACGAGCCTTTTCATTTACTCGGCTTCCGCCACGTAAGGACTTTACTTTATAACGGTAAAGTAAATAAGTTGATTATTATAAGGACGTTCTTTATAATAAGTATATTATGAACTTAGCGGTGTGCTAATTCTTTTTTCAATTACCTTAAAGCTTTATCGAAGCCGTAATATACTTTTGAGTACTTGCTAATAGTAAATATTTACTCGTCAGGCGTAGGTACACTCCAAATACCAGGAACTTTGGTACTAAGCTTTCAGGGCTTATAGTATTGTTTAACCCCTTTACCGCTATTTGAAGGCATGCCTCCCGATTCATAAAATTTCCAATTTCTAGCGTAGGGATAATATTCATTCGGTGAAGTAAGGCGTATATCTCTTTAACTTTCCCAATACTTTAGTAAGCATTTATAGGTACCTATTTACACTAAATACCTATTATCCTGACATATGACTAAAATTATGCCGCCATAACATTGGTATTAATATCGTAAACAATGATATTAGGTGAGCCTAGATACGTATTAATTTGTAATATCCTTATTGCCTCCCACATATCTTCTACTGAAAGCAACTTTATAAATTTAGTTCATTAAAAGGAAATTACAGAGTGGACGACATAATGAACACACTTATCATCCAATTGAAATATATTAATAAAAACCTTGTAATGAATGTATTTATTGTTCTTTAATGAAAACTTAAGTTTCCCATAGACTGAAGCATATGTTCATTAGTAATGATAAAGCTTTTTAATAGCTTTTAATGTAAAATATTCCATATCTTTATACCTTACGGATTTCAAAACTTTGTATATCATATTAAGAGATAGGTAGTTTAAGCGCCATTATAATTAACATATCTCCTGCTTCGTTAGACTTAATACTATTGATTTAATTACTTGAAAATAAAAACATAGATACCTTTATTCAAAGGCGAGGGGAAACTTTTAATTGCCTTGAATTAGTTGGTCTACGTTAACGTTAACTTTAACTCAAAAGATCTTTATATCCTTTTAATAAAAAAGAATAAGAGTAGAGGACTTAAAGATATAAGATGTAATTACTGTTGGTAGGCCTTAGACGTTACAATGTTGTCGATTCGATTGGTCGAAGTAATAGGTGTATTGCATTGGTCAGATAGTGGATGTATTGATCTAGGTTTGGTAGACCGCTAACCGGTCTTCACCGTAATTTGTATAGCCAATTGTTTGTCCCGTGCCCTAAAGTGAAGTGCAACGTACTGCACTCGATTTACAGCCAATGCGGTAAGTCCATACAAAGCAATATACTTAACTTGCAGTACAGTTAACTTTACTATAAGTAAAGTTGACCTACTATATTGCCTACAGTACTATTTTAATATTGGCGGCTTTTTAGTTTGTACGCGTACGCCAGTATAGCTAAACAATCTTTTCCGGTTACCACTAAATTACTATCTCCTCAACTGGCCAGACTCCTGTCAATTCCAGTTGACTTCCATACTAAATTGTATCTGACTGCATGTAAATTAACCTCATTCAATCTTAATTACTCCGTTTCTTCGAGTTCCAAGTTTATCAATTCCTACAAAAAAATTTTACGTCACAGCCCTTCTTAGTTCTTCACCACTTAAACTATACCATTTAAATAGATTACCGTCATCAATCCTCTAGCAGTCTTATAGTTTGCCATCATACCCCTGTTTTTTGTCACGTGATCTGGGCCTTCTGGGCAGTCTATTAATGTAGCCCTCGATTCGTATAATTAGCTTATTTCTATATATAAACCTTTTTAAAGCTTTGTTTAGCGATACCTTTGTTATGGTGTAAACGGGGTTATCTTTGCTATCTATCTATCGGAACTCCTTAATTTCCCACCCTTTTTAGGCTTTACGAAGTGCCATTATATCGATTATTAGGCGTTTTTCGTTGGTGGTTCCGAGTTTCGGAAGGTATTTTTAAAAAAAAATCTCGAGTTGGTACAAATAACTACTGGGATAGGAGGAATATTCAGCTTCCTGATAATAATGTTAAGGGTTTCCCACAGTGTTATGCTTACATTAAAACCTGAAATTATATTATAGACCTTTGAAATCAGTATGTTTCATATAATCCTTTTACACTGAACAAAGGTTTAGTAAATAAAGTTACCGATAATGCTAAATTAGTCTTCCTATTTATCTTTTTTAACGATAGTTATAAGGAAGCCGATTTTTAAAGATAAGTTAGAGTTATTTGTAAAGGACCCGTTTGTAAAGATTATTAACTTAGCTTTTAAGATTTCGATTAAAGCCATATTAATCCCTCGATCTAAGTTCCGCATCTAATATTTCAGCCTCTTCTTTAGCCGGTTAAAATTATTATCTGTTATCGTTTATGCTTGTGCCATAATGGACAAATCATAAAAGAATTCCAATTAACATAAGGTAGCAATATAGCTACCTCGAGCACGATATTTCAAATATCGTTAAGCTCTAGCCTCGTTAGTTTTATCAATTATAATCAAAACAGCGCACTACCTTTTTTAGCGAAAGCTAATGCCGTTATTAATACTAATTATACGGATTGACGATCTATTAAAGTGCAATTAGGTATTTTCTATCAACATCATTACTGTTTTGTAATTCCAAAACTTAAAATCCTTAATCGCTTATTATTTCAATGCTACAGAGCTAACCATTTCAACGAAAAGAATATCGTTAATTTACATACCTACTCTACCGAAATCTTTTTTTACGTTACTAATAGGCATACTTCGTATGTCAAAGATTTTATCGCTAGCCGTAATTTGAAATACGATTGGTAAGTTGGAAACTAGTAAACGCTTGCTTTAGACAATCCATATAGTAGCTTAATACAACGTATTACCGTACTTAAAGGGTAAATAATACGAAGTTCCTATAGCAACTTTAGTAATACGATACGCTTTAAATCTGTTACTAATTACATATAGGTGAACGTTATATTACGACAATTCATTGTAAACTTGCCTTTAGTTTTTACTAGTAAACTTGTTGTTGAAACGACTGTTAAATACTAACTTATTTTCTCAATCGTTAACAACTATATAAGGATTAAGTCTTTGTCTTTATCATTGAATCCTTAAATGATTAAACGTAACTTTTCCTAAGGCCGTCCCATGGTTTTGTTCTTAACCTCTTAAATAATTCTCGACTTAAAAATCGTAAATTTTAGGTTTTAAAGGTTAAAATCTGTTTTCTATACAAATTATATAACTCCTTCAATTAATAGGTCGTCAATTTCGACCCTGATACTTTCCTCAAAGGGCCTACTGGAGGTTTTAATAATTCATTGTATTCGAAGCTTTAGTATTAGGTCTTTTTTATCCTTCTCTTTCCTACTTACCCAAATAGTATTATAAATACGCCTCAATATGTTTTTCTCCTCTTTAACGTTCTTTTTTTTCCGGAGATCATCCGCGCCGACGGCGTTTCATTGGCTTGTTGATAACAGGTGGATGAGGTTTGTATTAGTTCGATCGCTTAGCTTAAGGAGCTTAAGGGTCTTTATATTTAGTACCTTTAATATAATGCTTAACTCAAATGGTTTGGAAAGAGACAAAACCATTAGTAATTTCAACAACTATTTCAAAGTTTATAATATTCAATATCTTATATGTACCCTTTTATTTACCCGGCTTTCACTATACGAAGACTTTACTTAACAACAGCAAAACAAGTACGTCGATTATTCAAGAACCGTTTTTGGTATTAAAGGCGTTATTAACCTGACAGCGTGCCGATTTTCGTTGCAGTTTCTTTAGGGATTTGCTATAAACCGTAATACGTTTCTGAGTACTTGCCGAGAGCAGAGACTTATTCGTTAAGCGTAAGTACTTCTCAAATACTAAGAGCATTGATAATAAACTTCTAGGGACTATAGTATCCTTAAAGCCTTTTACTGTTATCTATAAGCGTGCTTCCGGATCCATAAAGTTTTTAATTTTTAAAGTGAAAATATTATACGCTTGCTGAAATAGGGAGTTTGTTCTTTTAACCCTTCTAATACTTCAATGGGCTTTACAAGTACCTATTTACACTGGATACCTATTATCTTTATATTTTCTTGAAATTCCACCGCGGTAAAGTTTGTAACAGTATCGTAGACGATGACGTCAGGTAGACTAAGGTACTTATTAATGAACAACATCTTAAAAGTTTCCAATATATCTTTTGCCAGGAAATACTTCAAAAATTTAACTCCGTAAAAAAAAGTTGCGAAATTAACGATGTAAAAAATAGACATGTTATCTAAGTAAAATATATTAATAAATATTTTCAATTAAAATTCCGATTGTTTTTGAATGTAAATTTAAATCTTGGGGGGGTTTGAGTATACGTTTAACAGTAGTCGTTAAGCCTTTTCATAGCTTTTAAGGCAAAGTATTCCACATCGTTATGTCTTACGATCTTTAGGACTTTGTACAGCCTATTAACAGCTAGAAAATTGAAACTCTGGTATAATTAACGCATTTCTGGCTTTGATAGGTAAAACAATATTATTTACGGGCTTTAAAGATAAAATTATAGGTGCTCTTACTTAAGTGAAAGTAAAAACCTTAAACTGTGTTTAACCAGTTCTTTTGCTATAACTTTGATATTAATGCCAAAAGTCTTTTTTTCTTTGAAGTATAGAAGGAAAGGGATAGAGAATTAAGGGATATAGAATGTAAAAATTACCGTTATCTTTAATAACAATAGTTATTCGCCTGAGATAAAGCTAACTTTGGCCTTACTAATATTATGACAATTAATCTTAGTAATTATAGTACTTTCCCTCCATAATACTATATAATGTAAATAGCCTCCTTTTAAGTACCTTATTGCGCCTGTGTCTGGAATAATACCCTATAACGTATGATCCGCGTAACTATCGCAGAGGTTAAAGGTGTATAAGGGGTTAGTGACTTGGTTAAGGTAAAGGTAAAGGTCTTTACCACTCCAATTGTATAGGAAGGCGTAGTCGGCTAATTACTAGGCTTTATCTAAACTAGTACATGCATACCACTTAATTTACTTAAAATCGTTAGCGACGATGTTAACTGACTTATTGCCTTTAACATTTACAATTTAATTCAAGTAATACTACTCTGAAGTAATATGTTATTAGGCGTGATATATTGTTTTGTGGTTATTACGCTCGGCGTAGAGGTGCTGAGTCAACTAGTAGTTAGACTTACTACAAATTTAATATTTCTTACCATTATTAAAACGATAGTATTTTCGGTTAATAGGTTCGCCTGAATTTTATTAGCGCTAACGTAGTTGTTGCCTTTAGTTTGAGGCTAAGGTCGATATGCTAAACCTTAGGCATTGTAGACGCCTATACTTACAGTTGATGTAGTTAACTACCGTAAAGTCCTTTTTATCCACGTTAATAATGTTGTTAACTTGGGAGTATATATTAAGCGAGTTTGGTATACGCGTCATTATTATAGTAAGCGAGGAGGGTAACTGGATAAAAAAGCCTTTATAGGTTGCATTTGGGCGTTGTAAGGCGTATTCGAACTCGTTAACACCTATAACTGTTACTCATACCTACTCGCGAAGTATAGCTTCGCTAACATAGACTTCCCTCATTACTTTTTAACACAGCATTAATTTATTAAGCATCTGATTAAGGATATCCATTAGTGTTTCGTCCTCTTTTTTTTTTTCCATTATTATAGTTTACCTCGTGGTTTCCCAATTCGTATAATATTATGTAAAGTAGACGCTATATTCTAAGTACCTCTTTATGCTATCGTAGATTTTACGGAACTTTTTTGCTTAAATTAGGAAGTTTAGGTCATAATCCTTAACGTACCTTATAAGGATTCCAGGAAACAGTAAGTAAAAACTAGAAAGAAAAACATCTATTCACTTACCAATATTTAAAAAGAGAATTATTTTAATGTGGATGAGGTTATAATACTTTTCATTATACTTTTCTGTATCATTCCAGATTTTTGCGAAGTTTGTAAGGAATTTGTAGTTAATATTAACCATTTTAATAGGCCTTAGAGAAAAGTCTCCATAATTATCCCAACCGTAAGTTGTATTTCCTAGTAGTTTAGCCCTTAAAGCTTTCAAGGTGAGGTGGTGGGGGTAATTGTTATTCTCTTAGCCTGAGGAGTAAAGTCCTAAGTTAAGACTTACAATAGGTTCCCGTGCATAGGTAAATCTAAAAAGGGGCGGGTTTTAAAAGGGTGATATGTACTTAAAGGTTTTGAAAAGCTTAACGATCTTACTTAATTAACTGGTAAAAATTGTTAATATTAATACCTCTAGCCATATTAACGGCTGTTACTTTACATGCCCTACCGCCACTAAAAGCGTACTTTACACTGTTATGTAGTGGTACTAAACTTCCAAGTAGGTTAATAAGTTCCTTATAGCTAACACGTAAAAAAAAATTAACTTAACTAACGGTATCTTAGGAGTCCTCCAAAACGTATATATAGGCGTTGAAGTCTTTTAATAGCTTTTCCTTTTCTTTAAGGGTCTTCAAGATCAATGTTTTAAGGGCAATCTTTTTACTAGGCAAGTTTCAAAAGAGTTTCCACCAGTTTAACCAAATTTTTATCAAGGATAAAAATATTGCAACATTTAACTTCTTTTTTTAGCTTGGCCTTAACTGTTTGTTATATTATCTTTTATATGTCAAAAGTTTAGTGACTAAAAAACTCGCCGAAATCTTAAAAAACGCGGGTGCTGCGGCCGTATTCGTTAACGAGGTTTGCGTTAATAATATACTAGATAACGTAATTGGTTAGGTAGGCGTGAGGTAAAGCTTCGTCAATATCCATAATCCAAAGTTGTTAGTGGTAATAATCAATAAAAACCAATCTAAAAGCTTCAAATTTCTTTATATATTCTTGAATTGAAGTTATATTTACGGTTTGGCTTATAAAACACGTATAAGACAAGAGTTTTAGTGATTTTAGACATAGGAAACTTAATATTTTGGCGTAAAGGCTTGGTGTTTTGGCGTAAAGACACATAGAGATGTGGAAACTTGGTGGCTTGGTAACTTAGTGACTTGGCATGAGGTCACGCGACGTGGCTTTCTTGGCGTGACTTGGTGTTTTCACTCAGAGCAGAGAGCTTGACGATTAAAGTGATATAGGGAGTGAAAAAAGAGTAAAATAAGGTTAAAAGTCTAATGTAGAAGGTAAGGTCGAAGGTCGTTATGAGTGGTAAAGGGCGAAGGTTGTTTGTTATTTAGCCGTTGGATTTAGTTTTTTTTCTACAATAGTAGTACTCGCAATAGTACTAACTTATCTGTTTACCAACTTAACGAACTTTAAGACTTCTAACAGTTAACCTCAACGTTTTTTTTTTTAAAAAAAAAAAGATTAATGATGATTTATTGGTATTTTAAATAACAATACCATCGTCGCTTCTAAACTTCCATTAAAACCGATGCAGACTAAAAGTTTTCTCTACTTACTTCCGTAAAAACCGATTCAGCAGTAAAGGCACTTTACAAGAATCTTTCCTTTATACCAATGGTCGTTTAACTTAAAGCATAATCGAAAAGTAGCTTCTTCTTCTACTTAACTTATCTGTGCTCAACCTAATAAGCAAACAAGTACTGGTTAGTATTGGTAGGGCTTAGACGTTGCAACGTTATTAATTCTATTGGTCTTAGTAACAGGTGTATTGCATTGAACAGATGGTAGATACATTGTTCTAGGTTTGGCAAACTACTAGCCGGTCTACAATGTTGTTTGTATTGCCAATTGATTAGCCCCTTCCCTAGAGTAAAGTGTAGCGTACTGTAATAGACTTACACCTAATACGTTAAGTCCGCATAAAACAATACACTCAACTTGCAGTACAGTCAACTTTATTGTAAGTAAATTTTACCTACTGCATTGTATGTAATACTATTCCAACAATTACTTTTATAATAGTTTAAATTACTGACGTTCTTAAAAAAATTATGCGCCTAGTCTGAAGCGAACTTTAGCCTCACCAGTATCGTAACAGTTAATCTTAGTAGTTATAGTACTTTCCGTCCGTAGTATTACATACTGCAAATGATATCCTGTTAAATACATTATTTCCCCTGTATTTCACATAATATTTTAAAAAATATGGTATATGTAACGATCATGAAAATTGAAGGTGTATAGAGGGTTAGAGGCTTAGTTAAAATAAAGGTAATAATTTTACCATTCAAACGGTGCAGGAAGACCTAGTTAGCGAGTTATCAGGCTGCGATAGGAAAAATATCTTTATGTTATTCAATTTATTCAAAGGTATCATCATTATCGATTGCCTCTTCGTTTCCGAAGTTTATAATTTAGTCCAAGTAATCCTATTTAGTAGTAATATGGTATTTAGTATAATAAATTACTTTTTTATTGTGTTTTGCAATGAGGTGGTGCCAAGTTAACTAATGACTAAAGTTACCATCAATCTAACATCTCTTACTATTATTACGATGATAGTACTTATAGTTAATAGATCCGTTTAAATATTAACCTCATTAGCACTAACATGACTGCTACCTTTTATTTATATTCGATAAGCTAAACCTTAGGCTTTAAGGGTACCCATAACTATACTTGCGGTCGATATAATTAACCATCGTAATGTTTTTTTATCGGCTTTAGGGAAGTTTCTGGTTTATGGGTATATACCAAGCGAATCTGGTATACACGTTATTATAATGGAAAACGAGAAATGTAACTGGTTAAAAAAGCCTTTGTAAGTGATATATAAGGGTTATAAGACGTGTTTCAACTCTTTAAAGTCCGTAACTAGTATCTGTATCAATTTGGAAAGTATAGCTTGGTTAACGTAGGCTTTTCTCGTTACTTTTTAATATAACATTAACTTGTTGATTTTTTGGTTCAATTCATTTATTTGTGTTTCTTCCTTTTTCTTCCTAACTATTATCATCGCCTTCCTCATAATAGCCCAATATGTATGATATTATGTAAGGTGAACGTCGTATTCGAAGTGACCATTTATACTCTCGTCAATTTTTTGAAACGTAATTATTCGGGTTAGAATGGTTAGGTAATAATCCTTAGCATGCCTTATAAGGATTCCAGAAAGTAGTAAGTAAAAACCAAAAGAGGGAACCTCTATTTACTTACAGATATTTAAAAAAGGTATTTCATTCGTGTTAAAAAGGTTATAAGGCGTCTCGTTATAATTTTGGTATCATTTTAAATTCAACAAAGTCCGTGAAAAGTTCATAGTTAATATTTATTATCTTGACATGTTTTAGAAACTAGTTGAAATAGTCGCAATAATTTTTATTCGTGGTGTTTCCTAACATTTTAAATTTGAAAGCCGCCAAGATACGTATTAAGGGGTAAAGTCCTATAGTGAGGCTTATAATGTGTTTATTTATATAAGAAAACCTATTGTAACAAATATTTTATGGGGCTTGAAAATTTCAATTAAAGTATTAAAATGTAAAAAAAAACTGAAGGCTTTGAAATCCTTAACAATTTTGTTTGATTCATTGGTGTGAAGCATAGACGTCAATTCTTTTAGCCTTATTGGAAGCCGTTACTTTACGTGCCCTACTGTCGTTAAAGGCGTATTCTGCACTGTTAAGTAAAGGAGTTAAACTTCCAAACAAGTAAATTATTTTTTGTCGTTAACTGATGAAAAGGTTTAGCTTGGTTAAAGATAAAGGGGTGGTTCCTTAAAACGTATATGGGGGCGTCAAAATTTTACAACGCTTTTATTTTTCACTTAAAAGTTTTAAGAATTATAATCTAAAGGAGGCATCTTCCCGTTAAATCAATTTAAAAAAGGTTCAGCTAGTTCGAATAGCATATTTTCCAGTATATAACTAATACAGAAAATAATATCTTTCTTTAGCTTATCCTTAACCGTACGTTGGATTATCTTCTATATATCAAGAGTTTAGTGATTAAAGAACTTACGAAGATATTAAGAAGCGCAGGTGTCTCGACCGTAGTTGTTACCAAATTACGCGTCAATAATGTACTAGCTAACATAATTAGTTGTGTAGGCTTTAGTCAAAGTTTTGTTAACATCCGTAATCCAAAGTTATTCGTTATGATAGTTTACGAAGACTGTTCCAAAAGCTTCAACTTATTTTATATATTTTTAACTTAAAACTATTTTGACGGTTTGACTTTTATAGGACTTGTTGGCGTAACATGGAGTAAACTTGGGTATTTGAAAGCGTAAAGGCGTGGTATTTTGGCTTAAAGTCGCGCAAAAACTTAGCAACTCGACTTTGGGTCGCGTAATATAGCTTTTGAACGCGAATTGGCAATTTTTGATGTTTGCGTTCAAAGAACAAAACTTGACGTTTAAATTAAGGTACGGAAAGTGAAAGGAATAAAGTAGGGGCAAAGTTTTTGTATGAAAGGTAAGGTCGAAAATCGTTATTGATAATAAATATTAATGGTTATTTATTATTTATAGGTCATTTGACATAGGGATTTAATTTTTTTTCTTATAGTTATAGAACTCGTAACAATACTAACTTCGCTGTTTATCAACTTACCGAGATTTAAGACTTCCGACAGTTGATCTAAACGTTTTTAAAAGTATTTATAAAGATTTATCAGTATTTTCAATAGCGATACCGTCGCTACCTTTAAGTTTCCGTAAAAACTAATGTAAACTAGAAATCTTCTCTACTTACTATCGTAAAAACCGACGCAGCAATAGAGGCTCTTCATAAAATTCTTTCCTTTACCTTGGTCTTTTATAAAGTGTAACAGGAAAGAAAATTCTTCTTCTACTTAGTTAAAAAATCTATTCTTAACCTCCTAAACACTGATTAGTGTTAGTAGGGTTTTAGAAGTTGTAACGTCATCAATTCGAATGGTTGAAGTAATAGTAGTATTGCGTAGTCAAGTAGTGTATATATTATTCTAACTTTGGTAGACCGCTAGCTGGTATGCACTGTAATTTATATTGCCAATAGCTTGGCACATGCCCTAGTGTGAAGTGTGGCATACTGTATTCGACTTAAACACAATACAGTCAGCCCACACAAAAAAATACACCCAACTTGCAGTTTAGTATAGTCAACTTTACTATTAGTAAATTTGACTTACTTCAATGCAAATACTACTATTCCAACAAATCTCTAGTAATAATAGTATGATAACGTCGAGTGTTTACTTTTAAATGGTGATATAATGGAGTCTTGTTCTTGCGTTATACCAAGTTTTACCAATAATATGCCAGTTTTTCTTATTTTATTTTCTGTTCATAGGATGTTTTTAACGGATATATTAGGGAATTTTTCTATTTATCTATTTAATTTTGTAACGATAAATCAGTTAAGGAAAAAAGAATTCGTTTTTGTTACTATCATTTACGTTACTAGCTCGAAACTTGAGAAATCCATCCCGATGTTTTGACATATTGTTTGTAAGATAAAATAAAACTTAATAAACGTTACATACGAGTTGTTCGGCCCATCTTTTTAATTATATCGATTATAACTGCAATAAAGTCGTATACTTGGAGAAGCATATATTGCGATAATGTTTATAGTTAGATTTATCAAGACGAAAGCTTAGCTATTAAATTATAGTAAATCACATTGAAAAGGGAAAAAAGGGGAAAATAATATATAGACATTTGTAATAACGTAATGATGCCGGTATACACTTACACCTCCAACTTCGTTAACTTCGAATAATTAACTTATTTAAAAATAATGTATTTAAATTTGATTGTAAAATTATAATATAACAAATAATCCATTATATATAACTCGGTTACTAATGGTTACCAAAGAAGTCTGACGATTTCCAGCTAAAATTTGATATTCGGTGTAAATGAAATTAAGAAAGGCATTTGTAATTATCGACTTAAAAGCTATTAAGAAAAAAAATATTATAATGAACCTACTATTAGCCTGCAATAAAACATTCAAAAACGTTTTATTTGGAGTTTTTGAACAACATTATTAATATGAAAATATAGTTGACAAAGTTTAGCCCCCATACAAAATATATATGCAATATAACAGTATAAAGCTTCATCGTACCTTTCAATAAGAACTTCTCCAACCCCTTTATATCTTGGATCGTTACTAATCTCATATTTTTTGTCGATTTTATAGTGAACATGTTTATCATTCATAACGATACACAGTATTTATTCATTATAATTAATAGAATTTTTCAATTTTATCAATTGTAAGTAGTATAGTTGATACTTTTTAAGGTATATGCGGAATGCTTTCGGAATATATGATAGAGATTTTATTGATTTACCGTATTTATCATTAATAATTGCGGCTCGTATTAGATGGGTACCATGAAGATAACCTCATAGTTTTTTAAATAGGAGTAAAACAACTTTCATCGACAGTATATAACATCTAAACAAATAATAGTATGAAACTGATCAATTAGAAATTTTCAAAATACTGACGGATTATTCTTGTCTTTTTATAATTTCGTCTAGTATTATATCTTTTAATATATAAATTCGTATTAAATAATTGGAGATAGATGATTACCAGGTTTAATATTAATCAGTAAGTTAACGAATACTAAATCTCCCCTATTTTAAGGATGAATGAGGATATAATTTCTACAATCCGCACGGTTAAACGTGCTATTACATTTTCAATAAACATATATAGAAATAATAAACTGGTATGAAGGATTATAATATACCTTTAATAATAAATTGAAAACATAGATAATAGTTAGCGACGTTCAACGAGATAATATGGGGTAAAGAATTGAAGTAAACTTAATTTACGTAATATTAAAACCAATCGCTGAAAAAACTTAATTGAATTTATAATTGATATTAAATAATAAACATTTTAACCCTGTCAAATATTGTTTTCCATATTTTTGGTAAATACTTTATATTTTATGTAAATTTGGTTGATTACATGGTTACAATTTTTTTCATAGGTTTCATTCGAAACCAGTTCCTGCCCAGGTTTTATAGTTAACAATATATAGAATGATATATACGAAAGATTCAAAATTGAGGATATTTCACTGACAAAACCGGGAAAGAATGAGGATTTTTATATATTAATTATATACAAATGCTATTAAAAATAAAAATAAAATTCATTCGAAAATTTTACGTATATATTTACTTTAAATAAATTCAAGGCGAAATAAACGAACCTGTGATTTGATCACGATTTAATATTTTGACATCGACGTTCAATATATTTTTCGAAATTCATGTCGGTTATATTACTTTTGTATCAAAATTGGTAAAATAATAATGAAAAGTGGAGCATTTTTCCATCGTTATTTTATTATACGATAATTAAGTCCGAGTATATAATCTTCGGTTTTCCTAGATAGTAATTCGACCTTAATACAACTCCTGTTAAAAAAACTATCAAACTTTACCCATGAAATATCTTTATTATATTCCTATTTCTAGTAGTGAAAGTATCAGCGTCATTGAGAACCTTCCTGGCCCTATCCTTAAACACCAGAAAACGTTGACTGACGGAAACGACGTGAAATAAATTAGGAGAGGCGTTTTTCCAAACGGATTACAAAAGATTGTAATACATTTGTATATATTTACATTACGCGTTCAAACTTAACGTAGTTCTTGGTTCTCTTGTTATCGGCTCAATCAACCCTATTTTTAATGTGTTGGTAAGGTCTAAAACATTGGTTTCACGTGAAATAGGGTATTCAGAAGAGTAATAGTTAAATTCATATAATTGTAGTAAAAGATGATGATAATGGATCGAAGAAGCATTTAGAGGTGTACGCCATAAGCAAAAGCTTATAAGCTCTTAACCAGAACTTACCACTTCAGACCGATCTATAAATTGCTATTCGGTTTGGTATAGCCATTCCAGACTGATTCATGCTTAATGCACTTTGTGTATTACAAGAGTGCAGCCTGTAATATAACATGTTATCATATACTTTGAAAGAGTATACCCCATAATATAGTGTACTACTGCTAGGCCTATGTATATTATTTATAAAGGTATATAGTAATATCCATACAAGTAATCTCTTTTTCCTTATATATACTTTGTACCTATAGCCCAGTAGTAATAACATGGTTGTAGTTACGAGGGTTTAAATTAATAGGTTTTATAGTGATAATCTTATTATAGTATTAATTACAAAATGTTTAGGTTAGCAGTTTCCGTAGCGACAGTGTAATTGTAAAATTTTGAATTAGAAAGTTCAGTTAGGATTGTTAAGGTTTATCCGCGGTGGTAAGTATAATTTAAGTCTAGTTAATATAGTTAAATAGGAGCGATATAGTTAGTAATAATGCTTTTCTTAGTTTCTAATCAACGTGATTACGTAATAGTGATGATGTAAGAGTAATTATGTAAGATTTATTGCGTAATTACGTGTTGGACTAATATAAAAAGATGTATCGCTATTGGTTTAAACAAAACTTCCTCTTTTTAAAAAAGAAAAGCGTAAAATCTAAGCTAATGTAATTCCCTATTTCAATTCAACCTTCATTCCTATTAATTAAACCAAACCGTATCCCAACTTAATTTTTATTCACTTTAATAAAACTAAGCCACTTTGATAGGTAGGTTACTTAACCAATATCTATATACTAACCTTTTTTTTTACATAAATGCCACGTAAAAACAGAATTGTAAAGCGCTGTTTGATGCGAAAATGTTGGCGTGCCGTCGCCATCGTAGTCGCCGCCGTCGTTACCATTAATTCTCTCTCATCGGGTATAATTTCGTTAATTACGACTATTCCACCCGCTGCCGCTACTTCGCTCAGCTCTACTGCCGCTACCTTATCCCCCTTTACCGCTGCCACTACCTCCTTAAGCCCTACAGTCACCTTCGCCTCGCCTGTTTTCACCGTCGCCGCCATGCCCTTAAGCCCTACCGTCGCCATCGCCTCGCCTCTTTCTATTGCCGCCATCATAACCCCCCCTTCTCCCTCCTTTTCCTCCCCCTTCTACAGCTCTTAAGGAGAGGAGTAGGGGGCTCCTAAAGTTATAAACCTTACCCTTTCCCCACGAGTAAAGACCACATTACTCGTAAAGCCCTTTTTACATTGTAAAATCAGCCTAAAGTATTTACGGTAGGGTTTATATATCTCAAATCTGTCCGTTCGTATACCTTTAATTTCCTTTTTCTTAAATAAAGATTATGAGGCGGATTTATTCCGCCGTTTCGAGCTTCGTATCGCTAAGGTGCACCGTGAAACCTCTTTAACGAGTAAGGCGTTAAAGCGACGAATCCGGGTAGGTAGTCTCATACTGCCAATAGATACACTTTACGTATCGTATATCACGTTCGCAGTCGCAAGCAAATTCGTTGGCGATTGCTACAAAATCAGGGGTCATTTAGCCCGTTAATATCTCTACAAATGGACTAACAGCTCGTACGCCCCCGTTCTGGTAGTTTTAAGGCCGTAGGCCAAAGTTGTGTTAAGTGTCCACCAGCATTTTGCTAAGTTTCAACCGAATTTAAAAGAAAGAATTTAATGAAAATAAACTTTTCAAAGCGCTCCAAAGAATGATTACGGTCGTAAATAATCAAAATAGGCCGATGTTAATTAGTAATAAACGTTAACCGGTGGTTTAGGGAGACGGCAACTGCCGTCGCCGCCTGGAAATAGGGTCTATATATATATTATGTAAGTAAGTTTAGCAACGTTATCGTACGTTACTGTAAAAAATATAATCCCACTTTTACGCCTTTATGTAAGAATATAACTAGTAAAGCATAAGGCTATATTCTCATTAGCGTTAATAACGTCGATAACGGTGATGGAGGTAGTGTTAGTATAATGGGAGAGAGAAATAGGGAGGACGGTAAAGACGTAACGATGTCGCCCTTTCCTTTTGGTAGTAAATAGATGTTTTTTGGGCCGGACCGGCGCGCCGGACCATAGTAAAATAAGTTATATAGTCATGTTATATTTTTTTATGGAATCATCGTTCAAAAGTAATACATATAACTTAGAGTATATAATTAAAAAGAATAAAAATAGTAAAATATTTATGAGTATTAAAGTATATAAGATAAAGTGTAATATTATATGGGGGTAGTGTGAAATGATAAAATCAAATGGAGAAAAAAAAACGAGTGGGAAATTATGTTGGGTTGAAACGTATAAACTAAAAAATAATAAAATGCTAGGGGAGTTGCGAGATTGTAAATTTACGTAGGGAAATAAAAGAAGGAAGCAAAAAATGGGATTAAGGTATGTAAAATGAAAAGATATAAAATTTAAAAGCAAATCAGGATAATAACGTTGAATAAAGATAAAAATAAGGATCAACACGAATAATGTAGTACGTACCGATTTAAATTAGCGAAAATTAGTATAATAATTTATTAAAGTTATATAACATTTTTAATAACCTTCATAAATAGTATATTTGTCGATATATGTGTTTTTATGGCTTCGTTTGGCGTAGATTTTGTTATCGTATCTGTTAGGTTGGTTTTTCCGTCGATTTACTTTATTTCCTCGATTTTACAGCGTTTATATAATTCGTATAAAGTTTTAATATAGATTTTCAAACGTTTTTATTTTATGGTACCCAATTTAACCACATACTTATAAAGCGAAAAAGGGTTATTATATGCAACAAGAAGGGTAAAATGTAAATTAATGTTAGATATAATTATCCGGGCGATTATCGCTATAGTGATATCCAAATCGAAACTTTTAACTATATTGTAGATTTTTAAATCTAAAACGTTTTTCGTAACACTTTTATATTTAGTAAAGATTTAATGAATCATGTTTTTATAAAGTGTAAAGCTGTTTCGGACCGTATTTCTTAATCAAAAACTAGGACGAAACTTATTTGTAACTTGTAATCGTTATTATTGGTAAAAATTCTATTAGTAAAAATAAATAGTTTTGTAATATATATATTTAACGGTACAAATTGTAAACCGCGTTTTGAATTTTTTCTTTTTTTATAGAAGACGTTCGTTAAGCACCTTATACGCGTTGTTTATCACGGCGATTTGGCACTACACAACGATCGAAATATTAAATGTCGTTCTTAGTTGTATTATAAAAGCAACACAAACGCTGTATACACATTATTATTTATATTCTCCGGCTTATTTCATTTTATTCAAAACGATAAAGATTATATTATTTAATTACAACTTTTGCATAAGGCCTAAAGTACTGTTTCGAAAAGTAATAATGAAGTTATTAAAATCAATCACTTAGTTTTTCATTAGGTACGTTTAAAGTTTTACTATTACGCCGGACTTTAAAAGTTACCTTTTTTTCAAAGTAGAAAACGAGTTTTTATATAACATTAAGTTCTCGTTCGTTTGTATTCTTATTAATATAAAGCCCTTCAAACGAGCTATCTATATTAATAGGTACGGGTCAAAGGTAAAACTTGTTATTTCGAGTCGTTTCTTATAATACTTCTAATAGGTATTATACCAATAAATACCAGTTTTAATTAAGTCGTAAAGTGGTTTTGTAATACGTAAAATCGTTTTAGGCGGGTGGTATTACCTGAGATCCTTTGATATATTGATATAAATTCGTCGTTTAAACTGTTCCTTAGATTGGGGTTATGATTGTATTATGTTATAAAGTTTGATATATAGATTTTATGGTGTGTTGAGGGTGCTCTCAAGTATAATAATCAAGTAATAGTTAATACGTTATAGGGTAGATAATTAGGTTATGATATATTTTTTACCTTTATCATTATATCCCTTAACAACTAAGCGAGTTTTTTTTGTAAGGGTATCCGGTTTTATCTTTAACTTCGTAAACGAGGCGAGTTAAGACATTCTATTGTTATCGTAAATAGCTGATTCGAATTGTTTAAAACTAAATACGCTTTAGTCGATTAAATTTAAAATTTCTGTTTAGGTGGATTATACGAATAAGATACTGAGGATGATAATAATGCCTTTCTGAAAAAACTTGAAGTTAACTTCGCGATTTTTAATTTATTTTTACGTAATAAAGATGTGCATGGCAAAGTCTTTAAGGATTTTTTGGATTTTTAAGCTGAAGGGGCGCTTTTAGCAGCAAGGTTATAGTTGACTTAATTTAAATAAACCGGTTTTTTTTTTTTGGAAAGGTCGGGATAGAATCGTGTTTCGGTGGTGAAATTAAAACGATAATCGGTTTAAATCCATTGTTTTAGGGGGTGTTTCGTTGGCGGATTTATTCGTTCTATGGTTTCGGACCGTTTCTTTTTACTCTTTTTTGTATTTTCATATTACTATCCAACGAAACGAATTTATTTATTCGATAAATTAACGAGTAAATTATAGGTTTTAAACCCGTTAATACCTTTAATTCCAATTCATCCATCATTCCTCCTCTAAATTAAAACTTTAGATTGCAATAAAAAAATTAAAACGTTAGCTTTATTGTTATGGCTTAAGCACGTTGGTGTGTCAGGAAACAGGCCAGCATGCAGCTGAGTTACCGAGAGTCTAAAGTTCAACACATCAGGCGAAGAACATCCCTTTGTCAGCACTAGACTAGGCAATCCCCCAGGGTTAGGGTTATCTAGATCACAAGTGCTCACTGAGCCTCAGTGAGCACTAGTGAGCCTCAGTGAGCACCGATGAGCGTCACTGAGCAGCAGTGAGCCAGTACTAAAGATGGTATGAAGGCTATAGAATATAAGGACACGGTCAGTACCACATAGATAGTATTTCCTTCATAGCTCTTTAGTTGTCAATCTAAGTATTCAGTTTACACACCTGAATAGCCTAACGGCTAGTGATTATTCTACAGCACAAACAAACATCTTCTTGATATTGCACCTTTGTTACCTCTGCTACCTTACTGCTGATAAAACCCCCCTGACACCTTCTATTTACTCACGGGTATTTAATATGATCATTACAGTGCTCATGGTAGTTATATTGCCTCCTTATATTCACCGAAGATATTGTACAACCTTTTCATCGCAACGTAAGTTTAAAATCTAATTAACGATAACCTTGACCAGCTAAACGAGAAGATTGAGTGGCAAATCTAAAATTTGGACCGAAAAATAAATATAATTTTAATTAACTTTTCGAAGGAAGATTAATAATTTTTACAGGTAAGGTTTTTGTAAATGATATCGACGTCTTTTCATAATCCGGTTTTCTTATAACCTTTTTTTACTAAGATAAATAGAAAAAATGATTTAATATTACTGGTGACCTAATCCACGAAACCTTTGTAAAATATAAAAGGATTACGCAAAGCCTATTGGTTTGAAAGGATTCTAATATAATAGAGAATTTTAATATATGTTTAGTATTATAGGAAACCCTTAACTTTATTATCAGGTAGCTTAATATTCTTTAAATCCCGGTAATAATTTGTATCGATTCGAGGAATTCATTCGAATACCCTTCGAAGCTCAGAAATACCAGTAAAAAACGCCTGATAATCAACGTAATGAAATTTTATAAAGCCTATAAAGGAAGGAAAATTACAAGGTTCAAGTAAATTAATTGTAAAGATAATTCTATTAATATTATAACGAAAGAGTTACCAAATGAAACCTTAAAAAGGTTTATAGAGAGTAATATGCTGATTATACGTATCGAGAGTTATATTAATATGACGCCCGACAATCCTAGGTTACGTAGAATCAAGTGTTATAGATATTTAGTCAAACTAGAAGACTACTAGGGAACCAATTATATTGACTTATTTGATTAACACGGCTAAAGTAGAGGTTTTTAAAGGCCTGTGATGGAGGAACTTTTTATAGGAGTTGATAAAGTGGAACCTTGAAGTTATAGGGTAACTAACAGTAATTAAGGTTAATTTATATGCAAATAAATGCATTTTTATACCAATGTTAATTGAAATTGTCAGTATTATAGCTAGTTAACGAGTTTGTAGTTTAACTCTTACCGGAGAATATTAGCTAACTACACTAGTCTGCGCGTATAAAGTAAAAAGCCGTGAGTATTGGAATAGTACTATATAAAATACAGTAAATTAACTTTACTTACAGTAAAGTTCATTATATTAACTGTAAGCTGAGTGTAATGTTTCATATGTGCTTACTATATTAGATGTAAGACGAGTACAGTAAGCCAAACTTTATACTAGGGTACAGACCAAGTATTTGGCTATATGAATTACTATTTAGACCAGCTAGCGGTCTGCCAAACCTAGAACAATACATCTACCTTCTGATCAAACAATATTACTATTACTTCAACCAATGGAATCAAAACCTTTGCAACGATCGAAGGCCTTACCAACAAATCCCTTATTATAATATGACCAACGTTTTTGATAAGGTTAATATAAATTATGCTACCGCCAGCGTTTTCGGTAACAATAACCAGCCCCTTTGTATAGTATATCGATTATCCATAACTTTACTCTTTTACTGTTGATAACTTTATATAACCCTTTCGTATATTGGAGGACTAACTAGTATGAAAAGATAACAGAGATAAAAGCAAAGTTTTCCTTTCATAGTTTTAAAATATCTATATGTTATTTATAAATCACTTATTAAATTTAGGGGTACCTTGAACTCACCTACATGTTCAACACATGTAAAAATATATCACTTACCGTGAAATATATAATGAAGTAAACCTTAAAAATGATTTTACAAGAAAACTTAAATATATGTCATCCCTTGTTAAAGTAGGTTTAAAAATATATCTGTTAATTACTTTTCCCGACTGACGTGCCCTATACTGCTAGTTCGCTTCCGCCTTCCAAAGTAATACTTACATCCTATCTTCGGTCTGTAAACATAATCAAGGTACTCCGGGTCATAAACTTATTTTTACGGCCGCTTTTTAAAACTTGCTAAATGAATTTCCTTATTTATGCAACGTTTGCTAAAGCGTAAAACATGCCGTTTATCGGGACCATATTGGTCGCGACGACTTAATATTTACGTCCCCGACCCGTCTTTTTTCTAACTCTATCGTTGTCCGCTACGCCCCCATTCCTATCCCCTATCGATCGCTATCATAAGTCCTTTTATTACCAGGTTTTAACCCGTAACATATTCGTTACAATCGTTACTGATACTTATTATAAACTTCTATATAACTCTATTAAAATAAGTTAAAACAATATTGCCATTTAAGCTCTATCCTTTATGATAAATATTTACTACAATTTTTATAACGTAATAAATAATATATGAAATTTAATTATAAAAACTTCCAATTTTTATTTATAACTATTCATTCATTTTATTCTGTAGATATTACTATATACCCTTATAAATAGTGTATATGACCTAGTAGCAGTGCACTGTATTGCAGGGTATACCCCTGCAGAGTACACGATAACGTGTCATGCTATAGGCTGCACTCTTGCAAGATACAAAGTTCATTATACATAGATTGGTTTGAAATAGCTATACTAAACCGAACGGCAATGCATGGATTGGTCTGAAAAGGTACTTTCTGGCGAAAGCTTTTAAGCTCTTACCTATAGCGTATATCTTTAAATTATTTCTCGATTTATTATCATTATCTTTTCCTATAATTATACCAATCTAACGATCACTTTTATAAATATCTTATTTTACATAAAACCAAGGTTTTCGACCTTACCGATACTAATTAGTAGCTGACTTGGTTGACTACAAATAGCCTAAGGAACAAAAGATAGACACAAGTTAAATACTTATAATGGGATGTTGTAATGATCCCAACTATTTATGCTCTAACATTTCATTTTTACAAGAATGACACGCCGACGTGTATAAAGATTATAAAAACTAAGTAACTTTGAAAAGACAACTTCAATACGATATTATTAACCCTTATTTGGTGCTCTATCTATTAAAAGCTCTGTTATTCTACTATCTACCCTTATTCAACGCTTTAACGTACTAAGAAACTTTTTGGAAGGCGTTCTATTACTTACCAGGCTATGTAAGCCACAACCACCAAGTTTTAAAACCCTTCGTTAAAACCCGTCCGATCAAAATCGATAAACCACACCGCCTGCAAAAAATAGGAGTGGTTACGAACATAGAATTCAAACCGCTCGCTTAATTGTAAAGCAGTTACGATACACCTATCCGAACTAATTGCTTTAGTAAAAGCGGCCGAGATACACTAATTCTAACCGATTACCAAATACAAATCACATAACGTACCTCCCTACAATTACACTTTTTTTACTACGTTCGCCGCGTATATTTCAAGTTTACCTACGTTAGCCTTACGTATTCTGAATTTAATTCTGATAAGGTTTAAGGTTTTATAACCATTTGGCTAAAGTAGTATTATCAAATGCTAACAAAACTAATTTAAACACCTAACTAGTTTATAGTCACGTTTTATTTAAGTATTGTTAAAAATTCATTTACACTAATAAATGTTAATAATCTTTATTTTAACCACTTTAATTATTTCATTTAATTTGTATTTGCCGTTTGTAAAACTTTGAAATCCGGATGTACCTAAATCCAAACACGGTCCGAAAAAACTAATTTAGAACGCTTCAGTATACCAGGTATAAATTATCTTTAGGCAAATCAAATTACAGCACAAAATCACTAATTTGAACCGCTTTAGTATACTAAATACAAACTATTTCCAACCGCCCGAACATACCTACAGCTATAGCCCCAAGACCAATAATATTGGAGAAATCCAGCGCTTATTTCGACCTCCTGGTCAAACATATAGGAATTAGATGGGCTATAATATACGAAATCAACTAAGGCTTTTGGGACAACACCATCGATTTGTTAGTTGAGGAACTCGACCTACATACGGAAAACACATATATTTTCACTGTTATATTCCGTTATTAGAAGTAGAAATCTTAAGGGCTTAACTTGATAAATAACTTTTATAAAAGAATTTAAGTTTGACGTTAGATCAATAGTAAACAGTAAATTTTACCATTGCCAAAAACTTACGGATCTAGTTATGAATCAGAGATATTAACACCCTATAGGATAGAAATAGATGCTTTGTAAAAGCCCTATTCGAAACAACTTGACTTGTCAACGTACCAGATTAGGAGGATGAAGATTTTTATTTAACAGAATTTGTAAAAGGGTATTACTTTACGAAGTAAAAGAAACTATTGTTAAAACGACAGGGACAAGGCGTAAAACGAATTAGTTATGTGATTATATCCTAAGTTAGGAACAAAGATCCCCCCCAAAAAGAAAAACTACAATCTTTATTAATGACATAAGTATAACATACCCCTATAACGACATATACTAAAGAATAAAACCGAATACCAAACCACTCCTCTAATATTGGAAATAGCCCGTTCAGCTATAGCGAAAGCGGTCGAAAGACCGAAAATAGCCCGGTCAACCACGGTGAGATTGGCTAAAAAATAAAAAACAACACATTTCAAGGATTGATAAGCAGTGTAAAACGCTAATACGTGCCTTATGAACTAATGCCCGCTAATTATACCCCTTACCGTAACCTTTTATCGCACTGCTTTTCTACTAATAGGAACGATTTTACAAAGCTTACCAATTTCTTCAGGCCTTAGGATAAGTATGAGAATTACAGCGGCGAACTATACAATGTACTCGATAATAATTACATATGATATTTAATATATATAAGAGATTAAATATTAAGCCGTCCTAGTTCTATATTATTTTATCCGGTATACTATTCTGGTAGGCAAAAAATGGTATATGTATTACTTTACGTAGGTGGATATATTTATAAAGTATTATAATCGTCTGAAATCTTATTTCGATACGAAAATTGGTTACGAATTTTACGATAGGTATTGGACTGGTACGATTTAGGAATCTGTAGAAAACTAATAAGGAAAGCCGCTATAAACCCGTAGGAAATACTTACTGTAAAATACAGGTATTAAAAAGAAAACCCTAACATTAGGGGTTAGGAACGTTCTTTTAGAAATAAACGAGACGTATCGCGATTATAAGGGTACTTACGAAAAGGTATACGAAGCCCCGCGGATCTACAAAAACGATATATTATATATAGTAAAGTTGGCTGCTAGTTTACAAACCACTCGGTTTACGAGTAAATTCGAATGAGACGACATTTTGAAGCCGAGTTCATATTTCAAAATCGAATAAAAGCCAATTTTACAATATACATAGTCGAATATAAAGGTATAATTAACGGATTTGACGTTTACTTTTACGAAGATATATCCAGAAAAGACGTCTTTAAGTATAACAATACCTATTTATTAGCTTACAACGATAAAACCGCTTAGCTTATCTTTGCCAGCTTGTAAAACGCCTTTTTTTACATATATTATAGGCTTGAATTACGTAAACTATGTGATTTAAGCCCATATGACGTCGTAATTCACGCTTTCTAATAGATACGGAAACAGCTTCTAGGGAATTATACGTAATACTAAAGTAGCTGAAATTTTAACGGTCGGAAAACGGCAATTCAATACGTTTACAGCGAAATTTCCGAAGTTTTAAGTAGACCGAACAGGAAAATATCGAAAGGTCCTGTTTATTAAAGGTAAAACGTTATTACTCAAAACAGTTATTGTAAATACACATTTTGGACCGGTTAAGTTTTACGTAATAAATTTTAAAATATTATTTTTGCTTTCATTAAATGATATAAAATAGCTCGAAATTAAGGTTCAGAATACGACTAACAAACTTATCTGCGTCTTAAATGACGTATTCGTATCGCTCCAGCTTAAGTTCGACTGCTTAAAGTTTTTCCCCAAAGTATGTATGATTAATGCTATTTACTTAAATTAATCGGAATTACAAACGTTATACCGACGATTCGAATACCTGGTTACAAAACGTTTTTTATCTTTATTTTACGTTGTAAGTTATATAAATATAGGAAAAGGCGTATCCAAAGCTATGAAAAAGTTTTGTTATTAGTATTGGTTATATTTACAAGCTTTATAACGGTTTATCTTCCGCCTTTAAGATAATATAAACTTTAACTACAAAGTATTTATGAATATTATATATTAAATAGCTAACCAGTTTTTTCTGCTGTCGAAATGATAATATTATTTCAAGTTATCACATTTATACGAAATTTTTCCGTTATAAACTATTAAGAAATTTTAGTTAATTATTAATTAAATGTTTACCTCGGATTCTAAATTAAAATATATATAACGTTGATATGGTTTTCGACTTTATCGAATAGCGTATTAAGGCTCGGATAACCGGTAACGAATATAAAAAAATCCTAGTAAAAGCTTTATAAAGTATTGAGAAGTATAAACGTTATTACATATTACTAAAAAAACGTATATAGTATTGTTGAACGAACTAAAGGGTACTAGTTTAAAGGAATCTATCTTTTAAATAACGGTTAACGCTGTTAATAACACTTTTAGATTAAGTGGGTTTGTTTCTACGCTATTTGGTTTTGGTGCCTACCCGAAAATCTATATAAACTCTATACTATTACCATTCATAATAGAAAAGCCTAATTTTGTCAAGAAGGCTATAGAGGTATTACGATCCCTACAGGCGAAAAGCGATATATCTAAAGCGTTAGCTATAAGGAATAGTTGACGTAAATGTAATAATCACACTAAATACCCATGAGTAAATAGAAGGTGTCAGGGGTTTATGTTAGCAGTAAGGTAGCAGAGGTAACAAAGGTGCAATATCAAGATGTTTGTTTGTGCTGTAGAATGATCACTAGCCGTTAGTGTAATGATCACACTAAATACCCGTGAGTAAATAGAAGGTGTCAGGGGGTTTATGTTAGCAGTAAGGTAGCAGAGGTAACAAAGGTGCAATATCAGAAGATGTTTGTTCGTGCTGTAGAATGATCACTAGCCGTTAGGCTATTCAGGGTAGACTGAATACTTAGATTGACAACTGAAGAGCTATGAAGGAAATACTATCTATGTGGTGATGGCCGTGTCCTTATATCCTATGGCTTTCATACCATCTTCAGTACTGAGGCTTACCGGTGCTCACTGAGGCTCACCGAGAGATGTTCCCCGCCTGATGTATTGGACTTCAGGCTCTCGGTAGCTCAGCTGCATGCTGGCTTGTTTCCTGACCCGCCAACGTGCTTGGGTCATAACATAATAATCTGATTGCTATAACATGTGTATTAATAACTTTGTATACGAGATAGTAGGTAATTTATTAAATGATATGTAAAGTGAATATACAATGTTCCATATGGTTAGACTGAATCAAAATAGTTGATGAAAATATTACAAGCATCGATGTATATAATAAACACGTGTTTATACATAGTAAAGTTGTGTTTTAAACGTCCAAGACCTTTTTAAGGGTTTTTATACCGAAGTATTGGGTGCGTGTAATAGAGGCGTCCTTTTTTGTTGAGCGAACTAGTAGCATAACACTTTTGTAAAGGCCTTTAAAAGGACTGCGAAAGGCAGGCCTGTCCCTCCGCAGTTGCGCGCGCTACACGCTGAAACTTACTGGCCCCAGTAGCTGATGAGGCTACGGCTGGAGCCATTAAAAATTAATTGGTTATAGCACTAACAGTTATAAGCGCTTGGTCGGTTGTATCAGGAAGGATACCATCTGGGGCATCATCGTTCCATCGGACTGGTATCCGGCCCGGTTCCTGTACGCCGGCCAGACCGAGCTGAGGCCAAGATGGGTTATCCTAACGAAGAGTGCCGTGGTTACAATGGGGTGGGGGTGGAGCTTTAGGGCTGGTGTGGAGCCGCCACGAATACGAAGCAGTGGTGGTGGAAGTATCTACTATGTAACGCCACATAGCCGCAAGGCCGATGGAACTACTTCACGAGTACTTCACGAGTACTTTGTATGTAGTAGTTAGTAATCGGCATGCGACACGATCAATGATAGGCGGGGATAGGCGGGGATAGGCGGGGGGAATATCCAGACTGATGACTAAGCACTGTGGCACTGCTGCACTCCTGTGCTGCTGCACTGCTGCACCACTGCACCTGCCCCAACTTTCCAGCCTTTCACTGCGTGATGAATTCTTCAACCGTCCGATCGTCCATCATCGTTCATCGTCCCTGCTGTTGAAGCAGTCCCATCTGATCCTCTCGGACATCTGCCGCAAGTCACCATGGGCTGGGGCTGGCCCTTTTCGTCGCCGGCATCACAGGCAGCGGCACCGCCCAACCCCGCGCCTTCGCTACATCCGGCCATGCAGAACTACCAGCTGGAGTTGATGCGCCTGGAGAAGGAGAGGATGGAGCTGATGATCAGGATGAAGCAACAGGAGGCTGCTAGCCACGCTGCTACACAGTCCCAGTCACCCCTCATTCCCCCCCAAACAGCAACGCCGCGCTTCGAGCCTGCACACGCCTACGCCCCCGTCCACGTCCCAGCCCCCGAAGCGCCTTGGCGCCGGTCCGCCAAACAGCTCGGCCTCTTCTTCGCCGGCGCGACCTTCCTCACCGCCTCCGTCCTCATCTCCCGCCGCGCCGTCCACCGCAAGCTGGTCACCTACTCCCCCAAGCTCTTCCACCCGAGTCACCTCGGCCCGAATCCACCCCCGCGCGCGTCCCACGAGAAGATGGACGACCAGCTTGTCGCCGTCGAGGCCCTGGGACTCGCCACTCTCAACGTCATGAGCTTTGGCGTCATGTTGACCGGCGGCCTGATGTTCGCCTTCGACATCTCCAACATGAACGAGCTGAGGCTGAAGGCGAGGCGCAGTCTGTACGGGCCCAACGGCGTTGTGGACGAGGCAGCCGAACAACAAGTGGAGGACTGGATTGCCGACTTGCTGGCCAGGAGGGACAAGTCCGACGGCCAAGATGGTAACCAGAAAGACCCCAAGAAAGACGCATAGGAGGCAGAGTGGAAGCCGGTGCTTTGTTCTGAACTCCCAACACATTCAGAATGTGACACTATCTGACTCGTACATCAGCCTATCACGCAGATACACGTGCGTCCAGCTCGAGTGTTGTTGCTTTTCCTCGTACAGCTTCTGCATACCCACTTTCCTACGCGCTCTCAGCCGACAGCGGCTTTGCACATTTTCCAAGTGTCGAGGCATGGCAGGGAGGGAGCAGGTGTGCAAGCCCACATTCCAGTCGAGCGGCCCAGCTTTGCCCACTCACCTCCCTATCTTGCTATGCCTCCGCCATAAACCTTGTTCGGCTGGGTCTGTCATGTTGTCCCGACCATTGCTCCTGATGTCAATTTGCTTTCACTGCGGTGTGGCCTTGATCTGTGGCCGGCGTCGACGGTCATGGAGCCATTCATCACCGTGAACGTTCGGAACTACCGCCTTGTTCTTCCCAACGGACCAAGCCAATTTCTGCTTCAGTCTCCTGTGCCGCATCAGGAGCAGCATGATGATGGACCACTTCTCGTCCGTCAGCATCAAGGGGCGAATAACAATCAAGTCAGCCGCAAGTGCCTCTCCACCCTCGCAGTGGACACCCATGCTCAGCAGAGCACATTCGCCCATGGGATGCTTCTTCGGGCCGGCCGGCCAGCGGCAGCGGCAGCGGCAGCAAGCAGGGTGATCAAGTCTGGCTAGCTTACGAACACCATCGACGTCATGGGAGGTCAAGGAGTTGGTCCAGCAGGATGTGTTCTTTGGCTACGACAACTTAAGCCAGAAGCCCGACGGCATTGAGATCATGGAGGAACTGGTCCATCGGCGTATGGAGGATTCGGCACGCACTAGGACCGTCATCAGCCCCTGCATCTCCGATGAGCCTGTGTCCGGTCCTTGCAGTCATAGTGTGAGCAAGAGAGCGGCATCTACGCTGGCAACCCCAGCCACTGGCCTTCTGCAGGGTGCAGCTCTACTGCGGCGCCACCTCCTGAAAATGCCGGCTTGCCTGTCGACGACGATGACCTGGACGTGGATTGTGTGCGCAAGATGATCACGGGCAAGGCCAAGGCCCTCAACAACAGACAGAGAGCCATGCCGGTATGTCCACTCGAGTCCACGATTCCGAGACGCGCATGACACGCACAAACGTATCCTAACTTGATCACAGCCCAAGCAACTGTGCAACCTCCCTCCACATCAGTGTTCCACCCCTCCGAGAACCACTCCCCTCGGCCTCTTTCCAACAGCTGCACGCCCACGCCCCCCATGCACCACCACGTCCTCAGTCACGAGTGTCCCATAGGCGCCAAGCACGAGATGCACTGCGTCAATGTCTCGGCCCACGTTACACAGGGAACAGGCATCTTCGCAAATCGAAGGCGGCCGTGACTGTTTCCGTGCAAGGCGCGGTGTCTGCCGAGGGCGCCAATGGGCCGACGAACGGGGCCGCGGAGGAGTTTGTAGACTTGCCAGTGGATGTCGAGCCTCTTGGCTATGACCCTGCGCGGGATGGGGACGCCATGTTCAGGAGCGTGTGTGGGCCCCTCGACGTCGGCGAAGAAGTCGGCCTGAGGGGTGGTGGAAGCGACTGGGGGCTTGCTGGACAAGGTTTGACTACATGTGTCATGGTCAGTCTGAGGCTGTGGAGGATTCCGACGAGTTTGGACCAAGGCACTGTCATGGGCAGGATGGCGGCGAGGAAATGGAGATGGCGTGAGAGTCTGGCTGGTGACGCCGGCCAGGATCATGGGGACGACCAAGACCACGACCACAACCATTGGGCATGCGTTTCACTTGAGGAGGTCAACGTTGTTGTTATATTCCATCTGGTGGTTTGACATCTTTCCTCGCCTGATACTCTCAGACTTGCAGCACTAAGAGGATGACCGACGCCCTCGGGACTATGCATGCCTCTTCGACTCATTTGTCTCCGCCTCGGCATCCATCAAAGGCCTCCACTTTTCACTTCATGCACGTTTTACAAGCATCGAGTTCATTTCACAGCTATGCCATGTCACAACGCCTTGGTTTAGTAGGGAGTCGACGGTGGACATTATTGTCATCATCACCGTCATCGTGAGCGGCAGCAAGCCAATGAGTGAGTGTTCTAGCCCCATGATCGCCATCCGGTTATGTAGAAAGAACTCATGATAAGGTCCAAGGTTATTCTTATACTATCAGAGAAATTGATCACAAAGTACCCCGTACCGTGGAATTGACTTGGGCATCTCAGTTCGAAGTACGCAGACTCCATCTCTCTGATTCGACGAGTGAGGCGCCTGGCCGGCCAGACATGCCTGATGGTCTGCTGTGACTGACAAAATTCAAGCACGGCGGTGCACAATGTCGCAAATTCGATCCTATCCAGCACCTTATTCTCATCTATCTGCCATGCCTGCCGCCTTGCGTCCTTTCACATCGAGCCTAGCGTTGTGCTTGCCATTCAGCGCCTGTTGGGACTATTGACAGAGCCCGTCTGAATTGGGCTTGAATAAGTCGGCTTGCTTACCACTTGACCTCTTCCCCGTATAATTAACCACAACGGGCAGCTACTCCAGCAAGTCAGCCCAAGCTGCGTGTCAGCGCATGCCCACTACCTATCTACACAACACCGTGAAGCACATCAGTCAACCCCGCCTCTTGGTGACCTCCCACCCATATAGCTTCCGTGACACCGTCAAACCAAGGGAATTCCCTTCGTCTAGAGCCAGCCAGCGGATCCGGTCCGTCTACCATGCCCACGGGCCAAGTTCAGCAGCATGGGTACGACTACAACAACGACAGCTGAAGCCCGGCCCTCCTTCGGGGCGCGGCACAAGGCCTCCGCGTTGGTGCTCGCCTCCCAGGTCACCGCCGCCTTCGTGCACGGCGTCGTCAAAGCCCTCGAGAGCGGCGCTAAGCCCGTCGGGCCGCTGCAGATCCTGCTCATCCGCATGCTCATCACGGGCGTGGCCTGCTCGCTGTATCTGTGGATCCGCAAGAACCCCGAGTTCCCGCTCGGCCGGCGCGACGTGCGGCCTTTGGTGCTCTTGCGTGCGGTGGGAGGGGTCCTGGGTGCGGGGGGGATGTATTGTATGTCTGCGCTTGTTTTCATTGTCTCTCTCACTCGTCTACCGGGGCGGGGGGCGGGCGCAGAGCTACTGGAGCAAGGAAGGACTGTGGACAGCCGTGGCTTACCGGCGGTAGACTCCATCTCTTATCTCACGCTCTCGTCAGCAACGGCGTTGAACTTCCTCGCGCCGATGGGTGCTATGATCCTGTCCAAGTACACGGACCGAGGCAACGTCAGCATCACCGACAGAGTAGGCGCAGCCATCGCCTTGGCTGGCGTTGTCATGGTCGTGCAGCCGGACGCAATCTTCCAGCGCACCGACGGACTGCCACTGGGGCCGCGGCCCGACAGCTACGACAAGGTGAAAGGACTGGCGTGCGGTGCGGTCGGCGTGCTGGGCACAAGCGTCAGCGGCATTCCATCACCCCCAGTCCACGGGTGGCATGAATCCATGGCTGACTTCAGCGCGCTGTAGATTGCCCTGACGACCATGCGCCGTATCGGGTCCAAGGCGCACCCGCTCCTCGTCGTCAACTACTTCGCATGGGTAGTCGTGCTGGTGGCCGGAGCAGCATTAGTCGTCGAGCAACCGGCATGGCCGCATACCGTCAAAGCCTGGGCTTTCATGACCGTCATCGGCGTATTTGCCTGTCTTA
>JASMMZ010000007.1:16756474-16804653 GCA_038502455.1 Anisogramma anomala | reverse complement strand
TCTGCTACCCCCCCCCCCTCCGTGGCCGTCGCAGCCAACCAGCCGCAGCCTGACACCCCAAGCCCAGGAATTCCTCCTCACAGCCGGCATCTCAGGCGACCCGTCGTCCTCGGCCGCCACGCTCATGGTCTACTCGCAGGTGCTGTGGGCGCTGGCGCTCGACCGCGTCGTCTGGCGCGTCCGCACGAACGGCTGGACGCTCGCGGGCGCCGGCGGCGTCGTGGCCAGCCTGGTGCTCGTGGCGCTGGCCCAGGAGATGCGGCCGCCCGTGCCGCGGCGGAAGCAGCGCGCGCCGGACGACGAGGCCCGGCCCGTGGCGGCGGGGTTTCCGCTTGGCGTGACCACGCATGCGATCGACTTGGATGATATGTATGATGGCGAGGAGGCTAATCCTTCTTGGTAACGGAGACAGCGAGTGCGTGAAGGATGCGACATGGAGTATAGAACAACGGAATCTGGGAAATTAAACGTGGGTGACATGAAAACACCGTATTATGGCTTTCATTGGCTGTGTAGACAGTGGGCTAGCCTGAGCCCATATATTGGTTTTGGTACCAGTGTTTACTTCCGTAGTTTCCCTTGTTATATTCATTTCTGTCAATTGCTAATAATTGTTGTGTTTTGACTATTTACTACATTGTCAAGGCGATGCAGTGCAGTTGATTATACTGTCAACTGCTTTGGCCCATTCAAAGCCAACCGTCATGACTTGCAAGCATGTTACAAGTGAAGTGTCCATTTATATAGGGGTTAGAAACACACGTTGTCATACAGATAAATAGGTGGGAACGGGCTAATAGTTCCCATAACTTGGAATTTACAATCTATAGTCTTTTTTTACTTAATGTCATATCACAGGTATCTGTATTTCAGTTAGTTTGATTAACGAATAGGGTTTTGTGAAGATTATACGATGATTAAAGTTATTGATAAAGGAGAAATCATGCTTATATACTTTTTAATAAGTAGTAAAAATGATTTTATATTTACCAACAAAGTTTCTAAAACATATAAAAACCACTAACAAAATCAGATGATATATATATAAACAACTCACAAGTTTATATATATAGACATATATATGTATATATCTATATATATTTTCGGAACAATAGTCAATTGCATGACAGTCAAGTTAACTATACTGTCTGTAAATTGATTATACTAACTGTAAGTTAACTATATTATTTGTAGAACTAACTGTATTAACTATAAATCAAGTACAATAGGTACACAATTTAGACTACGGCATGCGCTAAGCAATTGGCTATATAAATCAGTGTGCAGACTGGTTAGGGGTCTGCTAAACATACAAGAAATATATTTACCAATGTGGAAATAATATACCAGTTGCTGGTAGGGTTTTAGACGTTGCAACGTTATTGATTCGAGGTGTGGTCAAAGTAACAATAGTATTGCGATAGTCAGGTGGTAGATGTATTGTTCTAGGTTTGGCAGACCGTTAGCCACTCTGTACAGTAATTTGTATAGTTAATTGCTTGGTCTATACTCAAGTGTGAAGTGGGTGCATACAGTATTAAACTTGCAGTTAATACAGCAAACCCACCAAATAATACACTTAACTTTTAGTTAGTATAGTCAACTTTACTGTAAGTAAAGTTGACTTATTGCACTGTAATTATTACTATTCCAACACTAGCGGCTTTTGATTTTGTATGCGTACACTAGTGAAGTTAACCAATCTTTTCTGGTTACCACTAAATTATACACTCGTTAATTGGCTAAACCCCTGTCAATTTGACAGCCAAATTAATTTTAATTACCTTCATTTACCCTATGGTTTCGAATTCCAATTTTACTAATTTCCGTAAACATGTTTTTCGTTAGAGATTTGTAAAAACCTTTATTATTACCATGTTAATTAAATAAATCGCCGGCTTTAATTCCTTGGCAGTCTTTCAGATTATCATATCTTTATTCGCCAATATTTAATCGACCTTATCAGGTGGTTTGTTAACGTAGCCCTCAATGCGAATGATTAACTTATTGCTATTTATAATCTTTTCAATGATTTTTTAGCGACGTTTTCGTTATGGTATTAATAGAATTATCCTCTTCGTTAATTTATTAGAGTTTGTTAATCTATTCACCTTTATAGGCTTTATGAAGTGTTATTATATCGATTATCAAACATTTTTCATTAATAGTTCCGAACTTGGAAAGGTACTTAAGTAAGCTTTTCGAATGGGTATAAATTATCAATAGGATAAAATTAATTTTTAATTGCTTAGTAATAACATTAAGTATTTTTTATAATATTATACATATATTAACACTGTTTATTATTCCGTAAACCTTTGAAGTTAACACGTTTCGTGTGATACTTTTGTATCTGATAGAGGTCTAATGGATTAGGCTTCCGATGATATTGAATTAGTCCCTTTATCAGTATTTGTTATCAAAGGCTATTAGAAAGCCGATTTGTGACGATAGATTTGTGTTGTTCGTTGATAATCTGTTTGTAAATATTATTAATTTAGCCTTTGATAGGTTAATAGGCATTATATTAATTCCTCGGTTTATATTTCGCCTCTGCTACTCTATATATTTTTTATTGGTTAAACCTTTTGTCCATTAGGGTTCATTGTTTTTTTCGTAATCAATAGGTTATGAGAAGCTTCCAGTTGGTATAGATAGCGATATAGCTTTTACGAACGCGTTGTTTTAATTACTATTATTATTTGGTTATGTTAGTTTTGTTAATTATGGTTAAGTTAGCGCCCTAGCTATTTTGGTAACAATGAAGGCAAGTATTAATACGAAGTATACGGATTGACGATTTATTAAAATTAGGTTGGTTGACTTTCGTTAAAGTCATGACTAGCTTGTAGTTATGAAACATTAAGTCTTTAATCGTTTGTTGTGTCTATGTTATAAAATGAGTAATTCCAATAAGAGCGGTATTATTAGTTTGTATACTCATTAAATTAAAGTTGTTCTCTTTCGTTATCAGTAAATATGGGTAGTAGTTCAAAAACTTTACGTTTAATTTTGATTCAAAATATAATTAATAGGTTATAAATCAATGGAAGCCTACTTTAGCTAGTCTTTATAGTAGTTTAATACATTGTATTACTGTTTCTGAATGGTATTTATCATGTAATTCTTATGGTAGCTTCAGTAACAAAATTCATTATAAATCGGTTGTTAATTGCGTATATATATACGTTATTGTAATGATCACACTAAATACCCGTGAGTATATAGAAGGTGTCAGAGGGTTTATGTTATCAAGAAGATAGCAGAGGTGCTGAGTGAATAATATCGCAACCGTGCAAGTAGTAATCAAAAGCCGTTAGGCTAGTCAGAATATATTAAGACTGAATACTTATATTGACAACTGAAAAGCTATGAGGGAAATACTATCTATGTGGTGCTGACTGTATCCTTATATATCTATGCCTTCATACCGTTTTCAGTACTGGATCACTTGGATCAGTGCTGATCCCACTGATCCTAATCACATGATTGGCTTAGTCATTTCCGCTAACAAAGGAAAGGTGTTCCCTGCCTGATGTGTTGGACTTCGGGCTCAGCTGCAGACTGGCTTGCTTCCTGATCCGCTATCATGCTTAGGTCGTGAAAGTTATATAACGGCAATTAAACGTGAATTTCCCTTTAGTTTGGGCTAGTAAACTTGTTATTAAAAAGATTATTAAGCGTTAGCTGATTTTTAAATCGTTAGTGATTGTGTAAAGATCGAGTTCTTAACTTTATTGCCGTATTTTCAAGCTACTGTACTTGACTTTTAATATAATTTACCCGTGGTTTTACTTTTGAATTCGTGTATTAATTTCGATTTAAAGATCGTAATATTCGGGTTTCCAATGTTGGAGTTGTTTTTGGGTACGAATTATATAGTTTTTCGAATTATAAGTCCGTTAATTTCGACTTTAATTCCTTTTTAAAAAGATTTTTTGGAGGTCTTAATAATACCTTATACCAGAAGTTTTACCGTTACATTTTAATCATAGTTTTTATTAAGTTAAGTAGAATTATAAATTCAGCTCAATATATATTTCTAGTTCTTAATATTTCTTATTTTTGATCGTTATCCACATCAACAGCGTTTTATTAGTTTGTTGATAACGGGTGGAGGAGGGTTTTATTGACTTATTTATTTGATTTCAAGGTTTTCATCGTTATCATTAGTCGTCTCAATGTAAGTTTTAACTTGAGTTATGCGAAATGTCGTGGAATTATTGGTAGTTTTAATAATTAATTATAGTTAGAAATATTTAAGATTTTGAATTAGCTATCCTATTTATTTGGTTTCTATTATACGAGGATTCTACTTTGTAATAGAAGAGTAAGTACGTTAATTGTTGTAGGTTAGTTTTTGGTATTAAGGTTATTATTGACTTAACGTTGTGCCGATTTCTTTTGCAATTTCTTTAATGTTTTACCTTAAGCTATAACCTTTTTCCAGGTATTTATTAATAGTATATATTTATCTCTTAGGATTAGGTATACTTTAAAAATAAGTAGCATTAGTATTATGCCTTTAGAGATTATTGTATTATTTAAGTCTTTTACTACTAATCAAAAACATACTTTCTTATTTGTATTTTTTTAAAAATTTCTATTGTAGGGATATTGTACGTTTTTCGGAGTAGCGCGTATATTTTTTCGATATTTTTAATACTCTATTAGGTCTTAACAGGTATCTTTTCACACTAAATTTTCATTATTTAAACATCTGCCTAAAATTCCGTCGTTGTGAAATTGGTATTAATATTGTAAACAACGACGTTTAGTGATCTTGAATACATGTTAATTCATAGTATCTTTTGATTTTTTTTACGTATTTCTACCAATGGGGATTTTAGAGACTTGGCTTTGAGAAAAACGATTACAAAGTTGATTACTTGAATAATGAAGTTATTTTTTCAATAGAATACATGAATAAAGATTTTGAAATAAAGGTTTTCTTAGTTTTTAATGCATATTTTAAATTTAACAAGGTTTAGGTATGCGTTTGGCCATGGGGATAATGTTTTTTAATAGCTTTTACAGTAAATCATTCTACATTTTTGTGCCTTACGAATTGAAGGATTTTGTATAATTTGTCGAAGGTTTGCTAGTTCAAACATCGGTGTGGTAGGTGTATTTCTCGCTTTGTTAAGTTTAAGACCAATGCCTTAAGGTATTAAAAATAAAATGAAAAATTCCCTTACTTAGAGGTGAATGAAACCTCTAGTTGTTTTTAACCAGTTTATTAACGTTAACGTTGATGTTGGTACGGAAAGTCTTCTATACTTTGAATAAAGGAGTAAAACGGTAGGGGACTTAAGATTGTGAAACGTGATAGGCTTACTAATAGTTTTAATGACCGTGGTCTTTAGTAACAATAATTTTTCGCCAGGATCGAAATTAACTTCTATTTTATCAGTAATTTAACAATTAATCCCTATAGTAGCAGTGTTTTCCCTTTATAATACCACTTACTGCGAACAGCTTTTTAATAAGTACTTTGTTGTCCCTATATCTAGCATAATATGTTAAAACATATAGTTTACTAGCAATTGTAAAGGTTAAATATATGCAATGGGTTAAAGGTTTGATTAGGGAAAATGTAAAGGTTTTCGATACTTGAATTGTATGAGAAGGTGTATTTGGCTAGTTATTATGTCGCATTAAGAATGACGTTTTTATATTACATGATTAATTCGGTAGTATCGTTATTATTAATAAGTATCTTGGTCTCTATAATCTATGATATAGTTCAAGTAGTTTTGCCTCGAAGTAATAGGGTATTATGTGTAATATATCATTTGTTATTCATTACGTTTAATCTGATTGTAGCGAGTTCATGAAAAATTGAATTTGTTATAAAGTTAACTTTTTCCTACTATTACTACAACTATAGATTTTATGGTTAATAAATATGGTTCAGTGTTACCCTTATAAGCGTTAGTAGAGTTGTAGCTTTTATCTTCAAAATTTAAATCATATTTTAAACGTTAAAGCCGTTTATATTTGCGATCAATATAGTATACTATAACGCAGTACTTTTATCTATATTACGAAAGTTGTTATCTTAAGGGTATATACAAAGCTAGTTTAGCATACTTACTATTGTAGTTGTAAACAAGGACCACAATTAATTAAAAAGGCCTTTACAGGTGACATTTGGATGTTGTAAATCGTATTCAAATTTTCTTACGCCTGTAACTATTACCCGCACTTATTTGCAAAGCGTGGTTTTATCAGTATAAGCTTTTTATTATTCTTTGTTAGCATAACATTAACCTATTAAGTATCTGATTGAAAAAATTCATTGGTGTTCCCTTTTTGTTTACTTGGTTATTATAGTTATTTACTTTGTAGTATCCCAATTCATCTAGTTTTGCGCGAGGTAGACGTTATCTTCAAAGTGGCTTTTTATGACGCTATAAATCTCGCGAAAGGTTTTTGTTTCTATCAGGAAGGTGAGGCAGTATTTTTAATGTGGTTTGCGAAGATTTCAAGGAATAATGAGTAAAAATCAGACAAAGCAACCTCTATACATTTACAAATGTTCCAAAAGGGTATTATATTCGTGTGGAGAAAACTATAAGGTTTCCTGTTATACTTTTTGCTTCATTCCAAGTTTTCGCAAAATTCGTAAAGAGTTTATAATTTATACTGTGTTGGTAGGCCTTAGACGTTGCAATGTTGTCGATTCGATTGGTTGAAGTAATAGAAGTATTGCATGGTCAGATGGTATATGTATTGTTTTGGGTTTGGCAGACTGCTAGCCGGTTTACACATTAATTTGTATATCGAATTGCTTGTCACGTGCCCTAAAGTGAAGTGTAGTATACTGCAATCGACTTACACCCAATGCGGTAAGTCCGCATACAGTAATATACTTAATTTCCAGTACAGTTAACTTTACTATAAGTAAAGTTAACCCATTGTATTTCATGTAGTACTATTCCAATATTGGCGGCTTTTTAGTTTGTATACATATGTTAGTATTGCTAACCAATCATTTCCGGTTACCACTAAATTATCTCCTCATTAACTAGCTAGACCCCTATCAATTCCAGTTGACTTCCATACTAAATTGTACCTAATTGCATACAAATTAACCTTAATTAACCTTAATTTCTTCATTGCCTTGAGGTCCGAGTTTATTAACTTTTACAAAAAAAAATTTGCTACAGCCCTTTTTAAACCTTTACTTTTACCATACTACTTAAACAGATTACCATTACTAATCCTCTGGTATCTTTCACGTTTTCTAGCGTATCCCTGCCCGCCGTTACGTGATTCGGGTCGCTTAAGTACTCTTTTAACATAGTCCTTGATTCGTATAGTTAGCTTGTTGCTATTTATAAACCTTTCCATAACTTTGTTTAGTGATATTATTGTTATTGCATTAGTAGGGTTGTCTTTGCTATCGATTTATCGAAATTCTTTAATCTCTTTCCCTTTGTAGGTTTCACGAAGTGCTATTACGTCGATTATCAAACGTTTTTCACTGGTGGTCCCAAGATTCGAAAGGTATTCAAAAAGAATTTTTGAATCGATACAAATTACCACCAGAATAGGAGGAATCTTTATCTGCCTGGTAATAATGTTGAGAGTTTCCCACATTACTATACCTATGTTAAAGCCTGATATTATGACGTGGAATTTTAAATATAATACATTTCGTATAATCCTCTTATACTCAATGGAGGTCCAGTGGATTAAGTTGCTGATAATGCTAAATTAGTATTTTTTCCTGTTTTTATTAACAAGGGTTATTAGGAAGACGATATATGAAGGAAGTTTGGTATTATTTGTAAAAGAGCCGTCTATAAAGATTATTAACTTGGCTTCTAAAATGTCGATTAAGACTATATTAATTTTAGGATCCAAATTTCACATCTGCCATTCAAGCCTTTTGTTTAGCTAGGTAAAGTTCTTATCCGTTAATACTTATAATTATACAGTAATAAATAGGTCGTAAAAAGCTTTCGATTAGTATAATGTAATAATATAACAACCTCGAATACATTATTTCAGGTATCGTTAAGCCTTAGCTTTATTATCTTTGTTAATTATGGCCAAAATAATGCCTTAACCCTTTTGGCGAAAGCTAAGGCCGTCATGAACACTAAGCATACGAATTAACGATTTATTAAAGTTTCATTAGATATTTTTTGTCAATGTCTTTATTGGTTTACAATTTTAGAATTAAAAATCGTGAATCGCTTGTTATTTTAGTATTATAGATCTAGCCGTTTCAACGAAAAAGGTATAGTTAATTTGTATACCTACCATATCGAAGTCTTTCTTTTATGTTACCAGTCGGTACAGGTTGTACGTTAAGTATTTCATCGCTAACCGTAATTAAAAGTACAACTAGTAAGTTAGAAATCAATGGATGTTTAATTTAACTAATTCGTATAGTAGCTTTATATAATGTATTACTATGCCTAAAAGGTAAATGATACGAAGTTCCTATAGCAACTTCAATAATACAATTCTTTATAAATTTGTTGTTAATTATGTATACGCTTACGTTATATTACGACTATTAAATATAATCTTACCTTTAGCTTTATTTAATAAACTTACTATTAAAAAGATTATTAAATTTTAGTTAATCCTTTAGATTATTGGCGATTGTGTCAAAATTTAGTCTTTATATTTATCACCGTATTCTTAAGCGATGAGGCGTGATTTTTTCGTATGGCCGCTCCATGAATTTTCCTTTAACCTTGTAAATAATCCTCGATTTGAAAATCGTTAAGTTTGGATTTTAAAGGTTAAAGTAGGTTTTCGGCACGAATTATATAACTTTTCGAGTTAATAGACCGTTAATCTTAACCATATCACTTCTGTTGAAAGGTTTATGAAAGGTTTTAATAATCTCTTATGCTTACAGCTTTAATACCAGGGTTTCGATAAATTTCTCTTTCCTACTTACCTAAGTAATTTTATAACTGCGCACCGGTATATATTCCTCCTTGTAATTTTCTTTTTCTTTCGGAGGTCGTACGCGTCGACGGTGTTTTATTGGCTTGTCGATAACGAGTGGAGGAGGTTTGTTTTAGTTCGGTAGTCTAGCTTAGGGAGCCTAAAGGCTTTTATATTTAATACCCCTAATATAAAACTTAACCTAAGTAATTCAAAAGGATATAAAACCGTTAATAGTTTTTATAATTACTTTAGATTTTACTATTCTTAATATTTTATATAAACCCTCCCATTTGCCTTCATTTCGCTATATGAAAACTTTACTTTGTAATATCAAAGTAAGTATGTCGATTTTGAAAGGACCTTTTCAGGTATTGAAAAAGTTATTGACCTAGCGTCGTACCGATTATTTTCGCAGTTCTTTTAAGTCTTAATTATAGGCCGTAACACGTTTCTAAGTACTTATTAAGGGCAGAAATTCATTCGTTAGGCATAGGTATACTTTAAAGACTAAAATCGTTAGCATTAGGCCTTCATAGCCTATAGTGTTATTAAAGCCTTTTACTGTTATTTATAGGCGTGCCTCCAGATCCATTAAGCTTTTCATTTTCAATGTAACGATATTATATATTCGGCAAAGTAGTCTATATGCTATTTTAACCTTTGAAATATTTTAGTAGGTTTTTATAGATACCTACTTATATTAAATACATATTATCGTAATATTTCTTTATAAATTTTCACCGCGGAAAAATTTATACTAGTATTGTAGACGTCGACATTAAGTGAATAAAGGTATGTATTAATACATAATATCCTTAATATGTCCTATATATACTTTGTTGAAGGGGGTTTTAAAAACTTAGCCTCGTAAAAAAAGTTACGGAATTAAAGACATAAAAAGCAAGCTTGTTAATGAAGTAAAATATATGAATGAAGATTTCGTAGTTGAAATCTCTATCGTTTTTTAATATAAACTTAAATCTCCGGAGGGTTTATATATACGTTTGACAGTAATAACAAAGTCTTTTAATAGATTTTAGGCAAAGTACTTTATATCGTTATACCCTATTAACTTAAAGACTTTATATAGTTTATCAACGGCTAGATAGTCAAAACGCCGGTGTAACATCACTGCTTCTGGATTTTAAAGATAAAACTATAAGTGCGCCTATTTAAAAGCAAATGAAAACCTTTAGCCTTTCTTAACTAGTTCTTCTACGTTAACATCGACATTAATGCCGAGAGTCTTTATATCCTTCAAATAAAAAAGGAAAAGGGTAAAGTACTTACAAACGTAAAATGTAATTACTCTTATAACAATTTAAATTATCGTTATCCTTATTAACGATAGTTATTTTCCCGAGCTCAAGTTAACTTTATATTTTCTAATATCGTGACAATTAATCTTAATAGCTATAATGCTTTCATTTCATTATACTATGTATCGTAAATAGCGTCCTATTAAGTACCTTATTTCCCCTATATCTAGCGTAATATCCTAAAACGTATGGTTCGCGTAACTATCACGGAGGTTAAAGGTATAGAAAAGATTAGGGGCTTGGATAAGGCAAAGGTAAGGGTGTTTAGCACATAAACAGTATAAAAAAGCGTGGTCGGCTAGTTATTAGCCCGTATCAGAAACAGTATTTTTATGCCACTTAATTTGCTCGAAAACGTTAATAATGACGTTACTTGGCTTATCACCTTCAACGTTGACGATTTAATTTAAGAAATTTCATTTTGAGGAAGTAACGTATTAGGCGTAATATTTTGCGTTCTGGTTATTACTTTCGGTGGGGGGGTGACGAGTTAACTAGCAGTTAAAGTTGCTATAAATTCAACATTTTTTACCATTATTACAACGATAATACCTACGGTTAACAGATCTGCCTAAATTTTGTTGACGTTAACGTATTTACTACCTTTAATTTAAGGTTAAGATCGATAAACCAAACCTTAAGAATTATAGGCATCCGTATTTTCGGTCAACGTAGTTAACTATCATAAGGTTTTTTTTATTTACTTTTCGGAAGTTGTCGACTTAGAAGTATATATTAAGTGAATTCAGTATACATGTCATTACGGTAATAAACGAGTAACGTTACTGGCTAAAAAATCGTATGCAAGTGGTATTTGGACGTTATACAGCGTATTCGAATTCGTTAACTCCCCTAATTGTTACCTGTACCTGTTTATAAAATGTGGTTTCGCTAATATAGGATTTTCCCATGATTCTTTAATACAATATGAATTTATTAAGAATTTATTTCAGCATATTCATTCATATTTCCTCTTTTTTTCTTTGTTATCATGATAATTTACCCTTCAATAGCCTAATTTATGAAATATTACATAAGGTAGACATTGTATTCGAAGTATTTCTTTAATTCATCGTATATTTCGAGAAATATAATAGTTTCAATTAGGAAGGTTAAGTTATAATCCTTTGTGTACCTTATAAAGATTCCGGGAAATAGTCAATAAAAACTAGAAAGAGGAACCTCTATCTCTTTACAGATATTTAAAAAAGGGTATTATTTTGGTATCGAGGTGGTTATAAGGCTTTTCATTATACTTTTTTATATTATCCTAGATTTTTACGAAGTTTATAAGGAGCTTTTAATTAATATTAACTATTTCAATAGGTCTTAGAAGAAGATCGCGATAATCGTCCTAGCCGTAAGTTGTGTTTCCTGATGGTTTAATAATTAGTGCTTCCAGGGTACAGTATTAGGGGTAATTGTTAGTCGTCTGGTTCGAGGAGTAAAGTTCTATAGTGGGACCTGTAGTGGGCTCCCGCGCGTAGGTAAATCTAAATGGGGAATATTTTTAAAAAGCTTAACGATTTAATTGCTAATAAGCGATAGGTATTTGAAGGTTTTGAAAAAATTGACAATCTTATTTAATTAATTGGTGGAAAGCGCTAATATAAATAACTTTAACCGCATTAGCAGCCGCCACTTTATGTGCTCTACCACCTCTAAAGGCGTACTCTACACTATTACCTAGGAGTATTAAATTGCCGAATTAGTTAACTAATTCTTTATCGCCAGCATATAAAAAAGTGTAAATTAGTTAAGAGTAAGTTGGTAGTCCCCTAAATCGCGTGTATAGACGTTAAAATCTCATAATAGTTTTCCTTTTTCCTTAAAGGTTGTGAGAATCAGGGTTTTAAAGACGTTTTTCAAATTGTACCAAGTCGAAAAGGGTTTTTGCTAACTTAGTAAAGCATTCTTCTGGCACTTAAATCCTTTGGCGTTTATGTCCAGCCTTTAATTTAGACTTAACAGTTTTCTAAATTGCCTTCTATAATTCAAGAGTCCAGTTGTCGAAGAATTCGCGATACTTGCGAAAAACGGGGTCAGGGTTTTAACCAAAATTATGTTTCAAAATAAAATAGCCGACGAAGTTGGTCAGTTGTTTTTCAGTTGATTCCTTACCAACGTTGTATCCCTAAAAGTTGTGGTTATAGTACTTTATAAAAACTAATCCGAAGTTTTTCATTACTTTTTTCAAGTCGAGGTCGGTAATAGCCTAAAATTAAGGACTTACGGTAGGTATCTTGACTTTTTGGCTCTATGTATGACGTATAAGGTAAGGACCTTAGTGATTTTGGGCGTAGGGGCTTAGTATTTTAACGTAGGGTCGCGTATGAACTTAGCGATTTAGCAAGGAGTCGCGTAACGTGGCTTTCTTGGAGTAACTTGATGTTTTCACTCAAAGCAACAAACTTAACGATTAAGGTAATGTAGGAAGTAAAAAAAAAAGTATAGTAAGGCAAAGGTTTAGAGTATATGGTAAGATTGAAGATCGTTATAGATGGTAAACGACGAATGTTGTTTATTGTTTTGGCCATAAAACTTAATCGTTTTTCTTGTAGTAGTAGTATCCATAGTAGTATTAACTTAGCTGTTTGCCAACTTCCAAGACTTTGAAACTTTTAATAATTAATCCTAATATTTTTTTTAAAAAGATTAATAAAGATTTCTTGGTCTTTTCGATAAAGATACCGTTTTTACCTCCAAGCTGCCGTGAAAACCGATGAAACTTGAAAGTCTTCTCTATTTACTTCCGTAAAAACCGACGGGGAGTAAATTCCTTTTACAAATATCTTTCCTCTACCCTAACGGTCGTTTAACTTAAATCATAATCGGAAAGTAGTTTCTTCTTTTACTTAGATTATCTGTGATTAACCTAATAGTTAGGAAAGCACTAATTAGTGTTGGTAGGCCTTAGATGTTGCAACTTTGTCGATTCAATTAGTCGAAGTAACAGTAGTATTGCGTGGTTAGATAATGGATGTATTGTTCTAAGTTTGGTAGACCGCTAGCCGGTCTGCACAGTAATTTGTATGGCTAATTGCTTGGCCCGTGCCCTAAAGTGAAATGCAGCATACTACATTCGACTTACACTCAATGCGGTAAGTCCGCACATAGCAATACACTAAACTTGCAGTACAGTCAACTTTACTGAAAGTAGAGTGAACCTACTGCACTGCATGTAGTACTGTTCCAACATATTGACTATTTTCACAGGTTTAGCGAGGAAATTGCGATAATCATCCTAGTTTTTAGTGGTTTTTCCTATCTTTGATTTAATATTTAAAGACTTTAAGTAGCTATAATAGGGATATTTACTAGTTGCTTAACTAAAGGAGTAATGTTTTGTAATAATACCTATAGGGAATTTATACGTATAAGCTTACCTATTAAAGAAAATTTCGTCTTAAAAGACTTAGCAATTTTAAGGAAAGGATTAAGGAATAAGGAAAACTTGGCTATAAAAAAGGTTTCAGAGGGCGTAACGATTTTGTTTAATAAACTAGTGAATGACAAAGAAGTCAATACCTTTTTCTTTGTGAGAATCCGTTTCTTAATGCATTCTACCACCGTTAAAAGCGAACTCAATACTATTACATAGACTTATTAAGTTATCAAACAAATTAATAGGTTTGTCATTGTTAGTGCATAAAGAGGTTTAATTTACCTAGGGATTAATAGGAGGTATACTGGATCTTGTATTAGGGCTTTAAGGGTTTTAAAAGCCTTATGATTTAACGAGTAGGTTTTAAGGCTGCTTCTTAAGTTAAGCCAACTATAAAATGGTCTCTATAAAATTAATGGATTTTTTTGACATATATACCCCTTGTTATTCAAGTTCCACCTTGAACTTACACTTAACACCATTTTAAATTCTCTTTTACATGTTAATAGTTTAGTCGTCAAAAAACTTACGATATTTTCGAAAGGCGCGATCGTTACAGTTAAGATTTTCGCCGCCGTTTTCTTTAACAATATAGTGATCGACAAAGTTTACTAGTTGCTTTTCCGTTAAGTTTTTAGCGACATTCGGCCTTTGAATGTCTTCATCGTAATGTTTGGAAAAGAGGAATCGAAAGCTTTAATTTCCTTTGGTAATTTTCAAGTAAATGTTATTTTTTTATTTTGACTTGCGTATTATTTGTTGGGCAATGAATTTGATATCTCGGGGGCTTAAAAGTCGAGTAATTTCATTTAAAGCCAATTAAAATGACTTCCTTGGCGCGAATTAGCGGTTTTTAGTGTTTTCGCCCGAAATAACGATTTTAACTATTGAATTAGCGTAGGTGAAAGGAAAAAAAGTGAAGTAATAGGAAAAACTTGGTGTTTGGAGAAAATGTTTAATGTAAAAGTTAAATTCTGAGTTCGTTTATTGTAATTAATCATTTAGCGAAGGATTTCGTCGTTTTTATAGTAGTAATACCCATAGTAATATGAACTTATCCGTTTGCTCACTTAATAAAATTAGAGATTTTTAGCGGTTAATCTTAATGCTTTTCTTTAAGAAAAATCAGTAAAGTGTTCTTAATATTTATAAACAATACCGTGGGTATCTCTGATCTACCATAAAGATTAATACAGTCCAAAGATATTTTTTACTTACTGTCGTAAAAATTAGCATAATAGTAAACGCTCTTTAGAAGAATTTTTCCACTATTTTAATCTTATGTAAAGCGTAACAACCAGAAAATATCCTCTTCTTTTACTTATCGAATATATTTTTAATCTAATAAGCATAGATTGGTGTTAGTAGGGATTTTTTCGTTGTAACGTTGTCTATTCGAGGCGTGGTCGAAGTAACACTAGTATTGTGATAGTTTGGTGGTAGATTTATTGTTTCAGGTTTGATAGACTGCTAGTTGGTTTACACAGTAATTTATATAACCAATTTCTTGGACTATACCCTAGTGTAAATTGTGCGCATATTATACTTAGCTAATAGTTAATTGAATATACCGTTAAAACAATATACTCAACTTAAAGCCAATAAAATCAACTTTACTATAAGTAAAGTTTACTTACTTCACTGCAATTACTACAATTCTTTCACCAGTTATTTCGACCACGATTAAAATCAGCTACATTGTAACGATAAAAGTATATCAATATCGGTTAGTATTTATGAGGTTTAGTAAACATATATTAGGTTAAAGAAGAAACTACTTTCCTGTTGTTATATTCTGTAATTTCATAATGTAGAAGACATATTTTTGCGAAGTGCTGTTATATGATATACAGTTGTTTAGGGCAGAAAGTAGTAAGAGTTTATAAATTATATAGTTGTTCGTGTTAGTTTATAAATGCCGATTATATCTTCATTATCGAAAACGGTAGGAAATTTTTTATTTAACCAATCTTGGAAGCAAAGCGTTAAAATTGAACGCTGAAAGTAATGAAATCGTTCATTTACCAAAATTTGTGAACAACTAAGTTGTTACTATCGTTATAAATATTATTACAAATGTTAAATCGTAAGCGACTAATTTTTAGAACCACTTCAACTTTAATCAATAACTATGACAATAGATAAACATATACCTTCCTATATTGCAATTTTCTCCCATATTTCATCGATCTTTCCAATTACTTTTTAATAGGTAAAATATTATTGAAAACGCCAAGATTATTATTGCTAAAAAGCTTGAAAAGAAGAAAGTAATTAAAAGCCTCGGATTCACGTTTATGGAACTCTTTAATAACGATTTTGTGTAAATAGAGTCAAAAAATGCATTACTTTTGAATACTTAACTATTTGTTGAAATACAATATGTATAGTCACTCAGAACATACTCAAAAACAGGTCCACAACAGGGCCAGTCAGTACTCGGTACAATTTCAAGCATTGAACCTCTCAAAATCAAAGGATGAAGAATTCACCGGAGATATAGATATATCTGAGGTGCACTAGTATTGACTAGTACGAAGGATCAGGATGGAAATTCTGTCTGGGTTAGTACTTACTATTATGAAGGAACTAGAGTTTACTAGTATGGAGTATCGACCTTCAATCGAGATCTCTGTGAGGATAGAGTTGATTATATATTAATTTTTTATGTAGATTTTGGAAAACTTGAATCTATATGCCTATATAATATCTTTTGAGTAATACCTTCAAAACATTATTAGTACGATCGTGCCTTGCCTTTTTACTATTTAAATAAATCCAGTTTTATATTTTTATACCGCACAAAGTGAAATTGTCCACTTCTTCTCATCTTTTTAATATATTTGAGGTTTCTCCTTTTGTATCCTTAGTAAGTAACTTGTTTCTATCACCAGAGATGTATTACAGCAGTAATAGTGATGATGATTCTCTTTTATACAGGACTGTCATTGCTTTTGGCCCCTTAAGACCTCCGCTTAAATCTTTATCCTTTTTATTTCTATGTTCTAGGGTTACTTCGATTTCTTTAGGGGCTTTGGATCTTGAAGCTTTGTTAAGGAAAAGACGGAAGGAATTTCGTGATAACTTTAAGACTGGAGTTAAGGAAGAACTTTAAACCATTAATGCTAATGATCTTGTTATTGAGGAGGTAAAGACTAGGGTGATTATTTCCCTTAAATATCCACAATAAGAAATATTTAAGTCAGATATCGATTTATAAGATAAATTGACAGATAATCTTGAGAAACTATTTAAGAGTACTCAGTCAACAAAACTGGAACTATACAAATTAACTGGTACCACCACTCCTAAAAAGGAGGAGTAAGACATTAATAATTCCTTCTTTAACATGAAAGAAAAGAAACAATTATTAAAGTCAAAGTTACAATTATTAAAAAAACTTTGAAATATTAAACTTTACAATATTAAATTATAGTCAACAACAATCAAATGATGTATAGTTCGTAATAATTGGTTGAATAACTTGAAGGATATCTTCAAGATCAAGATAAATACAGTTTTTACGAAAAAAGATTACGTTTACTTGTAAATACCTATCGACTATAGTCTTATAAAAACTTTCAAAACTATACGTATCCGGATACGGGCTTACCGTATAATTGCTTCTTTTATTACTTTAGACTTTTCAATCGTTATCTTGGATATTAAATATTCATATAAGGCTCTTTGAAAATTAATTGACATTTGCTAAAGTACTAGACCGATTTATTATCAATAATCTTTTAAAAACCTTTGTTTCCTATATACCCCATACTATTTAGCTTTAGCGCTTGTTATGATAGCTTTTAAAAACACCAAAAGAAGTCTTATTCATCAATGTCGTTAGGTTGAGGATATTGAGTATTCCCTTCAGTTCTAGATCTTTCCTGAATCCGAGTTTCCAGTTTCGATAATCTACATGCGAATTAAATTGAAGAAGGCTCCTCCCTAGATACACCGTAAACTACAATTCGATTTCCAAGACCAAAACTGGATGTAAGGAAGGGGGGAAACGTTAAATTTAAGCCTCTATAAAAAACCGAAGAATAAGCCTATTAACAGTAAAAAACATATGAGTTAGTTTGTAAATAATTGTTTAATAGGATTTTATCAAGGCTACCAAGCATAGATTCATTGGGTACTACACACAAATATATAGCCTTACAATTCTAGTAGATATATTAAAAGGGAAGAAAAAGTAGATACTGTTACAGTTGATAACAGTAAAATAAAAAACCATCACCATAAATAGCATTATACCTATATGGTGCTACCTATAATTGCGTAGTCAGATATTCAATTTGACTGGTTTACTGCACAAGACTCTACACAGGACTTTGTGCTAGAGACTTTTAGTTAATCAGAAGCCGTATCTTACACGATTGTAACCACTCCAAAGTATTTACTTTCAATATTCAAGAATCTACTGTTAAGGTTAAAGTTTTTACTCTTAACGTTAAAGACCCTATTAAGTACATTAAGTTCTCAACTTTTCACGTTGGTTTACTAAAATAGCTAATTATAAGCCGTATTAAAATCAGATAGTACCGCTGTACAAACCCTATTTTCAAAGTTAAGTTATTTAAAATTAACGTTAAATATTATTTATTTCCTTTCTTTTTTCGTGAAACACTGTTGTTTTGTAATTGATAAACTCTTGTTTCAAGATTTGGTTAAATTTAAGTTAGGTTTATTTCTCTATATTTTAACAACAAGAAATTAGGTTTCTATCATTTTGAGATATAAGGCAATAATTACACTGGATTAAAAATAAAGTGTGATATTCTTTAGCTTATGTGGTAAGGGGTAGTCTGTATATCAGTTAAGTTTAATAAAGGTTACAATTATAATACTTTGACTTTTTAAAACTGTTTTTATTAACCAAAGATTATTATAAACCTGAATAGTCTATTGAAGCTTAATCTTTTAGGTATTATGGTTAAAAATCCATCTTTAGTTTACTGATAAATTAAGAAAATAATTATCATTATAACTAGCGACTATACTATTATACAATCCACGTACTAGTTTTATTATAACTTTATCGGCACAATTCCTACCAAGTCCTTCAATATTTCCCTTTAGCATATTAAGTTTGATTATAATAGCTAAAAATTAGTAGAGGAATTAGCTTAGTTGTTGGACGACCCATAAAAAGGATTAGAAAAAGGAATATTTCGACTTTATTTGTATTTCCTATAAGATTTTTAAGTGTAGATATTATTATATATCACTATAGTTAGTTTACGTAGAGACTAGTTTGCAAGCTGCAAGGTGCACTCCTGCAGCGTGCACGATAATATGTCATTCTGCAAAGTGCACTTTCAGAGTGCATCATACATGGCACAGTCTAGAAGGGGCGTTCCAGAGTGGTACGCTCTGGGTAAGAGCTTATAAGCTCTCACCTAAGGCATGCACTCTCTGAATGCTTCTTCTTGACCCATACATCTATCTTTTACTGCAATATCAATCTTTGTGATTATCCTCCTTCTTTAACTATTACCTTTACAAGTACGTATTAGACCTTTTTTACACTGATTAGTAGCCTACTCTGTTGACTACAGACAGCCTAAGAAATAGGAAACAAATACAATTTGAATACCTATAATGGGATACTGTAGCGGTTCCAACTGTTTGTGATTCAACATTACGTTTTCATACGAATTCTATGGGATATATACAAAGACTGTAAAAGCTGAGTGGCTTTAAAAACCAACTTTAATACAAAATCATTAACCCTCATTCGGCGCTTTATTTTCTAAAAGTTCCGTTATGCCACCATCAACTCTTTTTTTGGCGCTCTAACGTACTCGAGCACTTTTTGAAGAGCGTTTTATCATGCATGAGGCCACGCAAGCCCAAAATCACCAAATTTTGGAAACTTTTATTAGAACCTGTCTGAAATCAACCGCTTGTGGATAATGCAAACAGTTTACAAGTCACCTTTCTTTTCATGGTACAAACAACTAAAAAAAAACATCAACCGAGCCCCGAAAACAACATTCGAAACGCCCCTATAATCACTCTTACAATTATGGCCTCTACAAAAATAAGGCACTCCGAAAAGCATAATAGAAACGTTCCTACCGACGCAAAGTACTTTGGATTACGTATTCGAAGCAATGTCCACCACCACTTCATTCGGCAACGCTAATAGAAAGGTTATGAGACCTAAGTCGCTACAACTTTTAATTTACGAAAGAAAGGAGAGAAAGAAGCTTTGCCTAAGCCGATGCTATACACCACTGTCATTAACTAATTACGAATACGGGCCGCATAAAAAAAGAAAAAAAGATTGCCTATGTAGATATTATTATATATCACTATAGTTAGTATATGTAGAAACTACTTTGCAAGCTGAAAAGTGCTCTCCTGCAGCGTACACGATAACGTGTCATGCTGCAAATTGCACTTTTAGAGTGCATCATGCGTGGCATGGTCAAGAAGGGGCGTTCCAGAGTTGTACGCTCTGGGTGAGAGCTTATAAGCTCTCACCTAAAGCGTGTACTCTCTGAATGCTTCTTCTTGACTCATAAATCTATCTTTCACTACAATACCAATCTTATGATTACTCTTCTACTATTTTTATTTCACGTGAAATAAGCAGAGACCTTACCGATGTTAAGAGTACTTAATAGCAACCAAACTTTTAATGCGGCACCCTAGAGAGAATAGGATTTATCTAGACCCTTAATAGCTTCTTGAAAACAACTGCTAGTCGAAGAGACGAACGCAGTGACTTAATGGATATTAAGGTTAGGTATGGCTTCAGGGTTTCCAATATAGATATTAAATTCTTTACTTATAAATCAAAAGCCATGTATTACATATTAAACAGCATTATTAAATATATTGGATTTATCATAAATTATTTGATTTTTGATGGAGACAAAGAGCTTATTGATCATTTAGTAAAAAATATATTTATTGACTGCTGATTGAGTAGGTTAGTATAAATTTGATGATCATTTACATCATATTTTAAATATAGATTAAAGTTTTCATGACGAAAGAGTTCAAAAATTTAACTCTAATAATAATTTGTTTAATAACGATTTGAAAGCGTTTACACTGATTTCAATAATATTTTTCCAATCATCACGAAATGATATATCGTTATTGTTACACCCGATATAATCAATATTACTATTACTGTTGGAATAATAGTCAAATGCAGTACGGTCAATCCAGATTGACTCGTAGTAAAGTTGATTGTATATACTGCAAATTGACTGTAGTTTGTGGGACTGCACTGCAAGTTCAGTGAAGTAGGTGCCCACTTCAAAGTGGAGCATAAGCTAAAGCTTTTGGCCATACAAATTAGTGTGTAGACCGGCTAGCGGTCTGCCAATCTTAAGACTTACACATCTCAATTAACAATATCAACGCAACACCAAATACTTCGACCCCAGTGATTCGAATCGACTACGTTGCAACGATAAAGGCCTACCAACAATTACCAATATCATTGATTGAGTGAGTGTAATTGTACCTAATATAAAAGTTTTAAAGTTGTTTATAAATAAGTTGGATATGGACTACCCATTCATTATAATTTACGGGTATATCAATGAAAATCAATACGTCAACTCATTGATTATTAATGAATTACAAAATAGCGATTCTAAAGCGGATTTCTCAATCATACCGCTAATTTTAGTGAATAAAGCTTTTTAAATATTTAAAAACGTAGAACTATTTACGAATCTTCCATTTTTGAACTTTTAAACAAGATAACAACGGTTCTATATATTTAAATTGTTGTAATAAGGGCTATATATTATTATAAATGTATTAATGTTATCATTATCACTGTTATTACTACAAGCGTAATGAGTTCTCATAACGATTTTTGTAAAATCCCTTAATTATTGAAAAATAAAATAAAAGTGATTTTTTTTCATACCCATGATATTCCGGGTTTTACGTAATATACTTAATATTGTGTATTTTCTATAAAAACACGTCATTTAACATTGAAACACTTAGCTAGTTGATTTCAAATTTTACATTTGGTTTATTAAAGCTTGATATTATCGGGCAAACTACTAATATTGTAGTCGAAATTGAATAAATTTGGGTTTTCGTTATCTTTGGGTAAGTTTACTCAGTTTCTAGTAGCAAAAGAATACGGTAGTTACATCGTTCGTAAATAATATAAAATTGGAACTACTGTGAAAAAAATGTTATTCTAAGCACATAAATATGCTGGTAATGACTTTAAACTATCCGATTATATTTTTTAACGTAATTCATAGGTCTATATTAGGATATTTCATCTAGAAAATATGTTTGCAAAAAGGTTAATTCCGTTGAACGAATCTTATACATAAAGTTTGGTTGAATTTTTAATATTATATAGTAAAAAAAAATATTACGTAATTTGAACGCCCTGATCAAACCTGTATAAGCACGTCGAGAAATTATTTTAAAGTTAAAATGTTTAGTTTCAAGATATTAAAAAAATCACTTTAAGTCATAACGGTTTATGAATACCCAAAAAAACTATTAAAACCGAAATATCAATAATTATATATAAAAGAACTCATCTAAAGTTGTCATTTTAAACCGTTAAATACTATTCATAATACTTGATAAGAAGAGGGGGGAGATACTACTATTAATAAGTTGTTATAAAGCTATAAAAAAGGGGTGGCCCGGTTAAATAACAGGTGTAAAAGCATACTTAAAACGGTTCCAGAATATCGTGAGATCATGGCAATCGCCAGAGCAAGATTATTAGTGACCATTAGACTAGGCACCAGCCTGTAATATTATATAAATACCCGTTTAATATAAAAATCTACTCGCACAACAAATTAGGATCGAATTTATAGGGGTTTTGTCCATATTCTTACATTAAAAGTGACAACACACCACTAAATGTATCGAATAATTTACTAAGCTATTTTATCTGTGGGAAAAAAACTTTATCTATAATATATATCATTGAGTAAAAACCTTTAAGAAGAAACTAGACCTCAAATCAACCTTCTAAACAAAGCTTTAAGATACTCTACTGTTTAGAAACCCGTAATATTGTACGGATATAAAAACTGTAGCCTTGACCAAGCCATATTATACAGCCATCGTAATCCCTATTTTATATCTGCTGGTATCGAAAATCTAACAGCGTTTTAAAATAGTAAACGATTAGTAAAACTGTCGGTAAGGTCTCTACTTGTTCAAATGAACGTAAAAGAGTAGAATATTAATCGTAAAGATTGGTATTATAGTAGTAAGGATAGATGATATAAGGAAGAAGCATTCAGAGAGTACACGCCACGGATTAGAGGTTATAAACTTCTTATCCGGATAGTAGCATTTTTGCTATACACTCTGGAATACCCCTTTTAAACCTCACCACATATGATACACTCTTGAAAAGTGCAGCCTGCAGCGTGACACGTTATCGTATACTCTTTCAAGATGTACCTTATATTGTAGTGTACTATTACTTAACCTACGTATACTAATTATAAGGATATATAATGATATTTTTATAGGAAATTTTTTTCTTCCTTTTTTGTAGATTCCATACCTACAGTTCAATGTTGATAATATAATTGTAGTGAAATTTGCATCCGTAACTTAGTAATAATAGTTTAGTTGTAATATAATTCCTATCCGTATTTTGATAGTAGTAATATAGTTATAATATAATTGATATTTATAATTTTATAGTAATAATATAGATACGGTATAAACCATAAATATTCAAATCAGTAGTTTTTAACTGAGATGGTAATTATAATAAAGGTTCAGTAAATATAACTAATCAATAGAGATATAGTTATTATTAACGTCTATTGTTATATCCAATAAAAGTGTAACTATGCAGGTATCATAAGGGTAATTATATAATAGTAATTACTTCGTTACGTATTTTGGGTTGGTATAAAATCATATATTGTTATCGGTTTAATTAAAACCTCGTTCTTTCCCATTTAACGACGCGTACTAAGAGCTAATATAAATCACCGTTTTAATTTAACTTAATTCTTTTTTTAATCCACCATTTTAAACTTTTTCGATAATGGTGTAATTAATTAATCCTTATATACTAACGTCTCTTTTAAATAGATACCGCGTAAAAATAAGATTGTTAGGCGTTATTTGGCGCGTAAGGACCAACGCGCCATCGCTACCGCTACTACTACAGCTGCTACCACCGCCACCGCTAACAGCTTCCCCTTTTTGGGTACTATTTCCTTAATCCCCGCTTCGCCCCCCATCTCGCCGTCCGTCGCCGCCGCCGCCCAAGACTTTAACCCCTTTCCTCCCCTTTCCCTCCCCTCCTTCCCCTAACTTTTAGGGGGAAAAGCGGAAAACTTTTGAGGTTATAAACCTTACCCTTTTCCCGCAAAAAAGAAAAACCTTTTACCTGCGAAAACCCTTTTATATCGTAAAGATAACTAAGCAAAGTAATGCTGCGGTTCTTATATAAATAAGGAATTCGAGGCGGAACCTTTCTTCTATTTCGAGTTACGTATCGTTAAGGTACGTTATAAAGCCTTTTTAATGCGTAAAGCGTTAAAACAAAGTATCCAGGTCTGTAGCCCCGAGCAGCCAAAAGATTCACTTTACGTATCATATATCGCATTCGTAGCTGAGGGTAAATCCGTTAACGATTACTATAAAAGCAAAGGTTGTTTAACCTATTATTACCGTTATAAACGGATTAATAACAGATACGCCTCCATTACATTAATTCTAGGGACGTAAGTCGAAGTTATATTACGCACATACCGGTTTTTTAATAAAATTCAACCTATATTATCAACCGCAAATTCAATATCGGTAGTTCCAAAAATATAATTTTACAATGTATTTAAAAACAAAACTTGTATAAATATCAAAAATAAACTGATATTGATCAATTGTATACGTTAATATGTGGAACAAATCGTCAATTATCGTTATTACCGATTAAAAATGGGGCCTACGTTTACATTACGTAGGTGAATTCGAAAATATTATTTCACATCGCCGTAAAACGTGTAAAGAACCCCTGAGCCTTTAAGTAAGGTTATACAACCTAAGGCGTAGAGAAACTTCTTTGGTAACACTAATAACGGCGTTGATAGCAGTAATGATGGTGATGCTAATACAGAAGGAGAGGGCGATGAACAGGATGGTAAGGATGCGACGGCATCGTCTTCTCCTTTTTTTTAATAGTAAATGGCTATTCACTTTCGCCAAGCCGGTGCGTCCCACCATAATACAGTACGCTACACAATAATATTATTACTTTTTATAAAAATATTCGTAATACAAATGAAAAATGTCAAAGGCAAGGAGTAAAAATAGTTGGATTAAAATGTATAAAACAAAGAGTAATGATGTATTAGAAGCGGTGTAAAATAGTAGATCCAAATAAAAAGGAATACAAAATGAATAAAAGAATTAATAAGGCCGAAGTGTATAAAGCAAAGAGTAAGATTATATCAAAAGCTACGATAAATGATAGATCAAAAGAAGGTTAACGTCGTAAGAAAAGTATAGTTGTAAATTGTACACCGTAATATAATACGGGGCGCGAAATGCATTATACGTTTCGGGTCGTTTTGAATTGTTGAAAACAATATAACAGCGTAAAATAAGAAACGAAAGAAAAACGTAGATTATTAACTTCATTAGAGCCGTAACATTTGTTGACTAAGATCAATAAATGGTATATGAGTCAATATAAACACCTTTGATGCTCCATTTGGGGTGTTTTTAATGATTATATCCGTTGTATTGGATTTATAATCGATTCCTATCGGTTTTTTTCTTTTTCTTTCGAATTCCCGGAGTGTATATTACTTAGGCAAGATTTTATTTCAATTATCAAATGTTTGTCTTTTATTGTACTAAGTTTAATCAAACATTATTAAAGCTAAGAAAAAGTGAGTTTATATAGCGAAAAGAATGGGCTTTTAACTAAGTTCAAAAATAATTATCCGAACCGTTACTATTATAGTAATTTCCGAATTAAAACCTTGAACTATATTATAAATCTCTAAGGCTAAAACGTGTTTTTATAGCTCATTTATTCTTAGTCGAATTCTATCGAGAATATTTTTACAAAACGTAAACTAGATTCTAACTAGTATTTCGTTATCGAAAATTAAAACGAACTTTATTAATAAGTTAGAATCGTTATTACTAATGAAAAAGATGTTAGTAAAAATAAACAACCTTTTTACACGTATATCCAACGGTATAAATTATAAAACGCTTTTTAAATTATATATTTACTGCGTAAAACGTTTATTGAACGCCTTATATACATTGTCTAATGGGGTGGTTAAACATTATACGGAAATTCAAAGGTTAAGAGCCGCTTTTAGTTAAGCTATTAAGGTAATCCAAGCTTTATATGCGAGATAACACCTATATTCGTCGGCTTGTTTTACGTTATCCAAAAAGATAAAAATAACTGTATCTAATTATACTTTTTAAGTAAGACTTAAAATATCGTTTGTAAAAGTATTTATTATGTTATTAAAGTCGATTAATAAATCTTTCGTTCGTTACGTCTTAGGTTTTACTTTTAAGCCGGCTTTCAAAAGCTTTTTCCTTTTTATATACGGAAATCGATATGTTACATGACGTTAATATATAGTCCTTTCACATATCCGTTGATACAAAATCATTAAAACAGATTATTAAGCCCAATAGACATAATTCAAATGTTAAATTAGCTATTTATAACCACTTTTTATAATACTTTTAATAGGTGTTATACAAGAAAATACTCTCCTTGATTAGGTTGTAAAACGGATTCATAATAAGTGAAATCTTTTCAAACAAGTTTTTTTTTGAAAACTGGTAAATATTTTAGCATAAATACATCGCTTAAGCTATTTCTTAAATTAAATATAAATTTACCCCATATGAAAAACTTTAATATACGAATTGTTAAAGTTTCATATAAAAGCTATAAATTCCAAAATTAAATAGTGATTAAATTGTTATAAAATAAGCGATTGAGTTATAATATTATTTTTACTGTTGTCGTTATTTTTTTTAAAGTTATATGGGGTTTTTTGCATTGTTTTCTCGTCTTATTTTTAAATTCATATATAAAGCGATAAGAAAAAAATCTGCAAACGTCGAAAACCGTTAAGTCGAACCGTTCAAGACGAAAAACTCCTTATTCGATTAAGTTAAAGATTTCCATTTAGGTTTATTATTCGAATAAAGCTCTTAAATCGGTAATAATACCTTTGAAATGAAGCTTCAAGTTAATCTCAAGTTTTGTTACCTCTTTTTAAGTATTAAAGGAGTTTGCAACAAAGTTCCTAAGGCGTTTTTAGGTTTTCGCATTGAGGGGGCGGCTCCGGCGGCGAGATATCAATAGTATTAATATAAACGGACCGCTTTTATATAATAGTAACGGATCGAAAACACGCTTCAGGGGATACACTAAAATTAGAAGTGATTTATATTCGTTGTTGTAAAAGTAATTTCGTCAGTAATTCTAATCGAACTATAATTCCAGGCCATTCTTTTCTACCTTTTCTTTTTTTTACTACCGTAGAATTATCCAGAGGAATGAATTTATGTCTTTTAGAAAATTAACGATTCTATTATAACCTCCAAATCTGTGAATATTACAAACTCCAATCAATTCTTCTTTAATTCTCCAAACTAAAACTTAAAATTATAATAATAAGGCTAAAACACTAGTTTTAAGTACGCCGTTCCTCGTAGTCAACGCTTTTAAAACATTGTTTATTATTAGTAAAAAACGTAATACTACTATGGCTTTCTCCATAGCATTCACCCTTTATAATATATTTGGTGATAATACAAAGTTCATATAAATCTTCGAGTAAATATTGAGATAAGAAACGTAGGGATTGACTTATTTAGGTAGAAAGTATTATTTACAGCGCTAACTGCTATTTATAGGATAAACTCTCTAAAACTATTATCCTATAGCTTTTTAAATAATACCGTTTACAACTTTCAGTATCCTATAATACTTGTACTAGTATTAATTTACATTCTTTATCGGTAACTCTAACTTTGGTATGCTATTTAGTAAAGTTCAAGACCGTGTTAACTTCATAGGTAATAAAATCTAAAGGCCTTAAGTAAACGTTTAATGAACAATTAATTAAAACTTTTTAACGATTTATAATGAAAACGTTTCGTATAAATTTAGCGACCTAAAATAACTTTGTTGCGTCGATAGTATAGAATATCTGATTGCAACTTAGGTAAATAATATCAATAATTACATTGTAATGAAACTTTACGTTGTGCTGAAGGCGAAACTTAAACCGCTATAAGGCTTATGAATATAATTAGCATTTATATCAAAACCTTTTGAAAACTTTAAATGCATTTTTTTCTATATCTATATAAACTCGAACGTAAAACAACTGTGAAAAGCGTTTTATAATTAGGTATTTGAATCGACGGTATAATATCCGTAAATCCGACTACATTAAGCAAATAACTCTAATTATATATGTTTTCAGGAAAAACCACTTATAACCAAATTTAAACCAAAGCGATACGAATACACTATCCGAGGTGCAAACAAGTTGGTTAATTGTATTCTGGATTCTAATTTTAAGTTTATTTATATTATCTAACGAAAGTAAAAAGAATTTTTTCAAATCTATTACGCAAAACTTAACCGGCCCAAATCGCGTATTTATAACGACTATACTAAGCGATAAAACTTTATCTTTACAGAACAAAACCTTACGATACTCCCCTATACAATCAAACTATAATTTCGGAAATTTCGTTATGAACACGTCACATTATCGCTTTTCGGACATTAAAATTTTGATCTTGTTGGTATTAGTTATAATACCCTGAAACCGGTTGTTATACCTGTTGGGAAATGTAAATTAAGATGCCATATAAACGTTTAACACTATATTTTCGCAGTTTAAGTCTATATTACACAAAAAGGAGGCATCCTATAAGCCGATAAAAATACGTTAGGCGGTGTTATCATTTTAAGTTATCAAATAAGTATATTTACCTTGAAATTTATTTTTTGTCGAAGTATATTCGTAGGGATAAACTTTAAACTTATTTTCTACGCCTTTACACTTAGTTACAAACGCTGTGAAATTAGCCTTCATCTGGTCTGAAAATGGACAATTGGCCTCAAAATATCGTTCAATACCAATTTACTCGTATATTAAATAGTTAGTAAACCAATAGCCGATTTTACCGTATACCATATAACGCTTTTAAAAACCTGTAAAGCTTTATATAAACTTTCGTAAGTATTACTATAGCTACGGTACGTTTCGTTCATTACTGTACGATCATACTCGATCTTTATTACCGGGGTTTCCTCCCGAGTATTCTCCTCCATAATAGCTGCAGTTTAGTTATTCGTTTTATTTTAGGTATACTTCAAATCTTCGATTTAAGATATGGTAAATAATTTCGGTAAAGTCTACTTTAATAATCTAGCTTTCTTTTTTGGTTTCATCGGCAAAAAAATACTTTAAAGTTCGTCTATCGGCATATAAAGTTTCCAAGTACATTTTAAAACTCGTATCAAAGGCTTTTTAAAAAATGAGAACTTAAAAAATCTAAAGTCAAAATCCGAGTTTTTGCGACATACTTTTATCACTATTTAGATAAATAATTTTTCGCTCTTATACTTTAGTTTAAAAGCCGCTTAAAATTTTCGCAATTTTACTAATGAAGCAGTAAACACTTGTTATAGTTTTTTATTAACGTTTTTACATTGAATTTTCACGGATTCTCAGGTTATACTCTTTGAATTCCTATGGTATGATTCGTAGTTGATTTCTATATTAAATGTAATTTAAAACAGTTATAGTATTTCGTAAATATATTTATTTACATAGAATGATATATACACTATTTACATTTGCCCAAATAATATATCGGATAAGATAACGTAAACCTAATAGTATTAAATATTTAACCTTTGACAAATATTCAACATTATACATATTTTATTATTATATACATCATATAGCTCGCCGTTATAATTCTTTCCCCTATTCCAAAGTCTAGAGAAGTTGGTAAACTTTATAAGTTCGCTTTCATTAGTTCAAAAACGATGCAATAAAATTTTGTGATAGGGGTTTTTATTAGCTTGTATTAATTGGTTAGGTAAATAATAGCGTTTTAAGCCGCTTATCATTTCTTAAAGCGGGGCGTTTTTTATTTAGGCCGCTTATATCATGGTTAATCTAATTATTAATAACATTTTGAATGTGGTGTAATCTTAATATTTATTTAAAACTATATTTTAACAAGGCTTCAGGTTTAACTCGTGTTGTAAATAATCTTTGAAACGCTTCCTCCTCTTCCTTCAATTCCTCCAGATTTATTTCCACTTTGTGGCGAACGTTCAGCCTTATTAAACGCCTTCTTTCTATTGGCGAAGGCTTTTCTTGTTCCCGGTCTATTATTTTAAACAAGAAATCCTAATTTTTTTTTAGTTAATATTCCTTCAAAAATTTTACTTTTATTATATTATCGTTTTTTTACTTCGACTATTGGTAGGGCTTTAGACGTTGCAACATTTTCGATTCGATTGGTCTTCGAAGTAACAGTAGTATTGCATTGGTCAGATAGTGGATGTATTATTCTAGGTTTAGCAGACCGCTAGCCGGTCGGCACAGTAATTTGTATGCCAATTGCTTAGCCCGTGCCCTAGAGTGAAGTGTAGTGTACTACACTCAACTTACACTTAATACGGTAAGTCCGTATAAAGCAATACACTTGCAGTACGGTCAACTTTACTTATAGTAAAGTTGATCTACTTTACTGCATATAATACTATTCCAACACTAGCGGATATTTAGTTTGTGCGCTTACGTTAGTGTGGCTGACTAATTTTTTCCGTTTACCACTAAATTACCTCCTCGTCAACTGGCCAGATCCCTGTCAATTCCAGTTGACTTCTATACCGAATTGTATGCAAATTGACCCCATTTGACCTCAATTGCTTTATTGCTCCGAAGCCCGAGTTTATAAACTCCTATAAAAAGTTCTTTCGCTATAAACCTTTACAGGCCTTCAATTTAACCGAACAACTTAAATAGATTACTATTATCAACCCCCTAATAGTCTTTGAGTTTTCTAACACATTCCTCGTGACTTAATCTGGGCTTTCCGGGGGGCCTATTAACGTAGTCCTCGATTTGTTTAATCATCTTGTTTCTATTTGCAGACCTTTCTAAGGAATTGTTAGGTGATGCCTTTGTTATAGCATCGGTGGGGTTATCTTTGCCATCGATCAATCGAAACTCTTTAATTTACCTCCCTTAGTAGGCTTTATGGAATGATATCACGTCGATCATCAAGCGTTTTTCGCTAATAGTTTCGAGCTTTAAAAGGCACTCAAAAAAGCTCCTTAAGTTGTTACAAATTACTACCAAGATAGGAGGAATCTTTAGCTACCTAGTAATAAGGTTAAAGGTTTTCCACAATGATATGCCTACGTCGAAACCAGTTATTATACTGTAAACTTCCGAAAATAATACGTTTCATATAATCCTTTTACATTTGACGAAGGTTTAGTAAATTAGGTTGCAAACAATATTAAACTGGTTTTCCTACCTATTTTTTTACAAGGGTTATTAGGGGGCCGATTTGTAAAAATAAGTCGGTGTTATTTATGAAAGACCTATCTGTGATGATTATTAACTTTACCTTCAAAAAGTCGATCACAACTTTATTAATTCCCTAGTCAAAGTTTCTTATTTTCCACCTGAACCTTTTATTTAACTAGTTAAACTCCTTATCAAGGAGCTTTTATATTTACGACGTAATAAATAGGATGTAAAAGGCTTCCGGTTAGCATAAGGTAACAATATAATTACCTAGAATACGTTATTTCAAGTACTATTAGGCACTAGTTACATTAGTTTTGTTAACTATAGTTAAAACAACGCCTTAATCCTTGTAACGAAAACTAAAGCTAACGTTAACATCAAGCATAAAGATTAACGATTTATTAAAATTAAATTACTTACCCTTTATTAAAGTCGTCATCCGCTTATAATTTCAAATTTTAAAGCCATTAATCTCGTACTGTTTTAGTGCCACAATGTTAGCCGTTGCGATGAAAAGGGTATCTTCAATTTATATAAGTACTACAATAAAGTTCGTTTCTTATATTGCAAGTAAATATGGGTCGTATATTAAATACTTTAGCGCTAACCATAATTTAAAGTACAACTAATAGGTGGGAACTAGTATACACCTGTTTTAACTAATTTATATAATAGATTAATACAGAGTATTAACATACCTACAGTGTAGATAACACGGAGTTCCTATAGTAATTTTAATAATACGGTTCGTTATAAATCTGTTACTGATTACGTATAAGCTTACGTTATATTACGGCTATTAAACGTAAAGTAACTTGAATTTTAACTAGTGGACTGATTACTAAAATAATTACCAAACGCTAATTAATCTTCTAGATTGTTAACGATTTTATAAGGATCTAATCTTTACCTTTATTACCGTATCCTTAAACAATTAAATGTTATTTTTCGTAGGGCCACCCTATAATCTTATCTTTAATCTTATAAATAATCCTTGACTTGAAAATCGTAACGTTTAGATTTTAATGGTTAAAATCGGTTTTCGACACGGATTGTATAACTCCTCGAATTATTAAACCGTTAATCTCGACTTTATTACTTTCATTAAAAGGTTTGCCAGAGGTCTTAATAATCCCTTCCGTTTGGAGCTTGAGTATTAAGTCTTTGGTATCCTTTTCTTTCCTATTTACTTGAACAATTTTTTACATACGGCCAGGTATGTGTTCCTCCTTTTTAATGTTTCTTTTTTGATTCGGGTATCGTCCGTATCAGCAGCATTTTATCGGTTTGTCGATAACGGTTAAAAGAGGTTCGTATTAGCTCGGTTGTTTGGCTTAAAGATATTAAAGTTCTTTATCCTTGATAACTATAATATGAGGCTTAATGAAAGTGGTTCGGAAAAATATAAAGCTGTTAGTAATTTTAATAGTTACTTCGAAATTCGCGATACTTAATATCTTATTTAGGGCTTTTTTTCCCCATCTCTCACCATACAAAAACTTCAATTTACAATGGTAAAGCAAGTACATTGATTATTAAAGGGCTGTTTTTAGTGTTAAAGGCGTTACTGATTTGACGATATACTGATTTTCTTCGTAATTCTCTTAAACCTTTATTATAGGCCGCAATTCGTTTTTGAGTACTTATTAAAGACGGAGATTCACTCGTTAAACGTATATGCTTTTTAAAGACCAAAAGCGTTAGTACCAAAACTTCAAGGACATAAAATCTTTAAAGCTTTTTACTTCTATTTATAGGCGTGTTTCCGGATCTATAAAGCTTTCAATTTCCAATATAAGGATATTATACGTTAAACGAAGTACAATATATACCTTTTTAAGCTGTCTAATACTCCAATAGGCTGTTATAAGTACTTTTTTACATTAGATACCTATTATTTTAACATATCTTTAGAACTTGACCGCGGAAAAATTAATGTCACTATCGTAAACAATAATGTTAGGTAGGCTTAGATACGTGTTAATCCACAATATCCTTAACGTTTTCCACGTCTTTTTCACCAAAAAGGAATTTAAAAACTTAGCACCATGAAATAAGATTACGGAATTCATAATATAAAAGATAGGTTTATTATTCAAATAAAATATATTAACGAAAATCTCCTAATTAAAATCCTTATTATTTCTAATGCAAATTTAAATTTCCAAATGGCCTAGGTATACGTTTCATAATGGTGGTGAAGTCTTTCAACGTTTTTTGAAGCAAAGTATTTCATATCGTTGTACCTTATGGACTTTAGGAATTTTTATTGCCTATTAATGGATAGATAATTGAAATGTTGGTATAATGAACGTATTTCCGACTCCGTTTGATTTAACACCACTATTTTTGGACTTTGAAAATAAAACTATAAGTACTTTCACTTAAAAGCGAGTAAACCCTTGGCTCATTTTTAACTAGTTCATTTATATTAACATCAATATTAACGTCGAAAGTATTTGTATTCTTTAAATAAAGTAAAAAAAGGGGTAAAGAACTTGAAATTGTAAAACATAATTACTATTACAACAATTTAAACGACAGTTATCCTAAATAATGATAGTTATTCACCTAAACCAAAATAAACTTTGTCTTTACTAATATTGTAATAATTAAGTTTAGTAGTTATAATACTTTCCCTCTGTAGTACTTCGTATTACGAATAACCTTTTATTAAGTATTTCAATTTTTTTATATTTGACATAATACCTTACAACGTGTGATCCGCGTGACGATTACAAAGATTAAAAGTGTGTAAAGTGTTGAGGGTTTAATTAAGTAAATGTAAGGATCTTTACTACTTAAACGGTACAAGAAAGCGCAATCGGTTAGTTATTAAGCCATATTAGGAATAATATCTTTATGTTAATTAATTTACTTAAAGGTATTAGCGCCGTTAATTTGTTTATGACATTCTAAATTTACGATTTAATCCAGGTATTCCTATGTAAAAGTAATAGGATATTAGTTGCATTATATTGCCTTTTTATTATTACGCTTGGTAGAAGTATATCGAGTTAACCAGTAGCCAAACTTGCCACAAATTCAATATCTTGTACCAATATTACGACGATAGTACTAATGGTTAACAAGTCGACCTAAAGCTTAGCCTTATCAGCGCTAATATAGTTACTAACTCAAGTCTAAGGCTGAAGTCGATAAGCCAAACCTTAAACATTATAAGAGCCTGTACTTATAGTCGACATAATTATTCACCGTAAAGACTTTTTTATTCATATTGAAGGAATTACCGACTTAGGGGTATATAACAAACGAATTTAGTATACGCGTTATTATAGTGGTAAACGAAAAATTCAACTGGCTAAAAAAGCCTTTGAAAGTGATATTTGAGCGTTATATAGTGTATTCGAATTCTTTAATACCCGTAACTATTACCCGTACCTATTCGCGAAGTATAACTTTTCCAATATAGGTTTTCTCCATTACTTTATTATATAACATTAACTTATTAAATATATAATAAAGGACATCCATTAATTTTCCCTCTTTTTTTTTCTATATTATTGTCATTATTTACCTCATAATAGCCTAGTTTATATAATATTACATAAGATAGACGTTATATTCGAAGTGGCCCCTTTTATTATCGTATATTTTGCGAAACGTATTAACTTTAATTAGAAATATTAGGTCATAGTCTCTGGCGTTCGTTGTAAAGATTTTGGGGAATAATAAGTAAAAACCTGAAAAAGGAACTTTTATCTATTAACAGATATTTAAAAATGGCATTTTTTGGAGTTGAAAACGTTATAATGCTTTTTTTTATATTTTTCTACATCGTTCCGAATTTTAGCGAATTACGTGAATAATTTGTAATTAATGTTGACTTTTTTGACAGATTTTGAATAAAGGTTATAGTAGTTGTCCTAGCTTTACATAGTATTTTTCAATAATTTCAGTTTCGAAGGTTTCGAAACACGGTATTAAGGATAATTACTAATCGCCTCATTCGAAAGGTAAAGTCTTGTAATAAGAGTTATAATAAGCTTTCGCGTGTATGCAGGTTTAAAGGAGGAAGGTTTCGAAAGGGTTTAGCAATTTCAAATGAAATTCTAAGAGTAAAGCGGTATTTAACGATTTTGAAAAACTTGGCTATCTTACATAATTAAATAATGTAAAATACTAAAGTTAATACCTTTAACTGCGTTGGTCTTTACTTCACATGCTTTGCCTCCGCTAAAGGCATACTATACGTAATTATGTAAATGTAGTAAACTATTAAGTAAGTTAATAGATTCCTTATTACTAACGCATTAAGAGACTTAAGCAGCTAAAGGTAAGTAAGAAGTCCCCTAGATTGCTTACAGGGGAGTTAAAGTTCCTTAATAACCTTTTACTTAAACTGTAAGTCTTAGAGATATTTTTGAAATTATGTTAAGTCGAAAAGTTTTTATACTAATTTTGTATTTCCCTGAATTGATAAATAAACTCTTTGAAATTTAAGTTTTACCGTAACCTTGATTTTGACCTCTTTTTAAATTAAAATTCACATACTCGTAATCTAGTCGTTAAAGAGGTTTTCAAAGTTAATAAAAGCATTGTTAAGGTTGTTAGAATTATAGTAATAAACAATATAGTAACCAAGGAAATTAACAATGTATTATTCGATAAAGATTTTATCGACTTTTTATTTCCAAAGGTCGTAGTTATAATGCTTGGTAAAAAAGTGTTTGAGGGCCTTAATTACTTCCTTGCTGGTAGGATCGGTACTTTTTTTAAAGCGTTCGCTTGCGGTAGCTATCTTGACGTATGGGCTTATATAAAGCAAGAGACTTGGTGGTTTTGGGTGTAGAGACTTAGTGTTTTGACGTGAAGTCGCGTAGGAACTTGGCGATTTAGTGACTTAGTAACTTGGCGTAAGGTCGCACGATGATGCTTTCTTAGCGCGACTTGATGGTTCTTGTTGTTTTCGCTCAGAGCAGCGAACTTGACGATTGGAGTAGCGTAGGGAGTGATAAAAGTGAATTAGGGCAAAAGTTTAGTGTTAAGGGTAAGGTCGAAGGTCTTTTATTATTTTAAGTTGTTTGGTGTAGGGACTTTGTCGTTCTTCTTATAATAGTAGCACCCGCAGTAGTATTTACTTAGCCGTTTGCTTACTTGCCGAAATTTGAGACTTCTGATAGTCAATCTTAACGTCTTCAAGAAAGGTTAATAAGGATTTCTTGGTGTTTTTTTTCTTTGATAGCGATACCATGGATTACTTCTAAAGTGCCGTTATGAACTGACGCAACCCAAAAGTCTTCTCTGTTTTTCTGCCGTTGTAGACTGACGCAGTACTAATAAAGGCCTTTCGAAAGAATCTTTCCTCTATCCTAACGTTAACGTAGAGTGTAACAACTGGAAATTAACTTCTTCTTCTTTCTTATCTAATCTTTGATTAACCTAATAAGCACTAATTAGTGTTGGTAGGTCTTTAGACGTTGCAATATTGTCGATTCGATTGGTCTTTGAAGCAACAGTAGTATTGTATTGGTCAAATAGTGGATGTATTATTCTAGGTTTGGCAGATCGCTAGCCGGTCTGCATAGTAATTTGTATAGACAATTGCTTGGCTCGTGCCATAGAGTGAAGTGCAACATACGATACTCGACTTACATTCAATGCAGTTAGTCCGTATCAAGCAATAGACTTTCAGTACGATCAACTTTACTTACAATAAAGTTGACCTACTACACTACATGTAATAATATTCTAACATCGATATTTATATAAATTAGGCCGTTATTAATAAGGATTTCATCATACGGTTATTATTTCTACCGATCGTATTAATATCTTTGCTTCGGAATTGTTTTCGTAATATTTTGAAAATCGTACCATCGATTATATGCTACATATCCGGCGTTCAATTTGTAAAATCCTTTTAAAAACCGTCGTAAGTCGCGCCTTTCTATGTTTTCACTATAATAATTAAAGATTATGTTAATAATGTACGTATTTGCCATAAAAAGATATAGATCCTCCATTAATTCCTCGATCTTATTATTATATGGGTTAAAGTTTAAGTGATTAAAAATATCGTATCGAAACGGTTTATTCGTGAAAAAGGTAATTTATATATTCGTTAGCGTTTACCAAGTTCAATGCTGCTAAAATTATAGTTATAGGATAAACCGATCAAGGAGGCTAATTCCTATATATATCTGTAATATTGGAGGGGATGTTAAAATAGTATTACATGTAGTGCAGTAGGTCAACTTTACTGTAAGTAAAGTTGACTGTATTGAACTGCAAGTTGTATGTATTGCTTTGTGCAGACTTACCGCATTGGGTGTAAGTAGAGTGCAGTACGCTGTACTTTACTCTAGCGTATGAGCCAAGCAATTGACCATACAAATTACAGTGCACATCGGCTAGCGGTCTGCCAAGCCTAAAATAATATATCCACCATCTGACCACGCAATACTACTGTTACTTCGATCAATCGAATCGACAACGTTGCAATGTCTAAGGCCTACCAACACTAATCAGTTCTTGCCTATTAAGTTAAGCGCAGATAAGCTAAGTAAAAGAAGAAGCTACTTTCTGGTTATATTCTAAGTTAAACAACTGCTGGAGTAGAGGAAAGATTCTTATAAAGGGCCTCTACTGCTACGTCGGTTTTACGGCAGTAAGTATAAAAAACTTATATGCTGCGTCGGTTTTCACGGAAGCCTAGAGGTAGCAACGGTATCGTTATCGAAAACACCAAAAAATCTTTATTAATTTTTTTTAAGAACGTTGAGATTGACTGTCAAAAGTCTCAAAACTCGCCAAGTTAGCAAAAAGCTAATTCAGTACTATCACGTGTGCTACTAATGGAAGAATAACGTCAAAGTCCCTACGCTGAATAACCACAACAAACAGCCCTCGCTCTTTACCACCTACCAAGACCTTTAACCTTACATTCTACACTAGACTTTTACCCCTATTTTACTTTTTTTACTCCCTATATTACTATAACTGATAAGTTTGTTGCTTTAAGCGAAAACGATAAAAATCGTCAAATCGCGTTAAAAAAAATACGTTGCGCAACTTTACGTTAAGTCAAAAAGTTACCAAATCGCTGAATCGCCAAGTTTCCACGCGATTTTACGCTAAAATATCAAGTTTCCTACGCTCAAAATCACTAATTCTCTTACCCTACACATCCTACACAAGCCAAACCGTTAAAATAACCCCAAGTTAAAAATATATGAGGAAAGTTAAAGCCTTCGAAACAATTTTCGTTAACTACTATAACTAATAAATCCGAATTACGAATTTTGACGTGATCTTAATGAATGCCTACTTGACTAACTACGTCGACTAATATATTATTGAGACGGATTTCGGTGACGACTACGGTCGCGGCTCCCGCGCTTTCAAAGACTTTCGCGAGTTTTTCAACTACTGGAATCTTAATATATAAAAGATGATCCAAAGTTCAGTTAAGGCTAGGCCAAAAATGAAGGTTACACGCCATGATATCTACATTTCTGAAGAAACACCAGTGGGACTGTTAAAATCCTTTTTTAAACTAGTCTATTAGGAAGATTGCCCTTAAGATCCTAATCCTTAAAATCTTTAGGGAAAAGGGAAAGGCGTTAAAGTATCTTAAAGCCTACATATACGTTAAAGGAGATTCTTAACCTACCTTAAGTTAAGTTAATCCTCTTTATGCGTTAGAGATAAGGACCTATTAACATGTTCGGAAGTTTAATATCTTTTCGTAATAGCGCGAAGTACGCACTTAGCAGCTATAGGGCACGTTAAGCAGCGGCCACCAATACGACTAAAGGTAATAGTGTTAACACTTTCCACTAGTTAATTGAGTAAAACCGTTAACCTTTCCAAAACCTTTAAGTACTTATTACTGCTTAATAATTTACTCATAAAACCCTTTAAAAATCTTTCCCTTTTAGATTTACTTATACGCAGGAGTCTACCATAGGTTTTACTATAAAGCTTTACCACTCGAATTAGGTGATTCGCAATTACCCTTAATACCATATTTCGGAGGATTTGAGGCTTAAACCACTAGTAAATATCAATTACGGCTAGAACAATTATCGCGACCTTTCTCCAAAGCCTATTCAAGTGGTTAATATTAATTACAAGCTTATGAAAGACTTCTCCAAAATATGAGATAATATAAATAAGTACGACGTGAAACCTTACAACCCTTTAGACATTGAAATAATGCCCTTTTTAAATTATTGTAAATAAATAAAGGTTTTTTTTTCGTTTTTATTTGATATTTCCTGTAATTTTTATAATTTATGTAAAGGATTATTGTCTGATCTTTCTAACATAAGTGACCACATTTCGTGAAATTTACGATAATATAAATAGTTACTTCAAATATGACGTTTATTTAACGTAATACCACATAGACTAAATTATTACGAAGTGGATTACAATAATGACAAAAATTAAATAGGAGTAAACACCAATTAATATGTTTGACTAGATATTTAATAAGTTGATATTATACTAAAACGCAATAGAAATAGTCCACGTTGGCGAAGCCTCACTTTGTAAGCAGGTACGGGTAATAATCACAGGCGTTAGTGAGTTTGAATACGCCTTATAACGTCTAAATACTACTTACGAATGCTTTTTTAACCAGTTACGTTTTTCGTTTGCTACTATAATAGCCTGTATACCAAACTTGTTTGGTATTTACTTTTAAGCTGGCATTTTTTTGGATGTGGATAAAAAAGACCTTGCGGTAGTTAATTACGTCGACCGTAAGTATGGGCGCCTATAACTCTTAAGACTGGCCTACTAATCTTAATCTTAAACTAAATCCAACAACCATATTAACGCTAATAAGGCTAAGCTTTAAACAAAATTATTAACCGCTAATACTATTGTCGTTATAGTAGCAAAAGATGTTGGATTTATAGTAAATCTAGTTATTGGTTAACTCGTTATATTTCTGCTGAGCATAATAACCGGAAAGCAATACACTATATCTAGTACCTTACTATTGTGGAATAAAATTACTTAAATCAAATCGTAAACATTAGAGGCAATAAGACAGTTGATGTTGTCGCTAACGATTCTAAACAAATCAAGTAGTATAAAGATACTGCTTCTGGTACGGCCTAATAACTAACTGACTACGTCTTTTTATACTGCTTAAGTGGTAAAAACCCTTCCTTTTGCCTTAATTAAGTCACTAACCCCTTATATGCCTTTAACTTTAGCAATAGTTATAAGAACCACACGTTTTAAAGTATTATACCAGACATAGGAGCGGTAAAGTACGTAATAGAAAGTTATTCGCAATATATAGAATTGCGAAGGGAAACTACTATAGCTACTAAGATTGATCATTAATATGTATACAAAGTTAAAGTTAGCTTTGGCCTAGGCGAATAACTATCGTTGTTAGGTATAACGGTAATTTAAACTATTGTAAAAACTATTATATTTTACATTTTTAAGTTTCTTATCCTTTTTTACTTTACTTCAAGTATATAAAAACCCTTGGCATTAACTTTAACGTTAACGTAAACGAGCTAGTTAAAAATGGCTAAAGGTTTTCACTCGCATTTAAATAAGGGTACCTATGGTTTTATCTTTAAGACCCGGAAATATTAGTATTGAAACTGATAAAGCCGGAAATACTTTAATTACATCGGCTTTTTAATCACCTAACTATTAATAAGCTACATAAAGTCCTAAAATTTGTAGGGTATAACGATATGGAATACTTTTCCCTAAAGTCTATTAAAAGACTATACTACTATTGTCAAACGCGTACCTAAGCTCCTCAAAGATTTAATTTTATATTAAAAGACGATAAAGACTTGAACTACCAGATTTTTATTAATATGTTTTATTTGGAAAATAAGCCTATTTTTTACGTCATTAACTCCATAACCTTTTTTTATGGAGTTAAGTTTCTGAAATCCTTTTCAACAAAAGATACGTTGGAAAAGTTAAGAATACTGTGAATCAACACGAACTTAAGTCTATCTGATATCGTTGTTTACGATATTGGTATTAACTTTGCGGTGGCAAAGTTTTAAAAACATACTAAGATAATAAGTATACAATATAAATAGATACTTATAAAAGCCTATTACAGCATTGAAGAGGTTAAAAAGGCATACGACTTATTTAGCCAAACGTATAATATCCTTAAACTGGAGATTGAAAGCCTTACGAATCCGGAAACACGTGTATAAATGATAGTAAAAGACCTTAACAACAACGTAAGCCCTGACGGCTTAGTAATAACATTCTTAGTCTTTGGAGCGTACCTACGCCTAACGAGTAAATCTTCGTCTTTAACAAGTACTTAAAAATGTGTTACGGCCTACAATAAAGTTTTAAAGGAACTGCGAAAAGAATCGGCACGCCGCCAGATTAATAATGTCTTCAATACCAGAAACGACCCTTTAATAATCGACGTGCTTGTTTTGCCGTTACAAAGTGAAGTCCTCGTATAGCGAGAGCTGGGTAAATGAAAGTACCTATATAAGATATTAAGTATCGCAAACTTTAAAGTAGTTGTTAAAATTACTAATGGTTTTGTATTTTTCCGAATCAGCTATATTGAACCTTATATTCGTGGTACTAAAAATAAAGACCGTTAAGCTCTTTTAGTAAAGCAACCGATCTAATATAAATCTCCTTTACCCGTTATTAATAAACCGATAAAACGCCATCGGCATATACGACTCCTAAAAAAGAAAGAAAATGGTAAAAAAAGGAATATATACTGGGCCTTATTTATAATACTATTTAGGTGAGTAGAAGAGAAAAAAAAAGATTTATTAGTAAAGCTTAGGGTATAAAGGATTATTAAAACCTCTAGAAAACCTTTTAAAAAAAGCTATAAGGTTGAGATTAACGGCTTAGTAACTCGAAAAGTTATACAATTCGTGTCGAAAACCAACTTTAACCTTTAGAACCTGAACTTTACGATTTTTAAGTCGAGGATTATCTATGAGGTTAAAGGTAAGATTACGGGGCAACCGTACGGAAAATCATGACTAATCTCTTAAGGATATGGTAATAAGGGTAAAGACTAGATTCTTATGTAGTTGCTAATAATTCAGAAAATTAAATAACGTTTAGTAATTATTTTGGTAATAATTTTACTTAATAGTCCTAAAGGTAAATTTATACTTAATAGCCGTAGCATTAAGTAAAAATATATGTAATTGCAACGAATTTATAAATGATTATATTACTAAAACTGACACCGGAGTTACGTATCATTTACACTTTAAAAACGGTAATACGGTATATCAAATCATTATATAAATTAGCTAAAGAAAATATTCATTAGTTTTTAACCTACCAAAAGCACATTGAATACCGGCTAGCGATAAAATCCTTAACGTACAATCCGTGCCTATTGTTAACATAAGAAAAAGACTTCAGCATAGTAGGTATACAAACTAATGATACCCTTTTCATCGAAACAACTAGATTTTTAGTAATAAAATAACAAACAATTAATGACTTTAAGTTTTGAAATTGTAAACCGGTAACGATATTAATGAAAAACACATAATTAGATTTTAAAATATCGTTAATTCGTATATGTAATGATCACACTAAATGCCCGTGAGTAAATAGGAGGTGTTAGGAGGTTTATGTTAGCAGTAAATAGCAGAGATAACAAAGGTGCAATATCAGAAGATGTGTGTTCGTGTTGTAGAATGATCATTAGCCGTTAGGCTATTCAGATATGGAGACTGAATACTTAGATTGATAACTGAAGAGCTATAAAGGAAATACTATCTATGTGGTGATGGCCGTGTCCTTATATCCTATGGCCTTTATACCATCTTCAGTGCTGAGGCTCACCGGTACTCACTGAGGCTTACCGGTACTCACTGAGGCTCACCGGTGCTCACTCAGACTCACCGGTACTCACTGAGGCTCACCGGTGCTCACTTAGGCTCACCGGTGCTCACTGCGGCTCACCGGTAGCTCAGTTGCATGCTGGTCTATTTCCTGACCCGCCAACATGCTTGGGTCATAACAGTATATTCAATATTAACGCCGGCTTTAGTTTTTGTTAAAAAGGCTAAAGCGTTATTTTAGCCACAATTAATGATATTAACGAAGCTAAGGTTTACCAGTACCTGAAATAACGTACTCGAAGTAGTTATATTACTATCTTATATTAATCGAAAACTTTTTATGACCTATTTATTACGGTACAAATATAAATACCGATAGATAAGGACTTTAACCGGATAAACAAATGGTTTGAGTAACAGATACGAAACTTGAATCATAACATTAATATAGTTCTAATCGACTTCTTAAGGTCTAAATTGATAATTTTTACGGATAAGTCCTTTACAAATAACACCGATCAGTATTTACAGATAAGTTTTTCAATACATGTTGTTAAGAAGAATAGGCAGGAAAACCAGTTTAGTATTATTGGTAATTTAATTTATTAAACCTCCGTTAAGTGTAAAAGGATTACACAAAACGTGTTGGCTTCAAAGGTTGACAGAATAATAGTAGGCTTCGACGTCAATATGACAATGTAAGAAACCCTTAACATTATTACTATGCAACTAAAAATTCCCCCTATTTCAGTGGTAATTTGTACCGACTCGAAAAGTTTATTCGAATACCTTCCAAAACTCGGGATCACTAGTGAAGAACGCCTGATAATCGACGTAATGGCACTCCGCGAAGCTTACGAAAGGAGGGAGATTAAGGAATTCCAATAGATCGATAGCAAAGACAACTCCGCCGACACCATAACGAAAGCATCACCGAACAAAGCCTTAAAAGGGTTTGTAGATAGCAATAAGCTAAACATACAAATCAAGGGCTACGTTGATAGACCGCCCAAACAACTCGGATCGCGTAATGGTAGGTAAGGATAGGCTGACAAACTAAAAAATTATAAGGGGATTAATAATGGCTTGTTTAAGTGGCACGGTAAAAGTGAAAGCTTACAGATGGAGGCTTATAAAGATCTGTAGTGTAAGAACTTTTTGTAGGAGTTAATGAACTCGGACCTTGGAGCAATGAAACAATTGAGGTTGAATAGGGTTAATTTATAAGCAATTAAGTGCAATTCAATATGAAAATCAACTGGAATTAATAGGGGCCTAGCTAGTTGACGAGGATGCAATTTAATAGCAACTGGAAAAGATTAGTCAGCTATACTGGTATATGCATACAAACTAAAAAGCCGCCAGTGTTAGAATAGTATTACATGCAGTGTAATAGGTCAAATTTACTATAAGTAAATTTGACTATAATGAACTGCAAGTTGAGTGTATTGCTTTGTACGGACTTACCGCATTAAATATAAGTCGATTACAGTATGCTGCACTTCACTCTAGGGCATGGGTTAAGCAATTGACCATACAAATTACAGTGCAAACCAGCTAGCGCTCTATCAAACCTAAAACAATACATCCACCATCTGACTATGCAATACTACTATTACTTCGACCAATCGAATCAACAACATTACAACGTCTAAAGCCTATAAATAGGAGCGTAAATTGTTGGTTTCACGCCGTAGTTGAGATTTGAGCAAGTTCGAGATTTCAAGAAAAAGCGTACAAATACCAAAATACAAAGAAAAAAGGTGTAATGAAACGGTTAAATTAAAGATACTGACGTTTATTGATATAAATGAAGGTTAAATAATATGTAAATAAAGCGTAACCATAGGTTCATTAGGCCTTATGAATTAATTTTATTGGCTTTTGATAGTAGTATACCAATTAAGTGGCTAACAAAAACTTGAAATATTTTAAATACTGAATTTGAAATATATGGTATAAGGCGAGTAAAGATAAGTGGATAAGGCAAATAGAAAAGAGAAGGGAAAGGAAATTTTCAGAAATATAATCTAGTATATAAGGCTTAATTCATATTTGGTAGGCGAGTCGAATATCGTATTATAACCGTTCCTATTAATTACGAACGGTTTGGGTATTACGTCTATAACCGCTTTTGGGTTTCGTAAGCGGTTTAGATACTATATTTAGATCAGATATGTTCTAATGAAAGGGTTCGAAACTTAGGGAGTTTGGTATGCGTGGCTTAAAACGTAATAAGACACCCTTTAAAAAGTTCATAGGTACATTTAAAACGATAAAACAAGTTAACAATTAAAGTAACGAAGCTTTTAATAAATAAGGCACTAACTGGTTGATAATATTGTATTAAAGTGATCCTTTGAAAAAAAAAAATTAAAAATCTTATAGTTTTATTAGGTTTCGGGTTTTCAAGCTATTTTCGCATAATTTTATACTATCCTATAGTTTTTGGAAGGCGTAGTAGTGAAATATAAATAATTATGACCGATATAACATCCCATTATAAGTATTTAACTTTGGGTTGTTTTTTCCTTTTTAGGTTGTTTGTAGTCAACTTAATCGCTTCCTAATTGGTATCGGTAAGGTTTCTACATATTCACATAAACGTAAAAAAAGTAAAAGAGTAATCATGAAGATTGTTATTATAATAGTAAAGATAAATGATATAGGAAAGAAGCATTTAGAAAGTGCATGCCATGGATAAGAAGTTATAAACCTCTTATTTGGGTAGTAGCATTTTTGCTATACACTCTGTAATACCTCTTTTAAATCGCGCCACGCATAATGCACTCTTTTAGAGTACAGCCTACAGCATAACACGTTATCGTGTACTTTATAGGAGTACACTTTGCAGTGTAGTACACTGCTACTTAACCTGCGTATACTAACTATAGAGGTATATAATGATATTCACAAAAACATATATACCTAAGTTAAAAGTCTATAACGATAAAAAAATACTTTATAACTTGTTTGACAAATTACCTTTTTATCACAAACTGCAAACCCAAAAGTATAAAAGAACATAAAATAGGGTACACTACTAAGCGGGTAGTATACCGAGAAAGGTCTTTTGTGAATAGCTAAGTATACAAAGTGAAGTTGAAAGCGAAAGCCCTAATAAGTGGGCGAGGTGTTGGTATAGGTGGTAACAGCTTAAAAATAAATAAATAAATAGAGCTGTTATATGCAAACATTTATAATAAAGGTCTTTTTTAAGACCTTGAAGCGTAAAAGAAATCAGACTTTAGCTGTATCGTAATACAAGTCTAAAAGGCCACGTTAGCACAAGTAATGAAAGATGGAATCGTTGTTTGTAAGGACTGTTCTTTAGATACACTATTGTGCGGGCAGTACACCAGGCTGACAACGATCTTCATAGCCAAAAAGGGGTCACTGGAAAAGATTTAAGTGGTGATTAAGCCGATTAGTAATGTTGTAGTGAAATATGGAGTATATGAAGTGATGGTGTTAAGAACGACTAAACATGAATTTTTTTTCTTGAAAGTGGGCACTATTAGCGTTTACAATATAGGCTCCCTACCTTCCTTAACAAGGTGGTTCGTGCACCCATGCCAAGAAAGTTAATGCAAGGTCGAAGATGTAAAGGCCTATTATTAGCAAGGCCATCAACAGACCAAGTATTTTAGAAATACATATAATTACATACTATTACCAAAAAAATCTTTAGCACGAGCCACATTCTCATACATAATGTATATCCTTTCAGAATATTAAGGCTATCGTCCGCCCAGGCGAAGTCCTCAATGTTAGACGGTTGACCTTTGGTGCAACACTTGAGGTAAGCAGATCTCGGATTTCAGCCACTGCCGAACATCCCCCATTGCACCAATGTCGGTACTGTATGACAGGCTCGTCCTCATCGCTTGCCTGTTAGGTATCTGGGATCAACATCTGTTTCACACCACTGCCTCTCCGAGACACGGGACCATGGCGGCCGAAGCCAAACCACCGTTCCCCCCATTCACCGCGGCCACGGCGAGGATCAAGGTGAAGGCGGCTCAAGATGCTTGGAACTCCAAGTAGGCTCCAGATCCCTTTGATCTGCACGACGGGGCTGAACCGGTGCGCAGAAACCCCGCCGAGGTGAAGCTGGCTTATACGGCCGACTCGATATGGCGCAACCGAGACCAGTCAGTACAGTGTACCTGCCCAGTGGATGTCGTGGGAGGTGGCTGGTGAGAACCAAGGGCCTTGGCCTTGGCTGACGAAGATGGCGCAGGTTTTTCCAGGGTCGGGATGCCATTGACGAATTTCTCACGGCGAAGTGGTCGACTGAGAATGGCTACCGCCTCCGAAAGGAGCTCTTTTCCTTCACTGATGACAAGGTACGACCCCAGAGCAGTGCTCACTCCCAGCGTTGGACCAGCCAATGGAAGTTCTGGAAAAAATGACGCTGCGAGCAGATTGCTGTGCAATTTTGGTATGAATGGCATGACGAGAAGGGCCAATGGTGGAGGTCGTATGGGCTTGAGGACTGGACATTCGCTGAGAACGGACTGATGCGCAAGAGACAAAACAGGTACAATGGATAGAGCCCATTCTCATCGCCATGCAAGGAAAGTACTGACTGCCAAATGAAGCACCAATGACTTGAAAATACGGGAGGACGAAAGATGGTTTAAGAATGGGGTGGACGTCAATGTTGTGGACATAAGTGAGAAGCATTGGTAATCAGAAGATGCTCTATGCCACTACATGCATGTGATGAAATGTGATGAAGCCATACGGCAAAATGTCGATGCCTGGCGTAACAGGTAGGATCAATGCGTCCTTTTCCCGACACTTTGAATGCAAGTCCATATAAGTTGGAGGCTCTTCCGCCCTGGAGAGACCCCACAGCGGGACGGAAAGCTTCTCGACCAAACCTTCCGGAGGCCAAGCTTCTCCCCACGTCAAATAACTGCCACCACTACCTCATCATCGACCCCCCAACGCATTCCCAAACACACCAAACTCCCCATCTAACCATGGCATCTCTCGTCGGCAAGGACTTCCCCGAGGGCGTCGTCTTCCAGCACGTCCCTTACATGGCCGAGAAGGCCGGGGTGCACGAGGTCTGCGGCTTCCCCGTCAAATACGATGCCACCAAGGGTATTATGCATGCCTCCTCCGTCCCCAAGCTCGGGCCCAGCGCCCTCCCCGCCCCTCCGCCTCC
>JASMMZ010000007.1:16573231-16756014 GCA_038502455.1 Anisogramma anomala | reverse complement strand
ATGGCTGTGCAAGCTGCTGACGTACCGTCGTTCGTGTCTTGCGTGCAGCTTTTCGCGTCCGACACCGAGACCAAGTTCTCCAAGTCGATCGGCTGGACCATGGGCGAGCGAACCGGCCGCTACGCCATCATCGTCGACCATGGCAAGGTCACCTATGCCCAGGAGGCGGAGCAGGGTGGCATTGGGGGCAGCGATGCGAACGCCGTTCTGGCCAAGCTGTAGATGCCGGATGCACTCGCGGGTCTTTTGCTCGACCGCTGGATGGACGCTTTCTGCTGTACAGATAGAAGACGGATTCTGATACCATAGAAGCTCGTTAGTAACGTCCAGGACGCTTCTCATATCCACTACAGATCCCCGGGCCCATTTCATGCGAACGTAAGCTTGTCACCACGTTTGAGGATAGTAGCCCAGCAAGAGAGTACACGTCTTGATCGATGCACCAGTCTTGCATTCCCTGAGCTACCCATGTGCACGCGAAAACCTTGTCCCCCCTTATGCGAGGAGTCCATGTAAAGCAGCCCTGCTTCGGCCGGATGTTCCATTTCGGATGTGCCGCCAGGCTTTCTTGCAAAGCACAAGGTGTATAGATCCCGACTACAGCCCGCCGGTTTTCCCCATGAACCACATCGTGGTGTTGTCCTTCCTCGTCTCCCCGATCCTTCCAAGGCCGTATGAATGGGTTCTGCGGATAGAAGACAGCGACAGTCCATCAACCAGCCAAAGCCCCAAAAGACGAACCCGTCCACTCCATCGTGTGTCTTTTATCGGGTGGTGGCCTTGACCTTGGGAGCGGAGCCCTTCGCGCCCTGCTTGCCGACGATGCGCTGGGTCTGGCCCTTGGAGGCAGCCCCCGCGTTCTTGGCCTTGTCGGCCTTCTTGGCAGCGGCCTCGGCCTGCTTCTTCTCCTTGCTCTCCTTGATGGCGGCCTGGCGGGCGGCGGAGCGGGCCTCGGGGCGCATCGAGCGCCTCTCCTTGATCACTTCGAGCGAGGCGCCAACGATGGCACGCTGGGCCTTGACGGTGCGGCGCGATCGCTTCTTGGCGGTTTCCTACACATGATGCAGGGCGTCAGCCCCTCCGACCCTGCTGCTCCCTGCCGACAGCAGCATTGCCAGATCATGTTGGCCAGCTGGGGTGGGCCCACGCGGGGTCCGGTGCCGGCCTCGCGCTCGGGCGTGCATGTGTCTGTCGTTGCGGGGTCGGGGAGATGCGTACCTCAGTGATGCCCTTGCGGTGCTGGCGACGGTATAGGACGGTCCATGCGATGCGGCGGGGATTCTTGCGCTGGAGGAACAGGGACTCGGATTTGCCGTTCTGGAAGCGGAAGACCTTCGAGTCTCCGCGGACATAGATCTTGCCCTGCACGTCGTCAAAGCGTCAGTATCTCGCTCCCAAGTCCTGCAAGCGCTGCCCAATCGTCGATGCCGTGGCCGCAACTGCACGTTCAGAACCGCTGTGTCCCGGTGGATCGCCCTGTTGCAGCAATCGCATTGCGTAGCCAGGCCACCGTCGTCCACCGGGCGCTGCTCCGCGGGGGAATTCATCGTACCTTGCCAGGGTAAATCTTCTCACCCGAGAAAGCGTCGTCGTACGTCCTCATCTTGAATGCGATGTGTCGTCGTTGTCGGGCGGAGTGTTGGAAAGACGCTGAGGGTGTGTTGGTGGATTTTGGACATTCGTTCCTGTGGGCTGAAAATTGGTAAGGCGCGGGCACTGCCACCGGCCAAGGCAGGAGGAAGGCGTGCACGGGCCAGCTCGTGCTTTGCCACCTGTGGAGCGCCGCCAGCTGCGCCCGAAGTTCACCAGCTGTCGCGCACCTGCGGCGTAGTCAATTCTATGGACGGTAAAGCCAGAAAGCCGCGACACCGACCCAATTTCTCATGTACCCGCCGATAGACTCACTTGCATCTCCCCGGAAAGGATACATACTCCCTACTCATCTGGGATAACTTGATTGCTTCCCAAGCTCGCCAAGATCTCCATTCCGGAGAACTCCTCGCTCCTGAACGTTGCACACGAACGACAACCTACCAGAGAACCACAAAGCTATTGGCCCTCCCTTATGACGAGTGAGGCGGATGCTGTGGTGCTTACCGTCTTGAAGGCGTTTGACGAGCTTCCTGGAAAGAGGAAGCCTCGAGCCCGGGAAAACGGGACTCGGGAGTGGGTGCCCTTGAGCGGCATCGTTGCCCAACATGGCGATGGATCTCTCACATGTGTGGCTCTGGCGTAGGTTCTTCCATACAGTCAGTATTGTGTTGGGCACGTCAGTTCTGCAAGACAAAAAGCCTTGTTCTCGTGCCATTTGTGGTTACGTCGAGGCCATTCGGGCGTCCGGGCAATAAAGGGCCCCTCCCTACCCAGGTCCATCACTGCGTATACATATCTCGTGATATCTCACCACCCAAGACATGCAACGGGAGTGATCTCTCGGAAGCTATTGCGAAATACGATAGACGACAGAAGGGGCCCAAGGACATACATAGTCAGGCTTGGGAACCTCATGCCCAAAACCCACGTACTAACATCCTCCACAGCACAGGCATGAAGTGCATCCCCACCACCAAACTCCCCACGGCCCATGGCAACGTCCTGCACGACTGGCACGCCGAAGTGCTCTGCATGCGCGCCTTCAACCACTTCCTCCTCACCGAGTGCAAAGCACTCCTCACCGGCGCCTCTCGGACCTCCCCCTATCTATGCCTCGTCCCCACAACAGCAACAGCAGCAGACGCCCATCCCTGCCCGTTCGCCTGGCGCAACGACGTCACCCTCCACATGTACTGCTCCGAAGCGCCCTGCGGTGACGCCTCCATGGAGCTAACCATCGCAGCGCAGGGCCCCAACGCCGCTCCGTGGTCCGCGCCGCTGTCGAAGTCCATGATGGAGCGGCACGGCCTCCTGCCCACCACCACCACCAGCACCAGCAGCAGCTCCACCGCACCACCCAGGAACGACGCCGCCCACGCCCGGACGCCCCCCGCGCCGCCGCCGGCCCCCCAGCTGCTCGGGCGCGCCTGCTTCTCGCGCCTCGGCGTCGTGCGGCGCAAGCCCGCGCGGCCCGACGCGCCGCCCTCGCTGTCCAAGTCGTGCTCGGACAAGCTGGCGGCGCGCCAGTGCACGTCGCTGCTGGGCGCCGTCGCGGCGCTGCTCGTCGCGCCCGCGCCGGCGCTGTACCTGGCAAGCCTGGTGCTGCCCGCGGGCCAGTGCGCGCCCGCGGCCGCGGCGCGCTGCTTCGCGCCGCGCGGCCGCATGGCGGCGCTGGCCGGCGCCGCCTGGCGCGGCGGCTACGCGTTCCGGCCGCTGGCGGTCCGCACGACCGCGCTGGAGTTCGGCTTCTCGCGGCGCGCGCCCGGAGGGGCGCCGGCGCGGTGTGTCGCGAGTAACCTGGCTGCTGCGTGGACGGTGAACGGGCTGTCGGAGAGCGTGGTGAATGGCGTCTTGCAGGGCAGGAGAGTGACGGATCCCAGGTGTGGGAGCGCAGTGTCGCGAAGGAACCTGTGGACGCTGGCCCATGCTGTCGCGGGGCTCGCTGCGCCGGATGGGACTGGCCTTGGGTACGGGACATATGCAGAGCTGAAGGCGACAGAGATGCTAGCGGACCGGCGGCAGGTCAAGCAGGATATAAGAGCAGACGCCCTGAGGGGATGGGTGAGAAATGTGGGCGACGAGAACTTTGGCTTGGGCAGCTGATGAGCCTGCTATCATCTTGCACGGGATCTGTACCATCGCATCCGCGACAGCCCATCACAGAAGTGCATATCGGAAGGCAATGGCGCTTTCCTGTTGGTTCATTTTGTTTGTCTTCATCTCTCGCAGAACCCAAGGCGAGGTGGGCTCCGTCTTCGAACGCCATTCGTGTCACTTGCGAGAATCCCAACCCGCCTTTCCGTTGACCCTGAAGTGCATCTCATTATCAAATCAGGACTGTGCTGTTTTCTCGTCAGACCCCGCGTGTCGGGAGAAATATAGTCCATCTGCAGCAGCTGCCACCGTCACCGCCCCCGCCATGTCCGCCGGTAAACATTACCTCCACAGGAGGAGAGAACATCGCAAGTGGGAAACGCCGCCCAGACCAGCAGTTTCCTCCAAGGAAGTCGGTCCTCGCCTCAAGCTCGCTCGACGACTGGGTGGTTTCGAGGTTCCATGTGTGCGAGGTGGTTTTACTCGACCTTGGCCTCGCCCTCGAAGTTCTCGCCAGCGACCAGCTCGGGGATGTCGTCCTCGTCGCCGTCTTTGCCCTCCTCATTCTTCTGCATGCTCTGGTAGCTCTCGGCCAGCTTGCGCAGCGAGGCCAGGGAGTCGGGGCCCAGCTGGTTGAGGATACCGGGGACGAGCTCGGTCAGCTCCTTGTCCTCGCCGTTGCCGTAGATGGCAAAGGTGTTTGCGGGGACGGCGGCGTGGACTGCAGAAACTGGCGTGTCAGCATAGCAATTCACGACTCTTCCCTTCCGTCTCGCCAGACACAGCAGAGCTCCTTCGACGTTGTGTGTGTTCCTCGCTTCCCCCAAACTGGTTCCTGTGACGACGACTTTGGGACGGGCGGGGCGAAGCTGGGGGTCTGCATCATCACTCACCCTTGGGGGCAGCAAAGTGGATGACGTTGCCGTCGCTCTTGAACATGTTGACCTCCTCGATGGCCTGGATGGGCTGGACATTGAGCTTCTTGAGGGCCTGCTGCAGCTTCTTGTCGTCGGAGCCGGACCGCTGGGGCGCACGCTTCATCTTCCGGCGCGGGGTGCCCTTGCCGCCAATGCGCGAGGAGGCACCAAGCTTCTTGAGGCGCTCCTGGACTTCGGCGGTGGATCCAGACATGTTGAAGGCTGTGTCGGGCGAGGGAGGAGCAGAGGCTATGTGGAGGAGGAGGGGCTTCAATTCGGTCGGAATCAGTGCAAAGTGTTTGGCCTGGGCAGTTGGTGGTGACTAGTCTTGTGTCAATTGCTAATTTTTGCCTGAGTTGCCCTGCAAGCACCACAAAGCTTGCCGGCCAGGGGCCCCTCCAGCCCCCGAGCCCCCTGTAGCCTGCGCTTTTCTTGCCGCAAACTCTCCTTTGTGGATTCCGTCCACGAAACCTTTTATAGTCACGATGGATCAGAGAATCAGCAGGTACTCACAGGTTGAATCCAGTCGTACTTCTCGACGTCTGCAGTGGTGTCGGTGTTGGAAAAAACGTTGGCGTTGTTGTTAGATGTGATGTGGGCAGATGTGAAGATCCACGTGATTCCAGCAGGCGGAAGCTGTCTGGTGCTCTGCACAGACCATCTCGATCCTATGCCACCCACATCCAACCCTCATTTGATCGAAAATACCTGTATTTGGACTCTATTTGACAAGGACCTGTCCCTATAGCTAGCTCCTTTCGGAATGGTAAACAGCTCCATCTTTTGAGTACCGGACCGCATTGGATGCCTGCAAACTACTGCCATGCCAACGCTGTCCGCATGCCGCAATGCTCCTGAGCGCCCGTGAACCTGCTGAGTGCCGTGGAGGGACCGCCGCCATAATCAAATGGATACAAGACGAAATGGACTGAACTCGTGCCGATGATCATTTGCTTGCGTCGCTTGAAAGGCCCATCTCCCTCCTCAGCGTCTCTTTCCGCAGTCTCTCCTCCTCGGCACTCTTCCTGAGCTGCAACCGCTTGGTCTCCCGGTCCTGCTCTGCCGCCTCGGCTTGCACCACCCATACTATCTCCAGCAGTCAGTAGGAAGCTTCCTCCCACGTGAGAACGGGTGCTGGCAGGGCGGGAGGTGAACAGAGCAACCCACTTGGCTTGTCCGACTTGGAGTATTCCTTGAGCTTGGACACGAAGTGGTCGAACTCCTGCTGCTTCTCTTGCCGGTTTGCCAGACTCTTCTTCTGCAGTTCCGGGTTGTACATCTTGAACAGTTCCTCCTCCGTCGGCGACACGTAGTAAACCAAAGCCGGCCCGCCAACGCAGATCACGGCGCCGCTGCGTGTTCGCGTTAGCCACGATCCTTGGGTGTGAGCGCACTTCCGAAGTTGACTTGCCCTCCCAACATCTTGGCCAACATCCCCCAGTTGACTGGCTTTTTCGGCATCTTGGAGGTCGTGAGAAGGTGCCCAATGAGAATCCAATGTGGTTTCTTTCACCGTCGCACGAATCAATGCGTATGTGTCCGTCCCAAAAGGCGGGCGGGCGTGATGTCGATTGGGCGTGGGGGGAAAAAGAAAGCAGCAGCGTTCATTGGCCAGAAGCTGACATACATGGAAGACTCGCTCTCCAGGGCTGCCTGAGCCACTTCACCATCCAGAGATCGCACACACTCGCTATCCGCGCCAAACGATGCCCTCGTGAATTCAACGTGTCGCGTGGGATTTCTAGCTACGACGAGGCCATGAAGGTAGCTCCGGCCCCAGGCAAACTCTTCCCGAAGCTTTTTTTTTTTTTTTTTTTTTTTCTTTGCCCCTCGAGGCGCCGCCCCACGGTGCTTAAGCGCCTAGGTCCAAATAAATTAGGCACTCCCTGCAATTAACTTGCAGTCAATACAGTCAACTTACGAGTACAGTCAACTTGCAGTCAGTATAGTTGACTTAGCTGTACGGCAATTGACTGCTGTTCCAACACTGGCGACTTTTTGTTTTGTACTTACGTGCCAGTGTGGCCGATTACCAATCAGAAATAATCGTTCAACTCCCTCCCATTCCTGTCGGCAATACCTCCACCAATCCTAGCCTATTTCGCACCCAAATTGCACTTTAATTGCAATCCTCCGCCTCATCATTCCAAACATCAACTTCTTCTATTCTTATATAAACGTTTTTCATCATAAATTTATACACTACTAATCCTATACCTTTCGTGTTCAAAGTATAACAGATACAGTCTATATACAGAACTCAATACTAGAGATGAGGAATACTCTAGATGAAGATTTCTGCAGGAGAACTAGGAAGTAGTATATTCAAGGGTATATGGGGGTTAAAATGATAGCTAGTATTAGTTGTTTGTATGAGTATTTATTAATATAAGATTTCGATTGTGTTAATCAATATTTATAAGGATTATTGTTGGAAAAATAGTAATTGCAGTGCAGTAAGTCAACTTTACTTACAGTAAAGTTGACTATACTAACTGCAAGTTGAATGTATTGTTTTATGGGTCTATTGTATTGACTGCAGGTCAAGTACAGTATGCATCCACTTTATACAAGGGCACATGCCAAGCAGTTAGCCATACAAATTACTGCGCAGATTGGCTAGCAGTCTACCAAACCTAGAACAGTGTATCCACCATTTGACTACGCAATACTACTATTATTTCGACCAATCAAATCGATAACGTTGTAATGTCCAAAGCTCTACTAACACTAATCAGTGCTTATTATGTTAAGCACAAATAAGCTAAGTAAAGGAAAAGGCTACTTTCTAGTTATATTTTGTGAAAAACTAAGGTAGAGGAAAGATTTTTACGAAAGGCCTTTACAAATTGCGTCGATTTTTACGACAGTAAGTAAAAAAGACTTCTAGGTTACGTTGGTTATTATAATAGTATAGAGGTAGCGACGGTATTGTTATCGAAAACACCAAGAATTTTTATCAGATCTTTTTTCAAAAAAAGGTTGAGATTGACCACTCAAAGTTTTAAAGAATATTAAGTTAGCAAACAACTAAGTCATTACTACTGCGAGTGCTACTACTGCAAAAACGACTAGATCCTACACCAAATAACTATCATAAACAACCTTTAATCGTATCTTTTACACAATCTTTGCTCCTAATACCAAGTTTTCCCTTTACCTTACTTTTTCCCTTCCCCTATGCTACTTTAATCATCAAGATTGCTATATCGAGTGAAATCACCAAGTCGCGCCAAGAAAGCAACGTTGCGCAACTCAGCGCCTAGTTACTAAGTTCGTACGTAACTTTACGCCAAATTACCAAGTTTCGACGCTCTCAAATCATCAAATCCCTAAATTATAAAGTTTTATATAAGTTAAAACCGTTAAAATGACACCGAGTTAAGAATGTATAAAGTTAGTTGAGGCATTCAGAACTGTTTTCGTTAACTACTAAGACGAATAACTCTAGATTCCAGATGTTAACGAGTTCTTAATTAAGGAATATTTAATTAATTACGTTGATTAATATATTCTCAATATAGATTTCGGTGAGGAGTTTGATTGTAACGTTCGCGCCTTTCAAGGTTTAAGTGAGTTTTGAAACTGTTAGAAAATTGATACGTAGAACTTCATTTAACGTATAGTTAAGGCTAGGTTAAAAAAGATTTGTTGGTAAGCATTTATTGTTGTAACGTAATTGATTCGAATTACTGTGGTGGAAGTAACTGATGCTGCATTGAAATTGGTAGTTTTGAGGTGTAATTTTTAAGTTTGGCGGACAGCTAACTAGTCTGCACACTAATTTGTATAGATAAATGCTTTGGTATGTGCCCCACTTTGAAGTAGGCACCTACGGCACTATATTTATAAGAGAGTTCCACAAATTATAGTCAATTTTCAGTTAGGTCAATCAATTAAACTAATAGTTTAGTTAACTTGATTTTACTACATTTAACTGCTATTCCAATACTAGCGGATTTTTTTATGCTTATTGTTATAGCTCGACCTGCGATGGTAAGCCAAGTAAGTAGGTTCTACATAGGGCTTACTATTAAGGTACAGCGGAAGACTAGAAGAGGCTACCGTGGCCCATCATATAAAACCTATAGGCATGACTAGTGGCCAGCCCATTACGTACCTTTATACATACCATACACGGACCGCACCCGATTCGCGTCCGCACCAAGCTGGGACCTGATATTATATATTCCGTTACGTATATAGTTACGTAACCTATCGACTCAATATCTAATAACCTAAGTTTATAATAAGTCCCCTTTTTCTTTGAATGTAATAAAAGCCGCGACGTTCCACTAGTTAAATATAGGGTGCAGGCGTTGTTCGTCTAGTATGCGAATCGGAAGCGAATCGGCGACGTGGTATTTAACGCACCGTGGTATTTAATGCACCGTATAACGTATCAGCCGGTTTAACCCTACGTCGCCGATATCATATAACGCGCCCCTTTAACATACCGTATAACGTATCTTTTCTATCACTAGTTCCGTATAACGCGCTCCTTTAACATATCGTATAATGTATCATTTTTACCACCGGTACCGTATAACGCGCCCTTTTAACGCACTATATAACGTTTCAGCCGGTTTAACCCTAAAACGCCGGCGCCTTTTAACGTACCATATAATGTATTTTTTTTACCGTTGGTACTGTATGACGTACCTTTTAATGTATCGTGTAATATTTCGCTTTTACCGCCGATATCATATAACGCGCCCTTTTACCATACCATGTAATATGTAACTTTTGTCGAATCCAGTTGGACGGTACTTATAAAAATAAACTTTAATATAACCCTTAAAACTTCCCTCCTTTTTTTTACATTGTCGACTTCGCTTTATTATTTTCGCCTTACGGTAACTATTTATAATAGCTCTTTTATTACCCTTCGTATTTCAACCGTTAATTATTAATTAATATCCCCTAACAGCTTCGCCATTTTCTCGTTTTTATAACTAATATTTATAATATATTTAACTTAAATGATACTGTTGTAAACGTAACAAGTAAAAATAACTAGTCGCTTCATAAAATACGTTTCTCTAATATATATAAATACTTTATCATTAGTCATATTTTATAATCTTTTCGAGTTTTAAACGACCTACTTATCTTTAATAATAGTAATGTTTGTAGGTCTTTAGATCGTTGCAAAGTTGTCGATTCGATTGGTTGAAGTAACAGTAGTATTGCATTGGTTAAGTGGTGGATATATTGTTCTAGGTTTGGCAGACCGCTAGCCGGTCTACACAGTAAGTTGTATAGCCAATTGCTTGGCCCGTACGCTAAAGTCAAGTATAGCATATTATATTCAACATACACACAATGTGGTAGGTTCGCATAAAATAATACACTTGTAGTACGGTTAACTTTATTTACAGTAAAGTTGATTTATTATACCGCATGTAATACTGTTTCAACACTGGCGGCGTTTTAGTTTGTACATGTACGCTAGTGTGATTGATCAATCTTTTTCAGTTACTATGGAATTGCTTCCTCGTAAACTAGCGAGACCCCTATTAATTCCAATTGACTTCCTTATTGAACTACACGCAATTACATGTAAATTAACCCCATTTGACTTTCATTACTCTGTTACTCCGAGGTTCGAGTTTATTAACTCTTACAAAAAGTTCTTTCGCTATAAACTTTTGCAGGCCTTCACTTTAACGTATTACTTAAACAGATCCTTATTGTCAATTCCCTGGCAGTCTTCCAGTTTGCCAGTATATTCCTTTCCGTCGTTATATAATCAAAGCTTTTCGAGCGGCTTATTATCGTAGCCCTCAATACGTATAGTTAGTTTGTTACTATATACAAACCTTTTTAAAGCCTTATTTGGCTTTACTTTCGTTATAGTATTTACGGGATTATCTTTGTCGTTAATCCACCAGAATTCCTTAATTTCTCTTCCTTCGTAGGATTTACGGAGTGTTATCATGTTGATTATCAAGCGATTTTTATTAGTAGTTTCGAGTTTCGAAAAGTATTCTAAGAGGCTCTTTAAGTTTGTACAGATACTACCAGAATAGGAGAAATCTTTAACTGCTTAGTAACAAAGTTAAGGGTTTCTCATAGTATTATACCTAAGTTAAAACCAGCTATTATACCATAAACCTCCGTAGTTAACACGCTTCGTATAATCCTTTTACACTTGATGAAGGTCTAATAAATCAAATTACCTATAATATTAAATTGGTATTCTCGTTTATCTTTATTAAAGTGGGTTATCAAAAAGCCGATTTGTAAGGAAAAGTCGATGTTATTTATAAAAAACCATCCGTAAAGATTATTTACTTGGGCCTCGAAATGTCGATTGAGATTATATTAATTCCTCGTTTTAGGTTTTGTATTTGTTACTCGAGCCTTTCATTCAACCAGTTAAAATCCTTATTCGTTAGTTTTTGAGTTTGCGTTGCGAAAGATAATTCGTAAAAGGATTTTGGTTAACATAAGGTAATAATATAGCTTTTTCGAACACGTTATTTCATATATTGTTAAAGTTTAATCACATTGATCTTATTAATTATATCCAAAATAACTCTCTGGCCCTTTTAGTGACATCTAAGGCTGGTATTAATACTAAAAATACGGATTAACGATCCATTAAATTCAAGTTAAATGCTTTTCGTTAACGTTGTTACTAGCTTGTAATTTCAAAACTTAGAGTCCTTCATCGCCTCTTATTTTAGTACTACAAAGCCAGTTATTCGACGAAAAAGGTATCGTTAATTAATATACTTATTACACCAAAGTATTTCTTTTACGTTATTAATAAGTATGTGTTTTATATTGAAAACTTTATCATTAGTTGTAAGTTAAAGTATGGCTAATAAGTTAGGAATTAGTAAACGTTCGCTTTAGCTAATTAGTATAGTAACTTAATACATCGTATTACCGTATGTAAAGGGTAAATAATACTTAGCTCCTATGGTAGTTTTAATAATATGATCCGTTGTAAATTCATCCTTAATTATGTATAGGCTTATGCTATATTACAGGTATTAAGTGTAAAGTTACCTTTAGTGTGGACTAGTAAATTTTCTAATAAAGCGACTACAAAATACTAATTAGTCTTTTGAATCGTTAGCGAATATATAAAAATCTAGTCTTTACCTTTATGACCGTATCTTTAAGCGATTTAACGTAATTTTTCATACGGTTTTCATATAGTTTTACCCTTAACCTCGTAAATAATCCTCGATTCAAAAATAGTAACGCTTAGGTTTTAGAGGTTAAAATCAGGTTTCGGTACGAATTGTATAACCCCTGGAATTAATAATCCATTAATTTTGACTTTATCGCTTTCCTTAAAGTGTTTTACGAAGGTTTTAATAATACCTTACACTCGGAGCTTTATTATTAAGTCTTTATTATTCTTTTTCCTCTGTTTACTAAAGTAGCATTATAAATACGACCCGGTGTATATTCCTCCTTTTCAACGTTCCTCTCTTTTGGAGATCGTTTATGCTGTTATTGTTCTATAGGATTATCGATTACAAGTTGAGGGGGGGGGGGGTTTAATGAGGTCACCTAGTTTAAAAATCTTTATCGACAATAGCTCTAAAATTAAGTTTAACCTAAGTAATTCGAAAATATACAAAGTTGTTAAAAGTCTTAACAACTACCTCAGAGTTCGCGATACTCAATATCTTATACAGACCCTCCCATTAACCCGGCTTCCACTATATAAAGACTTTACTTTTCAACGGTAAAACAAATTATTTAATTGTTATAAGGCCGGTTTTGGTGTTAAAAGACTTATTAATTTGCCGGCATACCGATTTTATTCTTAGCTCCCTTCAAACTTTATTATAATCCGCAATAAGTTTTAAGTACTTGCCGAGAGAGAAGATTTACTTATTAGGTGTGAATACGCTTTAAAGGTTAAAAACGTTGGCACTAAGCTGTCAAGGCCCATAATATCGTTTAGGCCATTTACTGATATTTATAAGCGTATCTCCGGGTCTGTAAAGCTTTTAATTTCCAACGTAAGGATATTATATGTTTGTAGAAATAGAGCTTGTTCTTTAAAACTTTTTAATGCTTTAGTAGACTTTTATAGGTACCTGTTTACACTAGATACCTATTATTTTAACATCTTTTTAGAACTCTATCGCAACAAAGTTGATACCCTTATTGTAAACAAAGAGAATCGGTAGGTCTAGGAACGAATTAATCCACAATATATTTAACGTTTTCCATGTATCTTTTACTGAAGGGGACTTAAGAAATTTAATTTCGTAAAAAGAGGTTACGAAATTCACGACGTAAAAAATTGGTTCTTTTTTCAAATAAAACATATAAACGAAAATCTTGTAATAAAAACCCTTATCGTCTTTTAATATAAACTTAAATCTCTAGAGGGTTTAGGTATATGTTTATCAATAATGGAAAAGTCTTTTAACGACTTTTATGATAAAGTATTCTATATCATTATACCATATAGACTTTGAAACTTTATATAACCTATTAACGGTTGGATGGTTAAAAAAATGTTGTAATTAGAGTCTGTTGTACATAATATCATTACTTTCGGCCCTTAAAGATAAAACTACAAATCCCCTTACTTAAAGGCTGGTAAAAACCTTTATTCGTTCTTAACCAATTTGTTTACATTAACTTTGATGTTAAGGGTGAGGGTCTCTATATCTTTTAAACAAAGTAAAAAAAGAGTAAGGGACTTAAGGATGAGAAACTTGATTACATACAAAATAATTTAAACTACTGTTATTCCTAAGAACTATCGTTATTCGCCTGGTCTAAAGCTAACTTTAGCTTCACTAATATCGTGACAATTAATATTAATCGTTATAATGTTTTATCTTCGTAGTATTATATACTGCGAATATCTTACTATTAACTAGCTTGCTGCCCTTATATCTGGCATAATATTTAAAAAGTGTGATTATTGTAACGATCGAAAAAGTTAAAGGTATGTAAATGGTTAAAAACTTGGTTAAGGTAAAGGCAAGGGTTTTTATCACCTAAACGGTATAAGAAAGCGTGATTGGCTAGTTACTAAGCTGCGTTAGAAATATTATCTTCGTATTAATTGATTTGTTAAGGGGCATTGGCGCTATTAATTAACTCATCACCCTCGAATTTTGCGATTTAATACAAATAATCCTGTTTAAAGATAATGTGGTATTAAACTTAATATATTGTATTTTTATCATTACGATCAGTGAAATGGTATAGAATGGACCAATAGCTAAACTTATTATAAATCCAACATTTCTTGCCACTATTACGATGATAGTGCTTACGGTCAATAGGTTCGTCTAAATCTTAGTCTTATTAACGTCAACATAATTGCTACCTCCAATTTGAAACCGGTAGGCTAGATCTTAGACGTTATGTACGCTTGTATTTACGGTCAACGTAATTAATTACCGCAAGATCTTCCTTATTCACGTTAGAGAAGTTGCCGGCTTAAGTGTACATACTAAGCGTATTTGATATACGCGCTATTACGGTGGCAAATGGAGAACGTAACTAGTGAAAAAAAGCCTTCACAAATGGCTTTTAGGCGTTATAAGACGTATTCGAACTCGTTAACGCCCGTGACTGCTATTCATACCTATTCGTGAAGTATAGCTTCGCTAATATAGGCTTTTCCTATTACTTTTTAATATAACATTAACTTTTTAAATATCTGTTTAAAGATATCCATTAACGTTTCCTCCTTTTTTACCTACGCAATTATTATAATTTACCGCATAATAGCCTAGTTTATATGTTATTATATAAGGTATACGTCGTATTCGAAGTAACCCTTTATACCATTGTGAATCTTACAAAATGTGGTAACTTTAGTATAAAAGGATGGGTAATAATCTCTAGCGTGCTTTATAAGGATTTCTGGAAATAATAAGTAAAAACCTAAAAGGGAAACCTTGATCCACTTTCAAATATTTAAAAATAAAATCATCTTGATGTTCAGAAAGTTAGAAGACTGTCATGAACTCAAGCTGTTGGCCATTCAGCCTATAGGTTACGTAACTGTGCACGTAACAGGATAGGCAACGTCCGGCCTAGGCCCGGCCCGGGCGCGGATAAGGCACGGTTCGGGTACAGACCGGATACAGTCCGTGTACGGACAAGGTACGGTCCGTGTATGGTACGTGTAAGGATACGTAACGGGTTGGGCATTATCCTTGCCTAAAGGCCTTATACGTTAAGCTATGGTAACTTTTCTTGGTTTTCCTCCGTACTTTAATGATAAATTTTATTTAGCATTTTCTTAACTTACTATGATGAGTTGAATTATAATATATTATTAAGGTTTTCTTTGATTTTTTTCGAAGGTATATTATTTATAATAAACAAATCAATAACAAATGTTAATTATTTTACGTTACACTTTAATGTTATCGAAAAGGATAAACCGTCAGCAAATACCTAATCCTATATCTTTTTAAATAAACCTATAGTCCTTTCAGGGCCAACTTAAGCCGATATTTCTTATTTATAAGATACTGTAAGCTATATTGCGTCGACTATTGAATAGTTATAATAACTGTGTTAATTGACTTTAATTATCGACCTTATTTTCGACTTCATTTAAGTCTTCGCGAAAATCTAATACCTCGAAACCGAATTTTCCGCGACTCGCGTTAGGTTTTTATCGATTTAGGGAGAACGAAAACGATATGATCAATCGAAATTTAACGAATTTGCTTTTACTTAGGCGGCGACGCGCCAAATAATTGAATTCATATTAAAAACGAATAAGATATAAATCGAAAAGGGTCGGTACGTGTTCCTTTACGTATAGGGATATTATATGGCGGCGATGAAAAAAACGGTTTCAGATTACTACGAAGCCGGAGGATATGAAGACAGTTATAATATAAGGAAGTTTTTCGATTATATCAAAGCGGTTTTCGACGACTTTTACCGCGTGAATGAAGTATTAGTTAAATTTAAAGGTTTGGTTATAAGTAATAAGAACCTATAAGTATTATTCGTTATTAGGTTCGAAATAATTTTGGTTTAAATAGGCGGACTAAATTAGCCTTTAGTCGTAAAGTATAACTACTTACATTTTTGCATATTGCTACTTATCCGCGAAAAGTTTATTACGATAGGTGTTAGCCGGATGGATTATATCGTAACTCTGGAAAAGTACCGCTAACTTGCTAACGAGTTGAAATCTTTAAACCTAAAACGGCGTTTTAGTCGTTAATTAATAAAAATCCGTTTAAAGCTAACGGCTAGATATTAATACCGTTATAACAGGAGTTTAAGCTTTTTGACAATCTTTGATAAAAGATTATGGTAATCGCAGCTAATACTTTTGATACCGCGGTTAATTATCTTAACAAACCCGTTCAGTATATGTTTAAAACGATGGATATAAGGTAACGTGAACGATAATAAAGGAACATTAAATGAGGCGTACTTCAAGGCGTTGCGTATTTTGTAATTTATTAAATTAATTTTAACGTAACTAAAACTTCCGCTCGGTATTACCTCCTATGTAATTATATACGGCCTAAGTTAAAAATTGAAAAAAAGTTTCCTATGAATCACGACAGGAGAAGCCCAACTTTTGAATATAATTTTATTTAAAAGTATATAACTTGAACGGCGTAATTGTAAAATGGAGTAAATTGTTTTTGATTTAATCAAAATACATATAAACAAAGAATCATTCCTTATTTTTATACTTTTTCATGATATTCACTTTTTAAATATTTAAGTCAATTTTAGTTATAATTATTATTATATTGTAAACGAGGCTTTAACATAGCGGTTTGGGTTAAAATTAATTCGATTATTTTATTAGCAAAATCATAATACGATATTAAGGTTATGGTAAAATAGGCATATTTCTTAAATTACTACGTTTCGTATAAATAAAAATAAATGATCAAGCCCCATATTAATATATATTATTTCCGGAATAACGTGGGATATAGTTTTTAGAATATTTTGGATACGATATTAATAGGTAACCTTAAACGTGAACGGTAACTGTTTGGTAATTTAAAGTTAAGATAGTTTAATTATCGATGTAAAATCGATACGTTTTAGAATAGGAAATGTACATAATATAGTAAATTATGTTTTCCTTAAGTTAACGTAACATTCGTACTGAAAAGGTATGACATATAGGAAACCCGTTTCGAATAACTTATGTTACAAGTTTTAGCAAAAGAATACGGATTTTACAAATTACGGCGATAATTATAGTAAAGTAAAAAAGGATTAGCTGTATTTTTTACTGAAATTAATTATATTTCACAACCTATTCGATAAGGATAAGGTTATAATCTTATTTTCACATAAGGGGAAACTCGATTATTACATTTATATTAAACCGAATACAGATAGCCTTTTATTAAAACGACTTTAAGGGCCGTTATATTCAATATTACGAAATTGGAAAATAAGGGTTAGGTATAGGTGAATTCCTTATAGATAATGGTACCGGTATTATTAATAAGTAAATTGAAGGGGGAATAACGGTTTTATATCGATTATCTGATACTAAATGAAATTATAAAATAAAATCGCTTTTTTTACCTTCGATTAAAGAGACTTTATATATGTTATCGAAGTTGATATAGTTTATAGAGTTGGATATTTAAACGGAATTTTATCGTATTCTAGTAATACCAGAGTAATAAAAATTAACGACGTTTCGTACGCGATTCGAGTTATTTAAAAAGTTAATTACTTTTCTCAGTTAACGTAAACGCCAACAACTTTTGAACAATATATTCATTATATAATAGCGAATATTTTAAATAATTTTGTTACAACGTATTTAAACGATCTTTTAGTTTTTTCTTCACATATTGAATAAAATTATATAATGAGAGTTCACATGGTTCTCAAACGATTTTTTAATACGAAATTAAATTTAAATTTCAAGAAGTGTGATTTTGTGGTTAAAAAGGTAAAATACCTGGTTTTTATTATAACGGTTAGAATAGGTATCTGGGCCGACCTCGAAAAAGTTCGGGTAATTCGAGAATAGGAATTACTACATATAATCCAAAAGGTTCGAAGTGTTCTGGGTTTTGCTAACTTTTATCGTAATTTTATTTGTAATTTTTAAAATTAGCGGATTGTTTCGTTTATTTGAATAAATAAAGTATTCGTTCAATTTAAATCAGAGGAGAGAAATATGTATTTTAAACCTTAAAGAATACTCTTTTCTACGGCTCCTATTTTGGTATATTAGGATGTAATTCGGCTAATAATAGTGAAAATAATTATTCGGAAACGATATTACAAGAGTAATTTTTAACGGGATAAGGATGAAATCTTAAAGTTAATAAATTATTACCGTAAACGCTTAATGGATATGGAACGTAATTATACTATTTATGATAAAAACCTCCTCGTAGTAATATCCTATTTAAAAACATGGATTTTTAAGTTACGTAATATTTATATACTGTTTACGATTTTAACAGACTGTAAGGGATTAAAGTTTTTTTTTTTTACTACGATTAGTTTTGGAACGTTTAGCGAAATAATCCGAGATCCATTTTTTAAATACTATTTACGGTATAGGCCCGTAATTCAAGGCGTTTACCTAGATACGTTAACTCGTAAATTATTAGATAATCTCGAGATTAAGGAACGTTGAGCACGTGTTTTTTAACCCATTTTTATTATTATGTTAACCGTAGTACTAATAAACTTATATATTGAAGGAATATAAATTACGGCGGGTTAGGTAAAGGAGTTTGGCGAAACAAATGCCTGGCTATTAAATTACGACGATATGTTTCCTAAAGGGGGGTCGGAGGCTTTCGAAGGGCTATTGAGGGCGAAATTACCCCGGGTCCGGTTTATGTTTTGGTCGTTATTGGGGATAACTTTAAAGGATTTTAATACGACAGTGTCGGTGATACCATCGTAAAACCGGCCCGTATTAAGCTCGCCGGCAACACTAACGCTAAGTAATTCCTTTATTTTGGCCAGGGTATGTTAACATTATTATAAAACTAGGAAGTAACGAACGAACGTTATATATGGTCTGCCTTTTAACAGTTTTCGAAGACGCTAAAGTTTTTTAACTTAAGGTAAAATAATTAGTATTAATTACAAATTACGCGATTGATCTGTGGGGGGTATTACGTTACCGTATTCGTTTATAATTATCGAATTAGAAACTATTAATAACGTGGATATTATAATGAACTTACGACTCGTTTATTATGAGTTGTTTGGATAAAAACATTTTTTCGCTTTTTTTAACGAAATTATCATTAAAAAGGGATAATCGAAAATATTTCACGTTTATATAGAATATATACGTAATGTAACAGGACGAACCTACTAATTATTAATAATGACCCTCGATATTTATTAGTTGTTACAAATCGTTTTTTAAAGTTATTCAGTTAAATGTTATATGGTTTATAATTATAAATACGTATACAAAACGTTTTTAGGATATATAATAGAGATTTTATAGGGTTTTAACTTTTATTATTGATAATCGCAGTTTAAATTAGATAAACTTATTTTAAACGACATTATATTTCCTAATAAAAGTCAGATAACTTTTATTAACGACGTATTACCTATAAATAAATAACGGTATTGAACGAGTAAACCAAAAGTTGTAAAAGTATTTATGTATCGTAATCGCTTTTTCTTAATATAACTAAACTTTGTATTTACTTCTTTATTAATTTACGTTAAATAATTGAAAGTTGATAGTTACTGGGTTGAACGCGAATCTTCTGGAAAATAAATACGAAATATTATTTATCTCGAAGTTAAACAAAGATATAAAGTTGTTAATTGATCTAATAGGGCGAATTAAGTTTTACTAAACTTTCGTAATATTAAACCTAATTACCCGAGTGAAACGATCAATGAATTTTATAACTAATACCGGGTAATCGGAATTTTGAACCCATTAAATATCGTAATAAATATATTTAACAAATATCCGGTATTTTATATAAATTGAATCAAGCATATGGTTTAGAACCCTTTTTTGTCGTCAAGTTTCATCCGATACTTGTTCGGTACTAATTTTAATAGCGAACGATATGAAGAACGGTAAATACGAGTAATTCAAAATACAAGATATTTTCGCGGTAAGGACGGAAAAGGACGGGGTTCGTTACATATTAGTTAAATAGAAGGGTTATAATAAGCAGACATATAAATTACTACAAAATTATTAATATATCACAACTTTAAATAAATTCGAAGCGAAATAAAAAGATAGTCTAGTTTATGATAACCCGGTATCTCAACGATTACGTTAAACTTATACTAAACGATAAGCGTAAAACAAATCGTTTACACTCTTAAAATAATATTTTACTTATAAATAAAAAAGAAAGTTTATTATTAAATGAGGTTATAAAACTGTAAATAAGGCCGAATAAATATTACCTGATTATTTAGAATATATATCCGATTGTAAAACGGCTTTTATTATACTTTAACGAAGGTTTACTTACTTATTATTATTATCTTTATTTAGGTTTAACGAATACTGACATTATTAATGTTAAAAGTTTCATTACAACTGGTCTTAAACGTTAGGCGATATTAGGGAAGAAGAATGGTAAAAAGTATAGCGAAAACCGGTAGAAGTTAAAAAGGGGGGTTAATAAAAAGCGGAACGTACATAAGGCGACGTTAAAAGGGCAAGATAACGTAAAGAGAGGCGGGCGTTAAAAAAAGGCCGATAATTGATAATACGAGGAATTACGGACGTTAAGAAAAGCCAATAATAAAGGATAACGTTAAAAGAGACGAACGTTAAATAAAGCCGATGATAACTACTAGCGAAAAATAGAGCGAAAGGCGGTGTATGGAAAGTAACCCTTTAAACGGGTTACCAAAAACTATAACACGTTAATTAAAACCCAGACAACGCCATCGGTCCGAGTACGATCCTACGCTCGTTTGCGGTTGGCCCGATCAACTCGTTCCTATATAAGGTTAATAAATAAAATAAAAAAGAAATCGGAAATTGTATAATTGAACTTGAAACTTTATTCATAATATTTTGTAAACCGTAACTTATATTAGTTATAAAATATATAGTTTGGATAGTTATATCATTTGAGCCTTTTATTCTAGAACTATAAAAGGGTCTTCGACGGTAATTAGAGGAAACCGGGGAAAATAAGTTACACGTTAAAGCTCGGTTAGCCAAAAACTTTTTATTTTTATAAATAGGCGATATAGTAAAAGTTGATAAAGAGGTTTGAGGTAAATATGGATTCGAAAGGAAAAGACGGCGTAAAAGTATAGTTAAAGTAATAACAGCTTGTATGATTAATATAATGAAAACCTTTTACGTCCGAATAATATTACAAAGACAAGTAAATTAATTAATCAACTTTAAAAAAAATAGTGATAAAAAGTGGTCGATAACCCGAAATATTTTCCTAACATTTACGTGCAGGGGAAAAGATATAACCTTTGTCCTTTACCGTAACAACTAACTAACGTAAAATGTTGTATAAACGGTTGAAAACCGTGAATAAACTTATTTTTTTTAAATATATTGCGAAAAAAAGTTAATTAACGGTTGGCTTTTTATAAGGATTTTTTATAAGTTCACCTTATTATAAACCTTTTAATATATACGATACCCTCATATACGATAAATTCGAACGTAAAATATGGAAAAGATAAAGTTTAAAAACCAATTTATATACGATATATAAACGGTTTTGATTTTTAACGAATAAAATTTATTTTTATCCTTATTATTTCAAAGAATAAAAAGATTTCCTATAACGTGAACGGGTTATAATAGGTAATTAATAGTAGGTTATTAGTATATAATAAGGTAATATATCTTACGGGAAATCTCCTTGTTGTGTTCAGGGGTGCCAATAACAACTTGATTTAAGTTAAAGTTATTATATACATTGGTTATAATAATAAATTAAAGGAAATATGTTAAAATATATTAACGCGAATTACAAGTTAATATATGTAGAGGAATTCTAAAAAGGTTACGATAATAATAATAAATGAAAGGGGGGGAGGGATAATATAAAAAGGAAAAAAAGGAAATTTTAAAAATTACGTAAGGGCGTCCGTATTTATAAGGATTGGCGGACTGGATTCGATAAAGTCTACGTGTTATATAGGGCACGTTACTCGATGTTAAAGGTAAAAACACAGCTTTGCACAATACGTTAACGGACGCGTTATATGGTACCGGCGGTAAAAAAGATACCTTATACGGCGTGTTAATAAGTATATTATATGGCGCCGGCAGTAAAAAGGATATGTTATACGATGAGTTAACGAATACATTATACGGAACCGGCGGTAAAAATGATGTTTTATACAGCGCGTTAACGGGTATATTATAAGACGCTGGTGGTAAAAGTATAATTTATACGACGTGTTCACGGATACGTTATACGGCGCCAGCGATATAAAGTTATCCGGCCGAAATATTCTACGATATATTCGACGTAATGTTACCGGCTTATATTTGACCCGCGTATTAGGCGGGTACGGCCCGCATTCGGTATTTATCCAAAAGGGTGTCGTAGCACTTATAACATCCAAAGAAAAGGAGGCATATCATAGACTTAAGCTGTTAGCTATTAAGCTTATAGGTTACGTAACTTTATACGTAACAGGATGGGTAACGCCCGTTCCAGGCTCGGCTCGGGCGCGGATAAGGCACGGTTCGGGTATAGGCCGGATACGGTCTGTATACAGATAGGGCACGGTCCGTAAACGGCACGTATAAGGGCACGTGACGGGCTAGGCACTGGCCCTGCCCAAGGGCTCTGCACGTTGGGCCACGGTAGCCTCTTCTAGTATTCCTCCGCACCTCAATAGTAAATCCTATTTGGTACCTACTTGGCTTACCATCGTAGGTTGGACCATAACAAAGGCTTCCTATCATACTTTTTACATTGCTTCAAATCTTGGTAAAGTTCGTAAATATCTTATAATTGATATTAACTATTTTGACAAGTCTTAGGGGAAGGTCGCGATGGTTATCCTAACCTTAAATAGTGTTTCCTAGCAATTTAAGCCTTAAAGCTTCCAAAACACGGTATTAAGGGTAATTAACAGTCTCCTAGCCTAAGGGATAAAGTCTTATAATAACACCTGTGATAAGCTCTTGCGTATAGATAAACCTAAATAAAAAAGGGTTTTAAGGGGCTTGTTAATAAAATTGCTAAGGGGTAATAGGTATTTAAGGATTTTGTAAAGCTTGACAATTTTGTTTAATTAACTAGTGTGAAGCACCGACGTTAATACCTCTAGCCGTGTTAACGGCCTTTTTTTTTTAACGCGCTTTGCCTCCGTTAAGGGAATACTCCACCTTATTCCATAAAGGTACTTAATTTTTAAGCAGGTTAACAGGTTATTTATCGCCAGTACGTAAAAAGGCTTAATTTAGCTGAAAGTAAAGGGAAAGTCCCCTAAATTGCATGTAGGGATATTGAGGTTCCTCAATATCTTATTCTTTAAGCTGTAAGTTTTAAGGGTATTTTTAAGTTAATTTAGGTTCAACAAAGTCTTTGCTAGCTTAGTAAAACTCTTTTCTAATACGTAAATTTATTGGCGTTTAAGTTCTTCTTTTAGTTTAAACTCAATAGCTTTCTAAATATTCTTCCATATATAAATAGTCCAATCGTCGAAAAACTCACGATATTTGTGAAAAGTACGACTACCGCAGTCGAACTCTTTATCGCCGTCTTGCTTAATGATGTAATTGCCGACTAAGTTGAACAGGTGTTCTTTGGTTAATTCTTAGTCAATATTTTCCCCCAAAAGGTAACAATTATAGTATTTAGTAAAGGCAGCTTCGAGCGCCCCAATCGATTCTCTCCTGGTGGAGTGAGTAATGGCTTTAAAGTAAGCGCTGGCGGTAGATATCTTAACGTTTCGGCTTGAGTAGGACTTGGTGGTCTTTGGGTGTAGGGGCTTGGTGATTTGGCATAAAGTCGTGTGGAAACTTGATAACTTAACGTAAGGTGGTGCAATGTGATTTTCTCGGTGCGACTTAACGATTCTTAGTGTTTTGGTTTAAAGTAGCGAACTTAACGATTAAATTGGAATGGGGAGAGGGAAAATAGTAAAGTATAAGCAAAGGTTTAGTGTAAAATGTAAGGTCGAAGGTCGTTATTAGTAGTAGAAAGCAAGATTTTTTTATAGTTTTAGCTATAGAAATTAGTTGTCTTTCTTTCAGTAGTAGCACCTGCAGTAATACTAACTTGATCGTTTGCTAACTTGCCGAACTTTAAGACTTTTAACAGTCAATCTCAACGTCTTCAAGAAAGGTTAATGAAGATTTCTTGGTGTTTTTCAATAGCGATACCGTCGCTTACTTCCAGATTGCCATTAGAGACTGACGCAACCCAAAAGTCTTCTCTATTTTCCTGCTGTTGGGGACTGGCGCAGTACTAATAAAGGCCTTTTGAAAAAATCTTTCCTTGACCCTAACTACCCTAGCCATAAAGAGTAACTGTAAAGTAGCTTCTTCTTCTACTTAGCCAATCTATGCTTAACCTAATAAGCACTGTTCAGTATTCTAAGGTCTTTATATCGTTGCAACGTTGTCGATTCGATTGGTCGAAGTAACAGTAGTATTGTATTGGTCAGGTGGTAGATGTATTGTTCTAGGTTTGGCAGACCGCTAGCCGGTCTGTACAGTAATTTGTATGGCCAATTGTTTGGCTCGTACCCTAGAGTGAAGTGCAGCGTACTGCACTCGACTTACACCCAATGCAGTATGTATGCACAAAGCAATACACTTGCAGTACGATCAACTTTACTGTATTACAGTAAAGTTGACCTACTGCACTGCATGTCATACTATTCCAACAAGTAAAGATAAAAGTAAGTTTCCCCTCCCCCTATAAGCGAAAAACACCGGTATATCGTATATTAATCGCTTTTTTTACTCGGGAGTTTCTTTTATCTATATGTTATGACCCAAGAACATTGGAGGGTCAGAAAACAGGCCAGTATGGGGCTAAGCCACTAAGAACCTGATATCCAACACATCATGTGGGGATATCTCTTATGTCAGTAACCTTAGGGTTAGGGTTACGCACTAAGGATCATTGAGATCATGTTTCGATCCAACATGATTCAGCACTGAAGGCGTATAGAGGATTAAAAATATAAGGACACGGTCAGTACCACATAGATAGTATTTCCTTCATAGCTCTTCAGTTGTAAATCTAAGTATTCAGTCTCAGTATATTCTGAATAGCCTCACGGCTTTTGATCATTGCTTGCACGGTTGCGATATTGTTCACTCAGCACCTCTACTACCTTCTTGATAACATAAACCCTCTGACACCTTCTATATACTCACGGGTATCTAGTGTGATCATTACACTATATTCGAGTTTATCGTACATAAGGTTATTGTACGTACGGGAAAGTTTATAATAAAGTAAGTTTAATAAGGTAACATTATAGGAAATTTTACCATAAATGAACCCTTTTTCGTAATATATTAAGAAAATAAACTTATTCACGATTTCGCTTAGTTTATACACCTTATTTCGTTAATTAGTTATAGCTATTAAAGATGAAAGCTATAAGTTATCCCTTATACATAAGCGGGAAGGAAATATTCTGAGTTACCGGCTTATTTTCGCTCACGCCTTTTTTCGAAGTGGTTAATTAATTTACTTAGCTTTAACATATTATCCAAACCTAAAAGTCTTTATCGTTTCAGTAATGTAGGCTATTACTCCTTTTATTATACATCTTCGTTGCCCCCTTTTCCTAGGTCCATCCTTCTTTAAAACTTTTCAGTTACCCTTTACGATTTTACCTACATACCGCAATGAAACTTCTTCAGTTAATTGCGCATTAACGCGTAATATTTTTACGCGGACTCCTTTTAATAACCGTCGTATACCCTGCTGTAAGTTGAACCTAAATAAATAAAACAATTTAGTTACGTAAGTTATTTGTTTTATAATTAATATATGATATAGTCTATAAAGAGTAATAAATGATATTGAAGGCTTAATTATATAAACAACATCTTTACCCGTTTACTATTTGTTAACCTTATTGAAAAATAAGCTGATTGGGTCGACCGAAAACGTGCGAAGGATCGTACTCAGGCCGCTCGTATCGCTCCAGTATAAATTAACATATTATAATCCTTAATAACCCATTTGAAAATTTGTTTTCACCGCCCCACTTCTTCCCAATTACTATCGTCGGCTTTCTTTCTAAAGTATATCGTACCTAACTTTATCCGTTATCCTCGGCTTCGCCTTAGACCCGCCCCGCATTTCATTAACCCCCTTCGTCGACGCCTACCAACGCTCATTACACCTTTCACCGTCTACCCCTACCTATATTTCCTAATATTTAAAGACAATCATAATAGGACGCCTAACGTAAATAACATCATTACTCGTATAACCCGAATAGAATTAATAATCATCAATAGGTAAATTTTCGATAAATCGTAATAAAAGCCTTTTCGCGATTAGATATTTATCTTAAAAAAAAGCCGGTTAATATATATCCAGCCTTACACATCGTATCGTATTTAAATAATAATGACCCTTTTCTATTTTATCATATATTACAATATATTGAAGGTAAAGTTGGTTTACACCATATAAATCATTGAATATATATTCTACATCGGTGTTGAAATATAGGGTTATTATAAATTTGAATACCCCCCTCATTCGCTTCGAATTTATTAAGCTTTATAATATATTGATAGGGTTTTTTTTTTAATTTTCATACCGATTTATTATAACTATTTTATTTAACTAATTTAAAACGAATACCGCCCCGCCCCGTCTTTACCGCCAAAATTTCTTAAACTTTAAATTTCTTTTATGCGCCTTTTTTATATCGTTAACGACGAAAATTCGTCTCGGATGAATATCGGATAAAACCTAGGAGAAGAAAGGATCCGTAACTGCCTATTCGACTAAATTCACATAAAATACAAGGTATTTACTGAAAATATACAAAACAATATTAACAATCTAATATTAATTAAAAAGTTAATGATGTCTTTTATTTAAGCGATTAGCTTTAATATTACGTAAGGTAAGCTGAAATTAATCGCTTACCTTATATTGTTTCACCGGATAACGGCAACGGCCCGTTATCGTTTTTTATTATTATTAATATATGACATCGCCTCTTGAATTGACTTTACATACTAATGTAAATGTTTTAAAAACGTAATAATTCACTCCACCAGACTTATTAACGATATTTTATCTTTATTTATCTTTAAAATAGAGTATATATAATACAAATTTATGAAACGGTTTAAGTTTAACTCTGTAACCATCGATTCCTGTTTATTTAATAGAAATTATTAATTAAGTAAATATAATATTTAATTTTATTACGAAAAGGAAATGATAATACGTGAAATATTTGAAAAAATATTAATTTACACGTTTGGTATCGATATCTATTTATAAGTAATAAATCGTGGATGAAAGTTATTCAAATTTTATTAAAAAATATAAAATCGTTTAAAATACGCCTACTTAATTCGAACCGCGGTTGTTGAGAATGAAAACCAGAAATCCATAAAATCTCTACCATATATCCCGAAAACGCTCCGCATACGTATTACCAGTTATAAACTATATTACCTCGAATTGGGCGAACTTAAAAAAACAATTTGTAATTATTAGTAAATCATTAACACCTTTATAAATAACTAATAGCCTAACAATGAAATCGATGGAAATATATATTTAATACTGATCTCAAATGGAGATGAATTAAAGGAAGTCTTATCTTAAGGTATGACGAGGTTTCGTACTATTATATTACGTATATATTCGATATAAACGTTGAATATCTATGATTATCCCCTTTTCATGATAATTACATTGAAGGATTCGAAACCAAACATTTTTACCTGGATAACTTGTAATAAACAAATCGTAGGTTTACTATAAGATTTTCGTTATTAATAATTTTCAACTTGACAGCTATAATCAACTCCTATAACGAAATGCGTTTCAGGAATTAATCTTATAATTCGCAATTTATATCTATTATCTTACCTTAGCTAGAAAGAGCTTAACGCTCTGGGTAAACTTTAATAGGTGAATTTCATACAACGGGTCGTTTATTACTTTTTAAGTTTATAATTCCGCGAAGGTACCCAGACCGAAAATAAGGTAATTACTTGACATCAACGATGTTAACGGGTTTAACGCGGATTGGGCATGCGGCGGTATTAATAATACTGGCGTCCTAAAACCCCCTAGAGTTATCCTGGATAACGACCTAGATATAAGCCAAGTCCAGGGCGATCCTATTTACGTAAACCCTCCGAAAGCCTTCGACTCGCCTTTTAAGTACATATTATCACGATCAAATATTGAAACCTCGATTTAAATCAATTTATTTATATAACCCTCCGTAATATATATTTCTATAATATATAAGTTGATTATTACTTCGTTCGATATAGCAATGAAAATATAATAAAAAACTTGTACTCAACGCTCCTGAACTTTAAACTTATCTTATAATTGACGGGTTAATATATTCGTATAGATGCGCGAAGTTACGAGCGTATATTGTGAATAATTTTCAAAAATCGAAAGGACTTCAGGCAATTTGGCCTAATGTTCTGAAATCGAACATGTGTAATGATCACACTAAATACCCGTGAGTATGTAGAAGGTGTCCAGAGGGTTTATGTTAGCAGTAAGGTAGCAGAGGTAACAAAGGTGCAATATCAAGACTGTGTTCGTGCGAGTGATGATCAGAAGCCGTGAGGCTATTCAGGGTAGACTGAATACTTAGATTGACAACTGAAGAGCTATGAAGGAAATACTATCTATCTTGGTAATGAAAGTGTCCTTATATATCCGCGCCTTCATACGTCTTCAGTGTAGGCTCGACTGGCTCGATACCGAGTCCATCGAGTCTCACACCATGCTGACCCTAACCCTTGTGTACGGTGTGTCTGTTGTGGATCCCTGGTGCCTGCCGAGAGGCTGTGTCCAACCGATTTCCTTTGTTATCTGCTGCGGGGCCGCCGCTGGTGCGCCCTGCAGATGTTGGGTCATAACAACATGGTGAAGAGATATATTCTAATCTCATTTACTACATCAAAATCGTAAATAAAGTACGTACATTAAGTAATTTTAACAACTACTATTTTAAATAAAACATTAACGCGAAAAACTCCTTATCATAAATAGTATAATTACATTCCGCGTCCGTTAATCGCCTAAAATGGTAAGCTAGTAGCTGTTGGTTACCATCCTTATCCCGTTACAACAAGTAACTTCTCAACCACGGTCCCGAACAATCGGTTTTAACTACTGTTAGCCGATTTAGATCCTAATAAAATTGAATAAGGTGCGTAATAAAAACATCTTAAAGGTTTAAAGAATATATTGCTTTTGTTTCATTCAATTTCAACGAAGTTTCCATTTCGTTGAACGAATAGAACAATTAACTAGTTTTAAAACATTATTAATAAATCACGATAATGGTTAGTAAAACCTAAAAAACTTCGAACTTTCCGAATAATAGGTGATAAATTTACTCGCGTATTACCCTGATTTTCTCGGAGTCGACCTGAATACCTACGCCAACCGTGATTATAAAATCTAAGTACTTTACTTTTTTAATTGCGAAATCGTACTTTTTCAAATCCAAATTTAACCTAATTTTATAACATCGTTTTAAACCCACGCGAACTTTCGTTATATAATCTTACTTCAAACGAATAAAACATGCTATGGGTTATGTAGGTAAACTATTACAAATTTATTCAAAATATCTGCTATAATATAATTGATATATTACTTCAATTTTTCTGGCATTTACAATAGTTCAAATGGATTAACCAACTATTGAAATAACACGAATCGTATATGAAACACCGTTAATTTTTCTTATTGAAATATAACCCTTTTATGATAAAAAGCCGTTCAAATATTTAACTTCGTAAGCTATATTAACTTCGATAATATGCGTAGGGTTTCCTCAATTAAAGGTAAAAGAAAACAATTTTACTGGGTAATTTTAATTGAAACTCGGTAATCGATAAAAAAACGTTATTTCTCCCCCGGTTTAAGCATAAAAAATACCGGCGTTAGGGAAGATAAAGAATTTACCCAAATTTAACTTTTGTTCACTAATTTCGTAACCTCACGGTTAAACTGCAGGTATTTATTTCGTAATTTTTAATATGATAATCCACACAGTCGGTTTGGTAAAGAATTATCTTGATTCGGTTTAATATAAATGCAATAATTAATTTTTCACAGGTATAAAGGTAAAGCTATAACCTTATCCTGATCAAATAAGTTGTGAAATTTTACCAATTTAAATTAAAAACGTTACGATTCTTTTTTATTTATAATAATAGTTGGCGCTATCTTTTGTTAAATTCGCGTTATTTCGTAAAAACTTATAACAAAGGTTAATTACGACTAATTTCTTATACATTATACTATTCTTTATAAAAGGTTTACCAAGCTAATAAAAACTAATCCTATAATTTCTAGTATATCCCCCGACTGAAAGCGTACAGTAATTAAATCTATATTTAATTTTCCTTAATTATAAATTACTAAACGGTTACCGCTAACGTATAAATTTTTTTATTTATATTGTATGTAAAGTATTTTCAAAATTATATCTTACGTTATGCCGGAAATAATAAATATTAATATTGTGTTGAACTATTCATTAGTATTCATACGAAATCTGGCTATTTGGATAATACACGTATTTTGCTATACCTCTAATGTCATACCTAAATTTCGAAGATATAATAGTTGAATTTACTTTAACCTTGACCGTTGTATTGAAGTCTTGCTTAGAATATAATAATAATTATTAAAAAGTATGGGGAAAAAATGGATCCCCGTTTATATGTATTCAAATTAAATTAAATTCCTTTTAATTAGATTCTACGATTGCATCGTTAAAGATATATAACTTTTAAAAGAAATTATATCTAAAAGTTAAACATTTCTCATCTCCGTTAATAGGTAGCCTTTATCTACCTTTTCGACTTAGACTATATATACCTACGTCAGAGGTAATACCCGGCGGAATTCATAACCGCGTTGATAATAATCCATTAAACCATAATATAGTTAACGCCTCGTAACGAGCCTAATCCGGCGTTTCTTCACAGTTATCCTCGTTGTTATGGACTTAGGCCGTTGGTCATTGAGTCTATAGGTTACGTAACTGTTCACGTAACGGAATGTGCAGTACCAGGACCGGGCGCAGTCCGTGCATGGCACGTGTAAGGGCACTTGACGGGCTGGGCATTAGCCAAGCCCTTAGGTATTATACGATGGGTTACGGTAGCCTCTTGTAATATTTCGCTATACTTTAATAGTAAATTCCATTTGGCATTTACTTAGCTAACTATTTTAAGTCGAATTATAATATATTATTAAGGTCTTTTTTTATCTTTTTAAAGAATCATTGTTTATAATAAACGAATTAATAATATAAATTAACCATTTTATGCAATGCTTTAGCGTTATCTTAGAGGATGGGTTATCGGCAAATATCTAGTCCTCTATCTTTATAAATATACCTCCAATACCTTCGGAGCTACCTTTAGTCGACATTTCCCGTTTTTAAAACATTATAAACCATAATACGTTTATTGTAAAGTAATTGTAATTGGTGGTTTAATTGATTTTGATTATCGACCTTACGTTCGACTTTGCTTAGATTGTAACTAAAATGTAGTAATTTAAAGCCGATTTAGTAGTGACTTCTATTGGCTTTTTATTAGTTTAGGGCGGGCGAAAACGATACGACTAACCGTAATTCGAGGGATTTGCCTTTACGTAGGCGGAGACGCGCTAAAGAATCAAATTTTTATTGAAACGAATAAGATGTAAATTAAAAAAAAGTCGGTATGCGTTTTTTTTACGTATAGGGTAATTATACAACGATAAAAAGCAAACTATTACGACGTTTTTATAAAGCTGGCGGATAAAAAGGTATATACGATATAGGCAAATTTTTCGATTATAACAATACTTTTTTAATGATCCTTATCGTACAAATGAAGCTTTAATCAAATTGGAGGGATTGCTTATAAGAGATAACGATCTATAAATACTATTCTTTATTAGGTTTGAAATATTATTGGTTTAAATGAGTTGATTGAATTAGCATTTAGCTGTAAAATATAATTACTTATGCTTTCGTATATTTTTTCGTATCAGCGACAAATTTATTACCACAGGTATAAGCCAAGTGAATTACGTCGTAGATTTAACGAAATATTACGAATTCGCCAACGAATTAAAGACCTTAAACTTCAAACGACGTTTTTGCTGTTAATAAATAGAACTCATATAGGTTTAACGGCCAAAAAAAGATATAATTATAATGAGAGTTTATAGGTTAAGGGTATTTTCTTCAAAGGTTCTTAGTAATCGCGGCTAGTTATTTTAATATCGCGGCTAGTCATTTTGAAAAATCCGTTTGATACACTATTAGAATTGAAAACGTAAAGAGACGTGAATAACAGTGAAGTAACGTCGGATTAGGCTCGTTACAAGACGTTGCCTACGATATAATTTGACGGATTACTACTAACGGAGTTACGAATTTCACCTAGTATTACTACCGACATAGGTATATACAGTTTAAATAGAAAATTTAAATAAAGGTTTTATATTAACAGTGATGGGAAAAGTCTAATTGTTGGATAGAATTACGTTTAGAGGTTATATAACTTTCAAGATGCAATTACAAAATCTAATAAAGAGAAATTTATTATAATCAAAGTACGTATAAAGAAAATTCCTTTTTTATCCTTATATCTTTCAAAAATACTTACTTTTTGATATTTAAACCAATTTTAACTGAAATTATTTTTACATTAAAAGCGAAGCTTTAATATAACGGTTTGAAATAACGAAAATTCAGTTATTATATGTTCAAAATTTAAATACGATATTAGTATTACGGAAAAATAAACGTATTACCAAAATAAGTTAGTTTCGTATAAATGTTGATAAAAAGTCGAACCCAATATTAACATATATTATTCCTGGAATAACGATGAGTATGATTTTTGGAATTCTTTAGATACGATATTAATCGATAATTTTAAATGTTAATAGTAGTCGTTTGGTAATTTAGGGTTAAGAAGGCTTGATAATCAACGTTTTGATAGTATTCTTTACGTCCGGAGATATACGGGTAGTAATAGGATCCGTTTTTACTAATTTGGTGGAGTGTTTGTATTAAAGTATATAATGTATGGGGGATTAGTTTTAGTTAGCTTTTACCATAAGTCTTTTCGAAATAACGCGAATTTTGTAAACGACGTCGCTGATTATTGTCGAAAAGGTAAAGGATTAGTTACGTCTTTCATCAAAATTAGCAGAATTCTACGACCTATTCGACAAGAACAAAGTTATAGCTTTACCCCTATGAAAAAGAAAAGTCGATTATTATATTTATAAGAAACTAAACGAAAACGAATCTTTATTAAAATAACCTTAGAGACTATTATATTCGATATTACAAAATTAACTTTTCGAACTTCGACGACAAGTAAGAAAGTTAATAGATATGTGTTAGTTTCGAGTAAGTTTCTTATCGGCTGCGGCGTTGGTATTGCTTATTTTTAAACCGAAAAAAAGATAACATTTTTATATAAATTACCGGATACTGAATAATATTACTGAATAAAATCTTTTCTACTTAACTTTAATCAAAATGATCTTGTATACGTTAAGAAAGTTGATGCGCCTTACGAAATTAGATATTCGAGCGGCTTTTTTCCGGATTCGGAATATACCCGGATAAGATAAATTAATGGCGTTTCGTATACGCATCTGGTTATTTAAATGGTTGGTTGCCCCCTTTGGGCTGGCGGGAGCGCCGGCGACATTTAAGCGATATATTAACTATGTGATGGCGGACGGGCAACGTTTTAGCAATATATTAATTATGTGATAGCGGCCATCTTAAATCATTTTGTTATAGCTTATCTGGACGACCTCTTAGGCTTTTCTTCCAGTATCAAACAGGACCATATAGCGAAAGTTCGCGTGGTTTTAGGATGCCTTCGCGAGGCGAGTTTGAATATGGACTTGAAGAAGTGTAATTTCGTGAGTAACGAGGTAAAATACCTGGGTTTCATTGTAATAGTTAAGGTTGGTATCCGGGCTGACCCCGAGAAAGTCCGGGTAGTACGAGAATAAGAGTTATTACTTATTATTTGGAAGTTTTGAAGTTTTTTATGTTTTATTAACATTTATTGAATTTTTATTAGTATTTTTTTCGAATTAGTTAATTTTTTTATCCGACTAATAAATTGGGAATTAGTTGGGCTTAAATACAGTAGGAGGAATACGTATTAAAAACATTAAAAAATACTTTTATTACGGCCCCAATTTTTGTATACTAAGACCCAAATAGGCTAATGGTAATAGAAACTGACTATTTGGAAACGTCGTTAAAAGTTTTTTTGTCGTAACAGGACGAGGATATTATTTTAAATCCAATAGCTTCCTATTTTATACGATTAATGAACTCGAAAAATAATTACTTTATTTATGATAAGGAGCTTTTCTCGGTAGTATCCTATTGAAAAACGTGGTTTTCAAACTTGCGTAACGTCGGTATTTTGTTTATCATCTCAATGGATTATAATGGATTTGATTTTTTTTCTATTACGTTTAACTTCGAAAATTTTGGCTAGATAAGCCGCAGTTTTTTCGCTTTTTTAATATTACTTACGGTATAGACCTGTAACCTAAAACGCCTGTCCGGATATATTGACTCATAAATTGTAAAATTAGCCTACAGTTAAGTAATTCTGCGCGCGAGTCTTTTAACACATTTCCATTGTTATATCAAACGTGGTAATGATAAACTTATATATTATAGAAACTTATATTACGGCGGGTTATAAGGATAAATTTGTAAATATGAAATTTTGGTTGTTGTATTACGATAATATATATTTCAAAGGTGAATCAGAGGTTTTCGAAGGGTCGATATCAACGAAATCACTCTGGGTCCGATCCGCGCCTTGGTCGTTATTTTGGATAACGCCGGGGATTTTAAATACGTTGAAACCGGTAGAATTGTCACGAATACGGCCTTCATTAATTGCGTTAAGTGCGTTAACGCCAAATAATTACTTTATTTTCGGCTTCGACATCTTAACGAAATTATAAAACTAAAAAATAGTGAACGGCCTATTATATAAAGTTCTGTTATTAGCGTTTTCCAAGGGCCTTAGGCGCTTTTCAACTAAAGCGTGATGATAGGTATAGAATACATATTGTAAAATCAATCCGAGGGGTACGTTACCTTACCGTAACCGATTATAACTGTTGATTTGGAAACTATTAACAACGAATATTTTTTAATAAATCTTCGATTCGCCTATTATAAGTTATTCGTGTAAAAACATTTCATTTCGAGTTTTTTAACGAGATTATTATTAGGAGGTTATAATCGTAAATATTTGACGCTTATGTCGAATATATACGTAATATAATAGTATGAAATCTTATCGTACTTTATCATAGGACCTCGTTTAACCCTTTTATATTTTCAATCAATATTAGGTATATATTTCCATCGAATTTTTAATCGATATATTAACTATGAATAACGGTTTTCAATATTTATTAATTATTACGGATCGCTTTTTCAAATTTGTTTAACTTGAGGTTATGTAGTTTATAACTATCAATACATATACGAAGCGGTTTCGGAATATATAGTGGAGATTTTCTATATTTCTGGCTTTTATTATTAGTAACTGCGGTTATAATTAAGTAAACGTATTTTAAAAAACTTTTTGTTTTTTTGGTAAACATCGAATAAATTTTGTATACGACGTATTAACAGAAAATAAATAACGGTATTCAATATATAAATTGAAAAGTTTGAAAATACTTAGGTATTATTGCCGCCTCTTTATAATATAATTATGTTTTGTATTTACCTGTTAACCGATTAATATTTAATAACCGAAAGTAGACAGTTATTAGGTTTGATATCAATCGTTTAGTAAATAGATATAAAATATTTTTTATTTCGAAGGTAAATGGGGACACGAAGTCGTTAACTAATACGACGAGGCCAGTCATTACGTTTTAGTATATTTACGAAAAGATACGAAGTTAATTCAGGCGGCGATAATATATATTCAACAATAAACAAAAACGGTATCGAATCTCTCACAACGTTTAAAAAAAGTATAAAATAAGCGATTGAATTTAGTGTAAGTTTTGTAATATAATAATGATTCAACGAGAAAAAGCTTGATTAAATTTAAAATTAGTATATGGTTATCGACGTTTCGAATCCGTTTAATATCGTTTTAGATATTTTGAATAAATATTTAATGTTTTATATAAATTTAGTTCAACGGGCGGTCGCAAACTCCTTTTTTCCCTAGGTTTTATCCGATACTGGCACGAAACCAGTTGTTGTCGTTAATGATATAAAAATGGGTATATACAAGGAATTTGAAATTTATGAAAATTATGCGGTAAAGACAAGATAAATAAGGGTTTGTTTTATCTTAGTTAAATTACAGGATTATAGTAACTCGGAATAGGAGATGCTAAAACATTATGAATACATTATAACTTTAGATAATTTCGAAGCAAAATAAGAGGATACCCGAATTTATAATATCCCTGTATTTGAACGTCAACGTCGAATATATATCAAGTAACTTACGTGAGGCAAACTGCCTATACTTCGAAAATATTATAGTTTTAATAAAAAAAAGGGAAGTTTTATTATTATTATAATATATTAATATGAATGGGGCCGAATATATATTATCTAACTTGTTGGGATAAGGATTCGCCTCTGAAACGACTTTTATTACGAATTATTCAAAATCTACCCATTTGTCATTATTATTATCATTAGGGTTTAATAATTAATAAAGTTATTAACGTTTAGTGTTTCATTATTATTTGCTTTGGATAATAGGAAGAGTTAGTAAATAAAGACGGAGAAAGGTATAACGGATACTAGTAGGCGCTGACGAAAGGGGTGAGTACAAGGTTGAGTGGACGCGGGGTGACGCCGAAAGTAACGAAAAACGTTACGGCGAACGAACGTTAGGGAAAGCCGAAGATAACGATTGAAGAGGGGTAGGGCGGTGGGCTGAGCGGGGAAAATAATCTTTTAAACGAGTTATTAAGGATTATAACATATTAGTTTAAGCCCGAATAACGCGGTTGGCCTGGGTACGATCCTTTGTTTGTTTTTAATTAACCCGATTAGATTGTTTTTAACCAAGGTTAATAAATAAAATATTAAAAAAATGGGGTTTATACGGTTAGGTCTTAAATATCGTTTGTTATACTTTATAAGCTGTAACTTATATTAGTTTTACAAAAAGGTATACGATGGATATTAAAAGGGGCCGGCATAGAAACGTTACGCGCTAACGTATAGTTAACCGAAAAAGCTTTATTTTGGTAAATAGGCGAAACCGTAAAGGGTAACGGAGGAATTTGAAATAAAGATAAACTAGGAATAAAAAAGCGACGAAAATATATGACGAAAAAGATGATAATTTATACAACTAATATGATAAGGATTCCTTATACCCGAATAATATTTCGAATCTGAACAAATTAATTAATTAACTTGAAAAAGGTTAGGCTAAAAACGGACCGGTAACTTGGAAAACATCGGAATATTTATATAAATAAGAGATGAAATATAACCCTTGTTTTTAATAACAATGAATGATTGACGTAAAATGGCGTATGAAACGGGCGAAACCGTAAATAGACCTTTTTAAAAGTATATTACAAAAAAGGGTTCAATTACTACAGTGGTTTTTATAAAGTTAATTTGTGAACTTAGGTTACTATAAACTTTTCAATACATATCATTACCTTACGTACGATAAACTCAAACTTAAATAAAAGAAAGACCCTAATTAAAAAGACAATGAATATACGATATATAGGCGTTTTTCACTTATAAGAAAGGGAATTTATTTTTTTCTTTATTATGACTAAAAATGAGTAAGTCGTTTATAATACGAGGAAGTTATAAAATATAATAAACAGTAAAGTATTCATTATAATAAAGTGATATACTTTATAGGGCAATTAATTATTCTTATTATGTAAGTTTACAATGATATAACCTAGGTTAGGACTATTATAAATGTTAATTATAAGAACGAAGAAAAGGCAGAAGGATCACGGGATATTAATAGGTAGTTAACAACTTAAATATCAAAAGTATTAAAAAATATATTATAAAAAGTTACGATAATACGGAAAATGGTAAAAGGAAGTCGATGATATAGAAAATAAAGGGGAAAATTTTTAAGGATCGCGTTAAAATTTGTATTTATAGGTACGGATGTACCGGATTTTATGGGGGTTACGTATTACACGATGCGGTAAGTGGGCGCGTAATACGATACCGGCCGTAAAAACGATACATTATATGATATGATATGGGGTGCGGGCATCCTAAAGTTAAACCAGTCGATATATAATATGGCACATTAAAAGGGCGCGTTATACGACACCTACGATAAAGAGAATATATTAGGCGATACGTTAAAAGGGAACGTTATATGACGTTAACGGTATAAGGTTTAATGGGCCGATACGTTATTCGGCGTATGAAACATTATATCTTCACTCCAAGCTCTGCCCGCGTATTTAGTGAGCGATACCCGCACATTAAGTTTAATTAGCGGGACGCCATATATTTTACTATATTTTTTTAAAAAGGGGTTATATTATAAACATAAGCCGTTAATTATTCAATTTATAATTTACGTAATTATATATGTAACGGAATGTGTAATACCCCGGTCTAGGCTCGGTCCTGGCGCGGACCAGATGCGGTCCGTATACAGCACGTGTAAGGGTACGTGACGGGCTAGGCACCGGCCAGTCCCTTGGATCTCGCACAATGAGCCACGGTAGCCCCTTCTAGTCTTCCTCTTTACCTCAATAGTAAACTCCATTTAGCACCTACTTGGCATACTATCGTAGGTCGGATCAAAACATACGTCGCCTTATGTCTTTGATTCTAAACGCGTACTTAAAGGGTTTACTAAAATGATTCATTCCGATTACTACGAGCCCTTAACGAGGATACCTAAAAGGCATAAATTTCCGTCATAATTATATTTACATTGAGCCGTTTTACCTATATAGGTTTCATTAAATGATGACCAAAACGTTGTTTTCAATTTGAAGACTTTAATCAGTTGATAAGTTGACCGTATGTTATTAAGGCTACGATATAATTTATCTGGTCAATGCCTATCGTAATAATTTTATGGTGAATATATAAAGATAAATAAAAACGTAAGTAATTATACTTTACGATTCAAAGCTCATTTAATCCGCCCGCATGAATTAGTAATATCTAGAACCTAATAAAAAGTAACACTTATAAGTTTTTATTGTTCATAAACTAACCCTTTAATTCGATTCAAAATTTATTCGTACGATAATGATTTCCAACAATAAATTCAATATAATCAAAAAAATTACCTATATCGTATATACTTTTATATTCGCCAACTTGGTGATATGTTGTAATAACTTGCTTTTTCGTCGACATATGATAACCCTATACGTAAAGGAACGTGTACCGACTCTTCTTAATTTATGTTTTATTCCTTTTTAGTATAAATTCGATAGTTTGACGCGTCGCCGCCTACGTAAATGTAAATTCGTCGAATTACGATTAATTCTGTTGTTTTAGCTTACCTTAAACCGGTAAAAAAACAAATACTAATCGTTGTTCAATTAACTTTAAATTACCAGATTTCAATTAGGACATCAATGAAATCAGACGTGAAATTAATAGTTGAAGTCGATTAACCTGGTTATTATAGTTATTTTATAATAAATGTAATATAGCTTGTGGTTCTTTACAAATAAAAAATATCACCTTAAATCTGTTTCTAAATGATAAAAGGTATATTTATAAAAGTTGATGATGAAGTATTCGCAAATGGCCCATTCTTTCTTATAACGTTAAAGTGTAACCTAAAATTATAAATATTTTTTATCGATTAGTTTTTTAAAAGTCATATTCCTTCAGTAAAAAAACATTAATAATATAGTATGATCCGACCTTCAATAATAAGCCAAATTGATACAAAATAGAGTTTATGTCGGTAAGGTCTCTGCCTATTTCATGTGAAGTAAAAAGAGTAGAAGAGAAATCATAAGATTAGTATTGTAGTAAAAGATCGATGGATCGGATGAAGTATTCCAGAGAGTGTACGCCACGGATAGAAGGTTATAAACCTCTCATCCGGGTAGGGGCCTCTTTCTGTGCGCTCTGGAATATCTATTACAGACCGCTTCAGGCATTGCTATGCTTTTTGGAATACCTATCACGGACCGCTCCATCTATGATGTACTTTGTGTTTTGTAAGAGTGTAGCTTATAGAGTAATAATTTATCGTGAATTTTGAAGGAGAGCACCTTGTAATATAGTATACTGTTACTTGGCCTATGTAAACTATCTATAAGGGTACATAGTAATATCTCTATAGGCATTTTTTCTTTTTTTCCTTTTACTCCTATAATTTAGTAGCGATGATATAGTTGTAACGAGTTTATATACGTAGCCATATAATAACAGTGTGATTGAGGTATAAATTGTAAAGGTTCGAATCAGTAAATCCTAGACGCGATGGTAATTGTAAAAGTTCTAATCAGTAATTCCTAGCCGTGGTAATAATTATAATAAGGGTCGAATTGATGTAGTTAATCGGTGGCGATATAGTTATTAATAACATCTTTTATTTCTCCTGATAAGGGTATAATTACGTCGGCGTTATAAGGGTGATTATGTGAGGGTAATAACGCCGTTACGTATTTTAGGTTAATATAAAAATATATATCTTTATCGGTTTAGGTAATTTCCCCCCCCCCCCTCTTTAAAGGCGTATACTATCAATAAATATAAGTTCTTATCCCAATTTAATTTAACTTTTATTTTGATTAAATAATTCAAACCGCTCTAATAAGTAAATTATTTAACCAATGCCTATACACTAACCTTACCCTTAAATAGATATCGCGTAAGTCTAGGTTCATTAGGTGCCATTTGGCATACACGCGCCACCGTACCACCGCAGCCGTTACCGCCACCGCCTATAACATTACTATCACCACCAATAATAACCCGCCCTCCTTGGATATAATATCCTTGATAGGCGCCTCTCCTCTGGCCTCCCTATACCCTGCCGCCGCCGCCTCCCCCTTGGTATTGTTCTCTTCCGCCGCCGCCATTACCCTTTTGCTAGCCTCGCCAACCGCCGTCGCCGTCGCTACCACTCCCTTACTGGCTTCGCCAGCGTCCGCTGTCGCCTACACCCTCTTACCTGCCTCGTCCGCCTCTGCCGCCATCCTTACCCCTCCTTTTTTTCCGTTTCTCTCCCCCTTCTCTTTAAGTTATCAAGGGCAGTACGACGGGATCCTAAGGTTATAAACCTTAATCTTTCGCTACGGTTAAAAACCTACTTACTTGTAGGGCCACTCCGACGCCATAAGCGCAACCTTACGGAGCTTTTCCTCGGTTTTTATATCCTAAATCCACCCGTATATACACTTTTAATGTTTTTGTAAATAAGGAGTAAAAGACGGACCTATTTCGTCGCTTAAAACTTTGTATTGTTAGGGTACGCCACGAGGCCTTTTTAACGCATCAAACGTTAAAGCGATTTATTCGAGTCCGTAACCTCGAGCCGTTAATGGATATGCCTTTCGTGCCGTATATCGTATTCGCAACCGCATGAAAATTCATTAACAATTACTAAGAAAGCGGAGGTTATTCGGCTCATTACTAACGTTACGAGTGGACTGGCAAAGGATACGCCCCCATTTCGTTGGTCTTAGGGCCGTAGTCCGAGGTCGTACTATGCGCCTGTCGACTTTATAAAAAGTTTTAACCGATTTCCAAAAAAAATCCCTAATTAGAAAAGTAATATTAACGACGTCTCGAAAAACAATCGCGGTCGCAAATAATTAAAATAAGTCGATACTAATTAGTACCAGGCGTTAACCGGTGGACAAAAAAGTCGATCTCTGTTATTAATACCTAGAAACGAGGCCTTCATATATATTATGCAGCGAATTTGACAATGTCATCGCATGTCGCCGTAAGGAGGGTCAAAACTTTCCTACGCCTTTGCTCAAATGTTTACGACCTAAGGTGCAGGACTATATTCTCATTAAAGCTGGTGGCATCGATGGCGGTAAGAGCGGTAGCGCTAGCATAAAGGGGGAGGGCGGTAGAGAGGATAGTAGGGACGCGACAACGTCGCCTTTTCCCTATCCTTTTAGAAATAATTAGCTGCCCTTTTGGCTTGGCCGGCGCGTCTGACCATATGAATATCATTAATTTCCTTAAAATCGTTTATAAATGATAATTATAACTTAAAGTATATAAAATGAAAACACGAAATATATTAGATACGTTGCGATATCATAAATTACAAAAAAAGCAAATGGTACAAAATATAGTACGCTTGAAATACTTAGAATTCAAGGTGAAAGTATATTAAAAGCTATGTAAAGTCGTATATTCGAACAGAGGAGGGCGAATAGCAAAAGAATGATTAGATTGAAGGGTATTAATGGAATTGTTATAATATTTAAGGAGCAACGGAACTTGAATAAATAGTACACTTATTGATATTAAGGTTTTAATACTCCGTTCAAAGGAGGCTTATCACATTCGTTAAGTTGGATTTTCTATCAATTTACCTTTTTTCTTGGATTTTACGGCGTTTGTATAACTCGTATAAGGTTATAATATCTATGGTTAAACGTTTTTAATTCGTAATGACTACTTTAACCAAATACTTATACAGCGAAAAGAAGTAAATGAATATAACGAAAGGAATAAAGCGTAAATTAAGGTCGGAAATAATTATCTGAACCGTTATAGCTATAGTAATACCAGAATCGAAACCTTTAATTATATTATGAATTTTGAAGGCTAGGACGTTTTTCCTAACCTTTTTTACATTTAGTAAAGCTTTAATAAATAATATTTTTACGAAATATAAAACCGTTTCGTAACGAGGTTTTGTTACCAAGGATAACAACATAACTCATTCATAAATTATAATTGGTATTGGTAGTCCTTGCCTATAAATTTTCCTTCAGACGTTGCAACGTTTACGATTCTGTTAGGCAAAGTAACAGTTGTATTGAATTGGTCAAGTGGTGGATGTATTGTTCTAGGTTTGGCAGACCGCTAGCCGGTTTGCACTGTAGTTTGTATGGTCAATTGCTTGGCCCGTGCCCTATAGTGAAGTATAGCGTACTGTATGTGACTTACACCCAATGCAGTAAGTCCGTATAAAGCAATACACTTGCACTACGGTTAACTGTACTATAAATAAAGTTGACTCACTGCATTGCATGTAATACTATTTAAATACTAGCGATCGTTTAGTTTGTTTATGTACGCTAGTATAGCTAACTAATCTTTTCCGGATACCACTAGATTATTACCTCGTTAACTGGCCAAACCCCTATTAATTTCAGTTGACTTGTATACAGAATTGCACCCAATTATATGCAAATTATCCCTATTTAACCTTAATTTCCCCTTGTCCATGGGTCGGAGTTTATCAACTCCTGTAAAAAGATCCTTCGCCACAAACCTCTATAAGCCTTCACGTTAACTGTGCCACTTAAATAGATCAAAGTCCCTAATTCTTTAGCTGTTTTTTAGTTTACCCGCGCACCCCTATTCACCGTTACATAATTCGGGTTTTCCGGGGGGTTTGTCAACCTAGCCCTCGATTCATATAGTTAGCTTATTACTATTTACAAACCTTTCCAGAGCCTTATTAGATAATATCTTCGTTATAACATTAACGGAGTTATCTTTGTCATCGATTTATCAGACCTCTTTAATTTCCCTCCCTTTGTAGGATTCGTAAAGTGCTATTACGTCGATTATTAGGTGTTTTCCATTGATGGTCCCGAGTTTCGAAAGGTACTCGAAAAGACTTTTCGAATCGGTACATATTACTACCTAGATAAAAGGAATTTTCAGCTGCCTGATGATAATATTAAGAGTTTCCCACATTGTTATTCCTACGTCGAAGCCCGTCATTATACGGAAGACCTCTAAAGTCAGTACGTTTCGTATAATCTTCTTACACTTAATGGAAGTTTAGTAAATTAAGTTACTGATAATATGAAATTTGGTTTCCTACCTATCTTTATTGACAAGGGTTATAAAAAGGCTGATTTATAAAGATAAGTCGGTGTTATTTGCAAAATATACGTTTGTAAAGATTATTAACTTAGCCCTTAAAAGGCCGATTGAGATTATATTAATCCCGTGGTACAAGTTGAGCATTTGCTATTCAAGCCTCATGTTTAAACGGTCAAAATCCTTATCCTTTGGCGATTGTGCTTATGCCGTAATGAATAGATCGTAAAAGGCTTCCGGTTGGTATAAGGTAGCAATATAGCTATTTCGAACACGTTGTTCCAGGTACTGTTAAACTCTGGCCTCGTTAGTTTTGTTAACTATAGTTAAAATAGCGCTTTGGCTTATTTGGGGAAGGTTAAAACCGGTATTAATACCAATTATACGGATTAACTATTTATTAAAGTCAAATGTGGTGTTTTACATCAGTATTGTTACCGACTTAAAATTATAAAACTTGGAGTATTTAATCACTTTTTGTTTTAATATAAAAAAGCTAGCGGTTCTGACAAAAAAGGTATCGTTGATGTATATGCCTACTATGAAGAAGCCCTTTTTTTATGTTATTAATAGGTACGGGTCATAAGTTAAGGATTTAATCGCTAGCCGTAATTTAAAGTACAATTCGTAGGTTAAAAACCAATAAACACTTGTTTTAGTCAATTCGTATAATGATTTAATATATTGTATTACAGTGTTCAAAGGGTAAATAGCGTGTAATTTCTATGTAATCTTTAGTAATACGACCCATAATAAATCTATTATTAAGTGCGTGTAGGCTTACGTAATATTACAGCTATTAAGTGTAAACTTGCTTTTGATTTTGGTTGATAAACTTATTGTCAAAGTGACTACTAAATGCTAGCTAATCTTTTAAATCGTTACCTGTTACGTAAGGATATAGGTTTTACCTTCATTACCATATCTTTACGCGATTAAACGTGATTTTTCATATGTCGTCCCGTAGTTTTACCCTTAACTTCGTAAATAATCCTTAATTTAAAAATCGTAATATTTGGGTTTTAAAGGTTAAATTCGTTCTTCGACACGAATTATACAACCTTTTGAATGAGTAAGCCGTTAATTTCAACCTTATCATTTTCTTTAAAGGGTTTACAAAAGGTTTTGATAATCTTTTAAATTCGAAGCTTCAATATTAATTTTTCGTTATCCTTCTTTTTTTCTATTTAACTAAACAATATTGAAGATGAGACTCGATTTGTATTCCTTCTTTGAACGTTTTTTTCATTCGAACGTTATCCACGCAGGCGGCGTTCTATCCGTTTATCAATAACGAGTGAAAGATATTTGTATTAGTTTGGTAGCTTTACTTAAAATCCTTAAGGGTTTTTATCTTGAGTAAATTTAATATAAAGCTTAACTTAAGTGCTTCGCTAGGGTGTAGAGCCGTTAATAGTTTCGGCAATTACTTCTGAGTTCGCTATACTTAATATATTATACGGGCTTTTCCATTTTCCCGTCTCTTGCTACACAAAGACTTCAATTTGCAACGGCAAGGTAAATACGTCGATTATTAAAGAGCCGTTTTTAGTGTTAAGGGTGTTACTAATCTGGCAGCGTGACGATTTTCTTCGTAGTCCTTTCAAAGCTTTACTGTAGGTTGTAATACGTTTTTAAGTACTTGCTGAGGGCAGAGATTTACTCGTCAGGCGTGGGTACACTTTAAAGACTAGTAGCGTTGGTATTAAGCCATGAGAGCCCATAGTGTCATTAAAGCCTTTTATTGCTATTTGTAAATGTGCTTTCGGATTTGTAAAGCTTTCCATTTCAAAAGTAAGGATATTATAAGTTCGGTTAAGTAAAGCGTGTGCCTTTTTAACTTTTTGAATGTTTTAGTAGGCTTTTATAAGTACCTGTTTGCACTAGATACTTGATATTTTAGTATTTTCTTGAAATTTCACTATAACAAGGTTAGTACTGGTATCGTGGAGAACGAGGTTAGGTGGACTCAGATACGTGTTAATTTATAATATTCTTAACTTTTTCAACGTATCATTTACCTAAAAGTACTTTAAAAACTTAGTCCCGTAAAAATAATTTGTGGAATTAACGACGTAAAAAATAGGCTTATTATTTAAGTAAAATACATCGACGAAGATATCGCAATTGAGATTTTTATCGTTTTTTAACGTAAACTTCAATTTTGAGGGGTCATAGGTTTTCATTTGGCAATAGTAACAAAGCGTTTTCATAGCTTTCAGGGGAAATCATTCTACATCTGTATGCCCTACGGACTTTAAGTCTTTATATAGCCTATTAACGGCGTGATAATTAAAACAACGGTGTAGCTAACGTATTTATGGCTTCGTTTGGTGTAATACCACTGCTTCCGAAATTTGAAGATGAAACCATAAGTGCTATTATTTGAAGGCGAGTAGAAACCTCTAGCCGTTTTTAACCATTTTATCTGCATTAACGTCAATATTAATGCCGAGAGTCTTTATGTTTTCTAAAAACAAAAAGGGAAAAGGTAGGGTACTTAATGATGTAAAACATAATTGCTTTTACAATAGTTTAAATTACCGTTATCCCTAGTAATGATAGTTGTTCGCCCGGGTTAAAGCTTATTTTAGCCTTGTTAGCATTATCACGATTAATATTAGTGGCGGTAAAGCTTTCCTTATAAAGTACTATATATTGCTAATAGCCTCCTAATTTGTACTCTGTTGCCTTTATATTCAGCGTAATACCTCAAAATATATGGTTCGCGTAACGATCGCGAATGTTAAAGGTGTATAAGGGGTTAAGGGCTGAATAAGGGTAAAGGTCCAAGTTTTTACTACTTAAACAGTATAGGAAGTCGTGGTCAGCTAGTTACTAGGCCGTATTAGGCTTAATATATTTATACCTCTTGATTTGTTTAGAGGCGTTAATGGCGTTAATTGGCTTATCTTCTTCAAAGTTTACGATTTGATCCAAGTAGTCGTGTTTAAAAGAAGTAAGGTATTAGGCGTGATATACTGCTTTTTTATTATTACATTCGGTGGAGAGATGCCGAGTTAATTAACAACTAGATTTACCTCAAATCCAGCATTTAATATTACTATTACGATGATAGTATTTACGGCTAATAAGTCCGTAAAAATATAGTGTTAACGTGGCTTTTTCCCCTAGTTTAAGGCTAAGATCGATAAGTCAGGCCTTAGACGTTGTAGGCACCCATATTTACAGTCGACGTAGTTAACTCATATAAGGTCTTTTTGATCCATGTTAAATGAAATTACTAGCTTCAAGGTATATACCAAGCGCGTTTGGTGTACGCGCTTTTACTATGGTAAGCGAAGAGCATAATTAGTTAAAGAAGTCTTCGTAAATGGAATTTGAGCATTGTAACACGTATTCGAATTCGTTAACACTCGTAACTATTAGTTGTACCTACTCGCGAAGTATGGATTCATCAATGTAAACTTTACCTATTACTTCTTGGCATAATATTAATTTGTCAAATATCTGGTTAAGAACGTTTATTAATATTTCTTCCTCTTTTTTCTTTACCATTATTATAGTTTACCTTGTAGTGGCCTAATTTGTATAATATTATACAAGGTAGATGTTCTGTTTGAAGTGGCCTTTCATACTATCGTAAATTTCGCGAAACGTGGTTACTTGTTTTAGGAAGGTTAGGTAGTAATCTTTGGAGTACCCTGTAAGGATTCTGGGGAATAGTAATTGAAAACCAGAAGGAGGAACCTTTATCTATTTGCAGATATTTAAAAAGGTTATCATTTTAGTTTTGAGGGGGTTATAAGGTTTTCCATTATACTTCTTTATATTATCCCAGATCTTAGCGGAGTCCGGAAGGAATTTTTAATTAATATTAACCATTTTAAAAAGTTTTGGAAGAAAGTCGTGATAATCGTTCTAATCGTAAGTGGTATTTCCTAATGGTTTAAGCTTTGGAGCTTCCTAGGTACGGTGTTAGGGGTAATTGTTAGTTGCTTGGCCCGAGGGGCAAGGTTCTATGGTAGGACCTGTGGTGAGCTCCCGCGTATAGGTAAATCTGCAGAGGGAAGGTTTTCGAGGGGTTTGACGATTGAATTGCTAAGTGGTGATAGGTACTTAGAGGTTATGGAAATCTTAACGATTCTGCTAAATTAATTGGTGTTAAGCGCTAATATCAATACCTTTGGCTGCGTTAGCAGCTGTTTCTTTACGTTCCCTGCCACCGTTGAAAGCATACTCTGCACTGTTACGTAGGGGTATTAAACTACCAAGCAGGTTAATAGATTCCTTATCGTTACTACGTAAAAAGGCTTGGTATATCTAGGAGTAAAGGAGGGGTCCCCTAGATCACGTGTAAGGGCGTCAAAATTCCTTAATATCTTTGCTTTTTCTCTAAGGGTTTTGAGGATCAGGGTTTTAAGGGCGTTTTTTAAGCTAGGTCAGTTTAAAAAAGGTTTTAGCCAGCTTGATAGGGTCTTTTTCTGATACGTTGATCCCTCAGCGTTTAAATTTAGCCCTTAGTTTGGATTCAATACCCTTTTGAATATTCTTTTATATATTAAGAGTCTAGTCGCCGAAAAATTCACGAAAGTTTCGGAAAGCGCAGTCGTCGCGGTTAAATTCGTTGCCGCCCCTTTGTTTAACGATATAGTAGCCGACATAATTGATTAGGTGCTTTTCCGTTAAGCCTTCGTCAACATCTCATCCCGGTAGGTTTTTATCTTAATTCTTTGTAAATATGGATCTTCGAGCGTCAATTTCCTTCTAAGTCTTTGGGGTAAGTGCTATCTTAAGGCTTAGGCTTGTGTAGGATGTATAGGGCGAGAGACTTGGTGATTTTGGGGCGTGAAGATTTAGTGTTTTTGTAATGATTACACTAAATACCCGCGAGTATATAGAAGGTGTCAAAGGTACTGAGTGAACAATATCGCAACCGTGCAAGTAATAATCAAAAGCCGTGTGGCTATTCAGAATATACTGAGACTGAATACTTAGATTAACAACTGAAGAGCTATGAAAGAAATACTATCCATGTGGTGATGGCCGTGTCCTTATATCCTATGGCCTTCATACCATCTTCAGTACTGAGGCTCACCGGTGCTCACGGAGGCTCACCGGTGCTCACTGAGGCTCACCAGTGCTCACTGAGGCTCACCGGTACTCACTGAGGCTCACCGGTACTCAGTGAGGCTCACCGGTGCTCACTAAGGCTCACCGATGCTCACTGAGGCTCATCGAGAGATGTTCCCCGCCTGATGTGTTGGACTTCAGGCTCTCGGTAGCTTAGCTAAATGCTGGCCTATTTCCTGACCCGCCAACGTGCTTGGGTCATAACAGTTTTAATTTGAAGTCGCGCAGAAACTTGGAGACTTGTTAATTTGGTGTAAGGTCGCGCAACGTGGCTTTTTTTGGCGCGAGTTCGTGTTTTCGTTCAGAACAGCGAATTTGATGATTAAAATAATGTAGGGAGTGAAAAGAGTAAAGTAGGGTAGATATTTAGTTTAAAGGGTAAGGTATGAGATCGTTTGTTATTGGATGTTATAGGTGAAGATCGAAGGTTGTTTGTTCTTTTGAGCCGTGAGACTTAGTCGTTTTTCTTATAGTAATATCACTAAGCCGTTTGCCAACTTGCCGAACTTTGAAATTCTGACAGTCAATCTTAACGTCTTTAAAAAAGGTTAATGAAGGTTTTTTAGTGTTTTCAATAACGATACCATCGCTACCTCTAGTTTTCCGTAAAGACTGACACAATATAAAGTCTTTCTTACGTACTACTGTAGAGACTAACACAGAAGTAAGGGTTCTTCGTAAGAATCTTTCCTTGAGCCTAGCCGTCATTGTTAACGTAAAGCGTAACCGAAAAATAGAATTTTCTTTTACTTAGCTAATTTATGCTTAAGACAAAAAACAAGCACTAATTAATGTTATTAGGCCTTGCCTATCAATAGGCCTTTAGACGTTATAACATTGTCGATTCGATTGGTCGAAGTAACAGGTGTATTGTATTAGTTAAGTAGTAGATGTATTGTTCTAGGTTTGGCAGACCGCTAGCCGGTCTACACTGTAATTTGTATAGAAAATTGCTTGGCCCGTGCCCTAGAGTGAAGTGCAGCGTACTGCACTCGACTTACACCCAATGTAGTAAGTCCGCACAAAGAAATACACTTGCAGCATGATCAACTTTATTGTAGATAAAGTTGACTCACTGCATTACATGTAATACTATTCCAACAATCGGTATTATTAGCGAAGGAACTGTTAATAAAGATAAATAGCTTTGTATTATATATATTTAGCAATACATTTTATAAACCGCGTTTTAGATCATATCTTTGCTATAACAGGCGTTTGTTAAACTCTTTATATATATTTTTTTTAACAAGGCAGTTTATTATTACGTGACGACAGAAAAGTTCAATGCTACTTTCGGCTATATTATAAAAGTAACCAAAACGCCAGGTACTCGTTGGCATTTACATTAGTCAACCCGTTTTGTACTATTTAAAACCACGAGGTTAACCTTGTTTTATTACCCGTTTTACGTAAAGCTTGAAATGCTGTTTCGAAAAGTAATGGTAACATTATTAAAGTCGATTATATGGTTTTCCGTCAGAAATATTTTAGGTTTCACTTTTAGGCAAGCTTCTCAAAGTTTTTTTTTTTTAAATGCAGAAAACTAAACGTTATATAAGGTTAGTATACCGTCCTTTTGTATACCTTTCAATATAAAACCCTCCGAACGGGTTATTAATACTTATAGGTATAGGTTAAAGGTAAAATTAATTATCTAAAACCGTTTCTTATAATATCTTTGGTAAATATTATACTAGTAAATATCAACTTTCACTAGGCCATAAAGTGATTTTATAATACGTAAAATCGTTTTAAGTGGATATTATTTCCCAAGATTCATAGGTATATCGACGTAGATATATCTTTTAAGTCTCCCTTTAAACAGAGTGTATGTATAGGTTATGTTACAGAGCTCGATATATAAACCATATGGTATATTGAGGAAGTTTATGAATGTAAAAATCAAACTATGATTAGATCTTTATAAGGTATGGGATTGGGTTATAATACTGTTTTTACTATCTTCATTTTAACCTTTAATTATCAGATAGGTTTTTAATAAGGTTTTCCGGTTTTATCTTTAATTTCGTAAATGAGGTAAATAGTAAAAATTTTGTAGGCGCCGTAAATCGCTGTGTTAAACTGTTGAAAGCGAAATACACCTTAGTTAACTAAAAATGAAAATTTTTCTTAGGTAAATTAATCGAATGAAGTACCTAAGGTAGTAATAATACCGTTGTAATGGAGTTTTAAGCTAAGTCCGCTGTTTTCTATCTCCTTTCAAGTAATAAAGGAGTTTATGGTAAAGGTTTTAAGGCGTTTTTTTTTTTTTTGTTTTTCGAATTAAAGGGGCGGCTCCAGTTGCGAGGTATTGGTAGGATTCGTATAAGCGGACCGTTTTCGTTTAATAAAAGCGGGCCGGATACGTAATTCGAGGGGTAAGCTAAAACTAAGCGCGGTTTGAATTCATTATTTTAAAGGGTATCTCGTTAACGGTTCAATTCTAATTACGGTTTCAGGCTGCTTCTTTTCATCTCTCGCCCTTATTCCCGTACCATTATCCAACGAAATGAACTTATACCGTTTGTAAAATTAACGAATACATTATAGCTTTTCAAAACATTAATCCCCTAAGAGTCAGTCTATCCGTCATTAGTTTGCCAAATAAGAACCTCAAATTATAACAGTAGGTTTTAAATGCCAGTTTCGCGTGAACTATTCCTTATAGCTAACGTTTTGGATACATTGCTTTTAGCTCTTTAGAAACGTAATTATATCATAGACTTTATTATAGTATTTTCCCTCTTTATTGTAATTAATAATAATATAAAGTCTGTTTAGATTCGTAAGTAAGTACTGAAAATAAAAAGCGTAGAAATAAGCTTATTCACGCCGAAAGAGTTGTTAACAGCGTTAACCGTTTTCTAATGCATAGATTCTTTAAAATCAATACCCTTTAGCTTTTTGATCAAAATTGTATATGATTTTTTAAGTTGTTTATAATACCGTTTACACTTGCTAATACCTTATAGTGCCTTTACTGGTATTTATTTTTATTCGTTACCGGTAATCCTAACCTTAATACCTTACTTCTTAAAGTCGAAGGCTATGCCAGCGTCGTTGGTAATTCAGTTTAAAGGCCCCAAATAGACGTTTAACTGATAATTAACCAAAACGTTGGAATAGTGTATAGCGAAAGCGCTCCATATACGCTTGGTGACTTGGAATAACGTTATTACGTCGACAACGTAAAAGACCGATGAGCCGTTTAAATATATAATATTAATAATCACTTTGTACTTAAAATTTATATCGTTTTAAAAGCGAAGCTTAAACCGTCGTATGGCCTATAAATATAGCTAACACTTATAGTAAAACTCTTTAATAGCTTTAAATACGTTCTTTTTATATTCGTATTACTTATGGCGTAAAGTAATCGTAAAAAGCGTTTTGGAACCGGGTATTGGAATCGACGGTGAAATATCCGCAATTTCAGTTACGTTAAGTACATAACTTCAATTGTAATTAATTCGAGGAAAAACTATAAGTATCTGAATTTAAACTAGAGCTGTATGAATACGATATCTGAGGCGCGGATAAGCTAATTAGTCGCATTACGAACCTTAATTTCGAGTTAATTTATATTAATCAATAAAATTCAAGATGTTATATGAAAGTTTATTATATAAAACTTAACCAATCTGAATCTCGTATTTATTACAACCGTCTTAAGCGAAGATATTTTACTTTTACCAAATAAAACCTTTCGGTGTTTTTCGATTCGATTTAGTTAAAACTTCTGGAATTTCTTTACGAACGCGTCGAATTATCGTTTTCCGGCCGTTAAAATGTCAGCAACACCGGTATCAATCATAATTCTCTTAAAAACGGCTGTCGTATCTATTTAAAAATGTGAGTTATAATTACATATAGGCGTTAAACACTCTATTTGCTATGTCCAGACCTGTAATATATAAAAAGGAGGCATTATATAAGCTTGTAAAATTACGTTGGGTGGTTTTGTTATCTTAAGTTGCTACGTAAATATTATTACCTTGAAAGTCATCGTCCCCAGCGGAATATTCGTAAGTAGAAACGTTAAATTTTCCATCCATGCTTTCGTATTCGGCTATATATATTGTGATTTTGGATTTTATCCGGTTTTCAACTATATAACCGGCCTAAAATTCTCTTTTGGTTCGATTTTACTTGCAAATGAAATAATTACTAAACCAGTAGCCTATTTTACCATATAAAATACAGCGCTTTTGTAAGCCCGGGGGGTTTCGTATACCTTTCCGCGGGTATTTTTATAGTTACGGTGTGTTTTGTCCATTTTCGAACACTCGTCCTTAACCCTCATTACCCGGGTACCCTTTTTAATACCTGTACTTTGGGCATTAGTTCTACTGTAGGTATACTTTGAATTTTCGATCCAAAACGTGGTAAATAATTTCGGCGAAGTTTACCTTGATAATTTGGTCTTTACCTTTAATCTTATCGGATATAGATATTAATCCGAAGTTTTTTTTATCAACGTAGAAATGTTTTAAACTATAATTTAAAACTTTTACAAAAGAACTTGAAGTCTCTTTTCGTGTTGAAAATGACAAGCTTAAAATACAGGTTTCCGCAATATATTTTCATCGTTATTTAGATAAGTAATTTATCTGTTTTATATTTCGGTTTAAACGCTACTTAGCACTTTTGGAACTTAATTAATAGAGCGGTTGAAAATTTCTATAAGTTTTTATAGGTGTTTTTCTATGTTTTTTTTACGAATTTTTAAGTTGTAACAATCTAATTCTTATCATAAAGTTTAAAATGAATCTTTATATCGAAATAGTATTTCAAACTGTTGATATACTAGGAAAATTTATTTATTTACATAAAGTGGTATATTTTTTTTTTTGATAACTCCGATAGTATATCGGGTTCATTAATATAAAACTAAAATAGTTCAATATCTAGACTTTTAAATATATTAATTATAACATGTATGTTTTCATCGAGTATATTATATGGCTCGCAGTTATAATCCTTATCCCTATTCCAAAGCCTGGCGAAGTTGGTATGTTTTATAGATCGCTTTTATTTATAGGAAAACAGTACGGTAAAAGGTTACAATAGGGGTCGTGGTTAGCGGGTATTGGTCCGTAAGGCATGAATTGCCGTTTTACACCGTTCGTCGTTTTCTCAAGAGAGTTGTTTTTGGTTTTTCGGTTGCTCCCATTATTGTTAAATAGACTGTTTTCGGTATCTCGGCCATTCCCATTATAGTTAAATGAGATATTAGTTGTATTCAGAAAGTATTTTAATGTTTAGTTTTACTTTACAATATATGCCGGTATAAAGGTATATTATACTCGTATAATACATAAATATTACGGCCGTTTTTCCTTTTTAAGATTTGTATTCATGGTTTAGGGTACAGGTATAATATTAGGTTATTTCACGCCTTATATTCGTTGTTTTGTCCGTGTATTCTTTACCAATTCCGTTTAGTATAAATCCTTATCCTTCTAATTTAGCAAGTGGTTAAGTCATTTTATTTCGAATGAGGCTTTTATAAGGCATCCATTTCTGTCTCCTAAGATATTAGTACCTCCACTTTACAGTTGAATTTATGGGGTTCTAGTAATAAAAAGGTTCACTATTTACTACATACTGAACGTTGAGTTCGCAATTCTTTTAAAAAAGTTATCTAATATATCTAGTCTTTTGGTTTTTGCCCCGAATAGCGATAAATTACGGTTAAAATATATATATCTGTCGTATATGTATTCGGTTTTTTGATTGGTAAATCGCCAGTATTATTCTAAAGTCCTAGGTTTATTTCGTATATTATAGCCTTTCTGGTTCCTATGTATTAGACTAAAATATTGAAGTAAAAGTTGGTTTCATCTGGTACTATTAGTATTAGAGTTATAATTGGTAATTTTTTAAGGCGGTTAAAGATAGTTTTTTTTACGTATATCTGGTACGATAAAGCGGTGTAAATTAGTAGCTCCGCGTCGTAATTAAATTTTAAATATATTTAAATTCTAAGGTAGTTCGTTTTTTGAACGGTAAATGTAAAGTAAATAAAGTAAATGAACGATCGAAGTAAAGTTATTAACGATTATTAATGCAGAAAGAAATTGAACGATACGTGATTTCAATTTCACTATAAACTAGTTAGGCGTTTTAAGTTAATTTCTTTAATATTTGATAATGTTATGGTAAATAAACTGTTAAGAAAACTAAAATATAACGAGTATTAAATTGAAAATATCTAAGGTGAATATAAAAAAACGAATAAGGCAAAGAAGTTGCGGGTATAGGGAGGTGTAATGTGTGGTCCTGTATATAGTCCCTAATTAGTATTTGGTAAGCGGTCCGGATTATCGTTTAGTAGCCTTTTTTTATCAAAACGAACGGTTTGGTTATTCCGCTTATAACCGTTTTTAGTTTCATAAATGGTTTGGATACAATGTTTATAACCGTTTTCGTATTTCTTAAGCGGTTTAGGTATTGAGTTTAAGTCGAGTAGGTCCTAATAAAGGGTTTCAAAACTTGGTAGTTTTAGTTTACGTAACCTAATACGTGATACAATGTTTTTTTAAAAGTGTTTGGGTACGTTAAAGCGCTGAAAAAAGGATAACGACGTAATAAAACTTTTAGTAAATAAAGATTTGAATAGAAGTTGATAATATTATATTAAAATTGTTCATTTTAAAGCCACTTTATTTCATCATCATTTTACATATTCTCTTTATTTTTTCAAAATATAATATCAAAGTATAAACAATTTAAAATTTCATAATATCTCTTTATTGGTTTTTAATTTATATTTGTCTTTTTTTCCGAGCTGTTTATCATCGATCGAATCGGCTACTAATTAGTATCAGTAGAGTTTTTACCTATTTTATGTAAAGTAAAAAAAGTGGAAAAGTAATCATAAGATTGTTGTTGCAATAAAAGATAGATGGATCGGAAGAAGTATTCTAGAGAGTGTACGCCATAGATGAAAGGTTATAAACCTCCTATCCGATTAGTGTCTCTTTTGCCGTGCGCGCTAGAATACCCATTCCAGACCGCTCCATACATTGCTATGCGTTCTGGAATACCCATCCCAGACCGCTCTATGCATGATGTACTTTGTGTCTTACAAGAGTGTAGCCGGCAGCATGGCACGTTATCGTGTACACTACAGGAAAGCACCTTGCAATACAGTGCACTGCCACTTGCCATATTTATACTATCTATAAGGCTATATAGCAATATCCACAGTTTTCTATTAAGGTATAACGAAAATTTTAAAAAGGCTACCGTAACCTATCGTGCAAGACTTATAAGCATGGCTAGTACCCAGCCCGTCACGTACCCTCACACGTACTGTGCATGGATGGCGCCTAGTCTGTGCCCGGACCGGGTCCGGACCAAGTACTGCACATTCCGTTACATTCACAGTCACGTAACCTATAGAATCAATGGCCAATAGCATGAGTTTATAACACTTATACGCCAGCATAACGTGCTATCAATTGGTGGTAACCTTGAAAATCCCTCCTTAATTAACAATTAAAAAGCCTGTCAATTCCAATTTATTTTCACTGAAATTAATATTAATCACGGCCTTTTGTAGCCTTTTTATTCCACTCCTCCGAGCTCTCTATCCCGTAACTCCCATACACAAGTTTTTTTGCATGGATCTATACGCATTACATATTTCACTATTTACGTACCTTTTACTAGTAGTTTAACCTACTAGAATTGCCACCGCCGTTATTGCCATGGTCTCCATTACTTTAACAGTTTTAAATTTATTAAGGTATTAATATTCTTCTATGTTACATGTTAGGCGGTGCATGTAAACCTCGATTTGTACGGTTAACTTATTACTATCAACAAATCGTCCTAAAGCGTTATAAAGTGTAACCTTAGTTAGAGCGTTAACGGGTTTATTTTTACCTTTAATACCAGAACTTATAAATTATCTGAGCTCTATATACTTACTTCAAAATAGATACATTTATTATGAAACGGTTATATTGGTTATACCCAGTTTCAATAGGCACTTTTTAATGCTTCGGGAGTCGATATACACAACTATTGGTATAGTAGGAAATTTGATTTATTTAGTGATAGTTTTGAATCAACCGTCGGTTATTATACTAATGTTAAAGCCTACTAATACACCATATACCTCTGAATTTAACACGTTTCATATTATATGCTTATATTTATCAGATATTTAATGCAATAGGTTTCCAGAAATAGTAGAGAACCCTCGAAACCTTTCCCCGAAAAATAAAAATACAAGAAACCCAATTTATGATATAAGAGTAATATCATTAATAAATGACTTATTAGAAAATATAATTAACTTTTATTTCGTCAAATTCACCGAGACTATATTAATTGATTTTTCTAAGTAATCTCATTGTTTTTAAATCTTGTTATTTAACGTATTAAAGTCTTTGTATTATAGATCTTATACATATACCGTAATAAATAGATGGTACGATACTTTCGGTTAGTATAACATAACGATATGCGCCATATTTATGCTTTACTCCATGTATTTTTATAATTTTACCTTGTTAACCTTATAAATCATCGTTCAACCCAAAGTTTACCCTTTGTAACATATATCACTATAAATGTTTCTTTGAGCCGTAAAACTATGGATACGAATAAAGGATCTATTAAAGTTAAATTTTATGCCTTTAACTAATGTTTCGATTATTTTACACTTTTAAGAATATAAACTTTCGATAACACGCTATTTCTGTGCTAAAACCCTAATGTTTACAGGAAAAAAAGTAATCATTAATTTATATATCTACGGTACCAAAGGTTTTACCCTTTGTATTTCATCAATACATGTTAAACATTTAAGTTTTTATAGTGGACCTATTTTTCATGTACGCCTAATACGTTGAGAACCAATAAACGTCTTCTTAGACTAATCCTTACAAAGGTTTCATATAATGTATTACCGTACCAGTTGAAAACTTGTATTTTTATTTTTTTCGGTAATTTTAATAGTATAATCCGCTAAAAATCGACGGCACAATATGTATATGCTTACGTTATACTGGCGCTATTAAGTGTAAATCAACCTTTTACATTAATATTTAAATTAATACTAATTACAATGATCAAACGTTAACTCATTTTATGAATTATAAACTATTAAGTAAGAATTTCATTTTTAACTTTATTACCATATTGATGAGCGATTAGCTGTAACGTTTTTTATGGCCAGTCCGTGGTTTCAGTTTTAAGCTCATAAACTATCTTCGACTTAAAAATAATGTCGTTTTAGCCTTCTAATTACTTTAAAGGCATAGGTTAAATAACTATTGATGTGAAAATACCGTCAATTTGCACCTAATCGCTTTCCTGAAAATATTTGTCTGGTATATAAATAATAAATTCAACAAATAACTTAATTGTAAGTTTTCCGTTAGCTTTCGTTTTGTAAAGCACCCACGTCATTATATATGCTCTTTCAAGCCTATAGTTCTCTTTACCTTCCTTCTTTTCAATAAATATTCGCTTTTAACTTTGTCATCCATGTGGTCAACATTCTAGTAACTTATTAACGATTAATTTGAAAAAATATATAAACTAATTCGTTTGGCTTGTAGGTGATCGATGTTAGGATCTTTACTAGACTTGGAGGTTCTTTATACGGCTTGATCTACATAATTCCAGAAGTAATAAAAACGTTGAGAATCTCAACCACTACGTTTAAATTAATAATATTCAACACTTTTGTACAGATATTCCTGTTTCTCTGGCGTTAGCCACCTCAAAATTTCACTTTAAATGGATAAAGATAAAACATCTATTGTTCAAGGTCCGTTCCTAATAATAAATTCGTCGTAAATTTAGTTACTCGCCAATTCTTTCGTTGATTTTTTCAGGGCTATAATATATACTAAAACACGCTTCTAAGCTTTTGACGATAATAATGACTTAATGTTTATATATAGGTAAGCCGCAAATACCAGTAATAAAGCCAATATTGTCGTTAATATCATTTACCGCTATCTGAAGCCGTGATTTTTAACTCATAAAACTTCCGACTTCTAAGGTAAGGATATTGTAAGCCTGTTGTAAAAAACATAAATCTTTTCAACCTCAAGAATACCCTAATGAACCTTACCGAAAAATTATTCAAATCAAATCCTTATATACTTAATATTAACTTAAATTTTATTATTATAAAATTAGTATTGATATTATAAACTATTACATTAGTATCCTAAAATACGTATTGATCTATACAGTACACAATACCTTCTACGTTTCCTTCGTTATAATGGTTTTAAGGAACTTGACTCTGTGAAAATCTGTAGCAGAATTCATAATATAAAATAATAACTTGTTATCCAGGTAAAACACGTCTATAAAAACCTTAAAATGAAATTTTGAATTTTTAATGTAAAACCTAAAGTTCAAAGGGTTTGAATATATTTTCAATTATGACTGTAAAGCCTTTCCATTACCTTTAACGTTGATAAATCTTTATTTTCGTAACTTGTCGACTTTAAATTTCATGAAGCCTATTGATCGACGGGTAGTTAAACCTATAATATAATTAACGAAATTCCAACTCTATAAAGTGTAATATTACTAGCTTTAGTGCTTAAAAATGAGACCAAAGATTCCACTATTTAAAGCTATGCTAAAACCTCTTGTTACCTTTAAATTACATCAATTCATCAATTGTAATATTAATGTTAACTTCGAGGTTCTTTATGTCTGTAAGGTAAAAAAAGGGTTTAAGGAATTATAAGTTATAAAAAACAATAGAACTAAAGATAATAGTAATAGTCGTCGATCGTAAGAAAAAGAACTTTTTTTCAAAGCTAAAACCAACCTTAGCTTTGCCAATATTAGTGCACTCAAGTTCCATATCCATATCTGTATCCCTTCACAGTACGACGTATTACGAATGGCCTTCTGTCAAATACCTTAGTACTCTAGTATCCAGTATAATACCCTAAAAAACCTACTTCGCAAAGCGATCTTAAATGGTAAAGAAGTATATAAGGCTAGTGCTTTTATCGTTCCATTGGCGATAAGAGTCTTTATGTATTGGGCAATATAGAAATACGTATTCGGCGAGTTATTAAGTTACTTTGAGGCTATTACCAATATCTTAATGATAATCGATGACCTTAAGCTTATTTTCTTCTTCTTTCATCTTTTTTCATTTAAATTTTATAACTAATTCGACGTAATCCCAGTGAAAAATAAAAAATAAATTACATATAATGTATTACTTACTTCAATTCGCGTTCGAAAATAATATAATGTGTTAACCAGCAGCCTTACTTAGCGTGAATATAATATCCTTCAACATTTAAAGTAAACTTATTTAACTAGCTTAAAGAGCTTGAAGAACAAAATCCCCTTCTCTTTACTTGACTTGGTTACGTCCCCCGATTCGGGCCTTCCATTAACCGTACTAATCGAGCCTTCCATACTTACGATTAATGTAATACGTATGAAAGGAGTCTTTTAAGTTGTCGCTAAACTTTAAATCTTAAGTATATATACCAGTCAAGCCTAAAACTCGAGTTATTACGGCCGCCAATAATGAATGCAACTGGCTAAAAAAACCTGTCAAAGGTTGCGTGAGGGAATTAAAGGGCGTATTCGAACTTTCTGTAACCCGTAACTGCTTGCCTGTCCTACTGGAATAGGGTACCTTCGCCAACTTTTACGTTCCAAATTACTCATTTTTAAAGTATTAGCTTAATAAAAATCTAATTAAAAAGGTTTATATTATTTTTCTTCTCTTTGTTATAATCCAATAGGTAAAACCACTTATCAATATTTTAATTGGACTCGGATTGAGTAAATTTATTATTTCATTCGAAGTAACATTCAAATCTATCGTAGATTTCGTGGGAAAAAAATAATTCGTTAGGTAGCAGAGGTAATAATTCTCGACTTAACTGGTTGGGATACTTAAAAATAAGGAATGAAAACCTATAAATCTAATTTTTACGTCACGGAAAATATCAAATAACGGATGTAGCTTAACATTGAAGAGGTTATATGGCTTACCATCATACTTTTCCTTCCCTTGTCAAATCTTTATAGACAAGGTGATTAACACGTAATATATATCAACCTTTGGGATGTATCGAGGGGGAAGATTGATTTACTAATCGTAAAAACCCTTTAATGCCCGTAACTAGTTCTAGGAAAGCTAATATTGATAGGCAAAATATTTACATTGAGCTAAATTTAGAGGGAAAAAGCAAGTGGTTATACCTACGGTGAACTAAAAAATGTATAGAAGTATTAAGGTAAGTTTCACATTTTTTTTGGCACGAAGATAATTCGTTTTGGAAATATCTGTAAGTCGACAGAATTCCCTCCTTTTAGTTTTCACCTACTATTTCCTAGAATCCTTATAAGCTACGCTAAAAATTATTACCTGACATTATAGAAAAGATTAAATATCTTTTCCAATATTAACTCAATATTAATACCAGTATAGAAACCTATTTCGAATATAAAATCCACCTTATTCAAAATTAAACATATTAAGCTATTAAGAGGTAGACGACGATAATAATAAATAATGAAAAGAAGAAAACTCCGATAAATACTTTGAATTTAATGTTTAATAAGTTGATACTATTCTAATAAATGGTAGAGAAAGCTTAAGTTAATGGAGCCACGCTTCGTAAATAAGTACAGTTAATAGTGACATGTGTAAACGAATTCAAATACGTCTTATAACGCACATATTCGCGTATGAAAACATTTTCAACCAGTTAAGATCCTTAATTGTAACCGTAATAGCACGTATATTGAAATCACATGGTATTTATCCCTAAATTGATAACTTTCGCAAAATAGATAAATAGAACGCGATAATATACTAAATTCATCGGAAATACGGGCGGCTTCAATGCTTAAAATCTAGTCTTATGTATTTGGACTAAAATCCATAATTACACTAACTTTAACGAGGATAAAACTTAAGTGGGCCTATTAATTACGAGAGTTCTTATCGTGATAATGGTAAGAAGTATTGGATTTGTAATAAATCCATTTGTAACATAACTCATTACCTGTTAACTAAGCGTTATGAATAATAGGTGACGCTTAATACTCAGTACCCTATTAATTACGCGAAAAATTACGTAGATTATAACGTTAATTATAAGGGTATAATGAATGTTAATCATAATGATATCCATAAAAAGGTTATATAACATAAATATATTGTCTTTAGAGTGGCTGATGAATTAGCTGACCATACTTTACTATATTGTTTAAGTGGGAAAAAGTTCTTCTTTTTCTCTAACCAAGCCACTATCTCCTAACATATATTTAAACTCAGTGATTATTATGTTAAATACACATTTGAAAGTATAATACCAAATATGGGGGAAAGAAAGTAGTCTAAAGGGCCTATTTTCAATATATGAAATTATAAATAACAAATAATATTTTCATGGAAATTAACTGTTAAAAAATTAGCAAAACTAAAAGTTAATTCGATCCGAGCAAATAATTTTTTTTTACGGATAATTATTAAGTTTTACATTCTCAGGTTATTTACCTAATTTCTCCTCATGTAGAAAATATCAAGATCCTCGGCTTTTATATCGACGTTTTAACGCTAACAAACTAGTTAAAATGTCCAAAGGTTCCCTTTTAACTTTGAATAAAGGCATTTGTGATTTTACTTTGAAGAGTTGAATATGATAGTATTCAACCTAATCAAATAAAAAGAACGCTAACTATACCAGATTTTTTATTACCTAATCTTCGACAAAGTATATGAAATCTTGAAATTTACAAGACATAAAACGTGGAATACATCGATTGAAAGACTATTAAAAAGCTTTTTACCGTTACCAAATGTTGAACTAAACCTTCCCAAATTTTCAATTTACATTAAAAACTATAAGTATTTCATTTGCGAGACTATTGTCGATATATTTTATTTGAACAATAAACGTATTCTTCAATTTATGAATATTATACCATTTTTTTTACGGAGACATATTCCTTAAGTTTCTGTTGGCAAAGGATACGTAGTAACCATTAATAATTCTATAGATCAACATATACTGAGGCCTACCTATCATAATTGTTTACAATTGTGTTATTGATTTTAAGACGATGTAATTTCAAGTGAATGTTAAGATACTAGTGATTTAGTGAAAATAGTTGTTTGTGAAGGTGTATTAGAGTATTGTCAAAGTCGAAAAGGCACACACACTACTCCTTAAAGCGTTCAATATCATTACATTAGATATTGAAAGTTTTAGGAACCAGTAGACACGTCTGTAAATATCGGTTAAAGGCTTGAATAATATTATAAGCCTTAAAGATCCAATACCAATGTTACTAGTTTTAAAGATACATTTTCGTTTAATTACGAAATTTCCACAATTAACAAATATCCTAAAAAGAGTTATGATACGTAAAACAGCTTTAAAGAAACTTCGGAAGGAATCGGTACAAAGTTAACTTAAAATACTCTTAATACCAAAAAAGGCATTAGGATGATTTATGTACATATTTTACTGTTACAAATTAAAGTTTTAGTGTAAAGGAGGCCAGACAAATAAGATAGCCTATTCAAGATCTTAAATATAGCTAACCCTAAAGTAGTTTTTAATATTCTTATCGGTCCTGCGAGATTTCGTATAAAATGGGTAAAAAATTATTTCAAAGTGACTTACTATAACGATGAAAATCCTTGAATCAAGCAAATAAGCCAATACAACCCCCTTGCTTCCATAATCAACACACCAATAAAACGCCCCCAATACAGCAAACTACCAAAATTAATAAACATTAGGTATGGAGAATATATAAAAGGTTGAATTTATAATATTATTTTGTTTAAACATAGAAAATATATTAAGATTTAGTCATGAAGTTTCAGATATAAAACTTTATGAAAACCTTGGGTAAACCTTTTGAGGAAAACAATAGGGTCGATATTAATAGACTACTTATACTAAAAGTTGTAAAATTTGTACGTAAAAGCGACATTGACTTTGAAAATGAAAATATAACAATTTTTAAAAAAAGGTTTATTTACAAGGTTAAGAGATCAACCACAGAACAGTCGTATAAATCCGTACGCCTAATGATTTAATGATATGGTAATGAAGTTAAAACCTAAATCTTAACGCAATTTCTCACTATTTGAAATGTTAATTACAGCTCAATAGTTGCTTTGATAATACGTTAACTAACGAAAACTCATGAGAAGTATACTTTTAATGTCCGCAATATAACTTAAACGTAAACTTATTTAACAGGTGATGTAAAGCGGATCATGTTATTCAAACTATTACAAAACATTTAAGATGCACACTCTCTAGGGACTGTTATTCAACGTATCAAACCACTATACCAATTAGCTGGTGTAATCGTTTGTTGGTTTCTAACTTATCAGTTGTAATTCAAATTGAGGTTCGGTATAAGGTCTCGAATTTACGACCCGTATTTATTGGTTACGTAAGATAAATATTTAGGCTTAATAGGTATATTAATTAACGGTATATTTCTTATTGGAATTGGTAGCTTCATGATATCGGAACAGTATATGATTAAGGATTTAAAGTTTCAACATTATAAGATGATTATAGCTTTAACAGAGAGTAATTGATTCAATTTTAATAAATCGTTAATTCGTATACATAGTATTAATGATATATACCTTCGTTTCTATTAAAAGAGTTAGGGCGTTAATTTATCTACGATTGACAAAGTTAACGTATTCAAGGCTAACGATACTGGAAATAACGCATCCGTAGTAGCTATATCGCCACCTTATATTAACTGAAAACCTGTTACTATTTATCGACTATAATATAAGTACAAAACCCAGCGAATAAAATCTTTGAACGATTGAATGAGAGGCTTAAGTAATAGATAGAAAATTTGGACCAAGGAATCAATATGGTTCCAATTTACTCGTCGAAGATCAAGTTCATAATCTTTACAGACGACTATTTAGCGAATAATACAAACTTGTCATCACACATCGAATTTATTATAATCTTAGTATTTGAATAGTATTGCAATAGTATTGCATGCAGTGCAGTAGGTCAACTTTACTGTAAGTAAAGTTGACTGTACTGCAAGTGTATTGGTTTGTGCGGACTTCTTGCATTGCGTTTAAGTCGAGTGTAGTACGCTGCACTTCACTTTAGGGCACGAGCCAAGCACTTGACCATACAAATTACAGTGCAGACCAGCTAGCGGTCTGCCAAACCTAGAACAATATATCCACTATTTGACTTCTGAAATACTACTGTTACTTCGACTACGATTCGAATCGACAATGTTGTAATATTTAAGACCTACCAATACTGATCATTGTTTATTAGGTTAAGTACAGATTGGCTAAGTAGAAGAAGTAAGTTGATTTCTAGTTAAGCTTTGTTCTTTTTAGGTAAGGTAAAAGAAAGGTTTTTGCAAAGGGTTCTTATATGCTGTGCAGTTGTTTGCAGCAGTTTATAAGTAAACAATGGTATCTCTACTTGAAGCATATTAAGAAATCTTCATTGATACTTTTTAAAGAGCGTTAAAATTGACCGTTAAAAGTTTTAAAGATTACTCATCCGGCAAGTTGACAAACGGCTAAGTTAATTGCTAATACTGATACTATTACTATAAATCGTAAGAAAAACAACTAAGTTCTTGCACTAAATAACCTTAATTACTAATAACAACCTTCGACCGTACCACTTACACAAAACCTTTACCTTACTTCACTCTTTTTCTCTTCTTCCACCTCAATTTAATTGTTAAGTTCGTTGTTCCGAGCGAAAACAGAAAGTCGCGTTAAAAAAGCCACGTTGCGCAACCTCACGTTAAATCGCCAAGTTGACACACCTAAAAATCATCAAGTCTTTACGCCCCCAGATCGTCAAGTCTACTACTACCAAGCCTTATACCAGCCAGAACGTTACGATGGCTTTAGAATGTATTGAAATCGATGCTGTAACCAATCCCGTTAGAAAAGAGGCAATTATTACCTTCGATTCCATTTTCAAAAAGAACTACGACGAAGAGATTTTGTTTACAGATCCTATCAAAGACTTTACCCCAGAGCACTTGATTAAAGAAATCGGCCGCTTGGTTTTCGAATTAGACATTAAAAGAGTCGATCGTGAACTTATGACCCTCAATATCTTTTAAGGCTAGTTTCGCGACTAGAGTTTAAACATGTGGAAGAATGTGGACAAGTAAGTAAAAACGAAAGTAAAGATTAAATTATTGGCTTAAGGAGTCGAATTCCTTACGAATAAAGGAAAGGAAGGAAGCCTCGCTATTCCATTTTACGAATGCATTACGGATAAAGAGCCCTAATAGACCTTAGTGAAAGGTAATGAGATTATTGGCAATAGTAACACTTAACGCCTATATATATGTTCGCGAAGGCCTGCGCAAGCTTAAATAAGTACACGTAAAAAAATAATTGATTTACACCTTATAAGCCTTTAAATCCATCAGTTAATTGAACAGAAACCTCGCCAAACCCCTTAACACTAAAAGGATTATTTACTAAGTCTCCCGTGATAAAAACCCATAATCCCACTTCCCCCAAGTTTCTCAGCACTTTTAGTTTTAGTAACTCAATTAAGAAAGGACTGGCTTTACATGCGAGCCAATTATGAGTACGATTATTAGCCTTTTCCTTTTAAATTCGGCTAGAGGTAACTATGCTGCCTATTAGTATTAATAGCAGATTGAATATTTCCTATATCTAGAAGATATGAAGTGTTAATACGACTAATATATTACACTTCTCCTTCGGAGTATTCTTATGTAAAATACGGATTATATGATAATTATAACGGTTGTTAAGATTTGTGAAGAAAAAGAGATGTATAACGGTAAGCCGTATAACCTTTTCGACGTAAAGTTACGCCTATTATTTAATATTTGCTGCAAGATGAAAGTTAAGTTGTCAATATTTTACTTGCTTTTCCCTAATATCTTTACCAGCGAAACGGAAGACTACTGACCTTGATAACTAACGAATTGTACTTTTTTCAGCGAATTCTATGATAGTATAAAGGTTCATTTCGAATACGATATTAACCTTATTGAGTATTTTATAAATTATAACATTATCAAGTGGTCTTATATTTTGGATTATAAAGAAGGGTCGGAGAGTAAAAAAGAGCTCCTAAACTAAATTATTGACTGGCTAATTCTTTGCTAACAGGTAATGTGGAACGTAAGAGTTGGCGAAGATACCTTACGCTAGCAGGTCCGGCAAGTAGTAACGGGTTACAAAAAGTTCCAATACGCCTTCTAATGCCTTAATGCTACCTGCGAAGGGTTTTTTTTAGCTAATTGCGTTCCTTGTGGGCAACCGTGACTGCTTAAGTTTCCGGCTCGACTAGTATATACCCTTAAGCTCCAGAATTTAGCGACGACGAAAAAAACCTTTCCTATTCGAATTATATTAATCGAAGGTATGGAAGGCTCGGTTAGTACGATTAACGGAAGGCCCGGACCTTCACCTACGGGAAAGGTTATTTATCTTTCTTAAATTCTTTAAGTCGGCTAACTAAGTTTCATTCAAACGCTAAAAAATGTTGGATTTACGGCAAATAGTCCTATTGGTTAATACGTTACATTGCCGTCTAACGTGATGTAAAGTAGGTAATATACCTCACGTAATACTCCTTTACCCTGAATTGGAACTATATCGGGAAAGTTATACAGTTTAAAGAAATTAAAGACAAAAAGGATGAAAATAAGCCAAAGGCTATCGGTTGGCACGAAGATACTAGTACTGGTATTGTCCCGGAAGCTACGTAATGACTAGCCGACTACGCCTTTTTATACCACTTTATAAGTGAAGACCCCTACTGCCATCACGAAGATAAAGACCCTGGCCTTACACACCTCTTCACTATTCAAAACCGTTACGTGGAGAAAGTCTTTTAAGGGATCATACCATATACAGGGGTAGCACATTACTTAACAGGAGGTTATTCGTAATATATTGCGTTATGAAGAGATACTAATATTACTACGGAACTTAACTACATGGATACCGGTAAGGCTAAAGTTGGTTTTAACCCCAGAAAAAAACTATTCTTATTGGAATCGACGACAGTTAAGATTTTTATTAGCCTTATTTTTTTCCACATCTTGGATTCCCCTACGCTTATCCTTCTTTACCTAAAAAACATAAAATACCTTGGTATTAACATTAACGTTTAGACTAATAAACGAATACAAGTTAAGGTCGTTAAAAGGGTTTCACTTATCCTTAAGTGGGTGATTTTTTTGGTTTTATCTTTAAGGATTAGAGGTAGTAGTGTTAAACCTAATGGAGGAAAAACTTCGTTAACTATATCGTAGGTTTAACTACCCAGTAACTAATAGGCTTTATAAGGTTTTAGAGAAAGTTTGTTACGAAAATGTGGATTTTCTAATATTGAAAGTAGTTAAACGCCTTTATCAATAATGCTAAATACACTCCTAAACCATTTTAAGGTTGAAGTTTACTTTAAAGAAAAATTAAGACTTTAACTCAGAAGCTTTTGTAAACGTATTTTACCTAAACGGTAAACCAGTATTATACGTTATAAACTTCGCTACAGCTTTTAAAGACGCTAATTTTATGAAGATTATTACGAAAAAAGAAACAAAGGAGATACGACGTATTTTGTAAATTAACACGTGCCTTAGCCTATTAGATATATTAGTTTACAATACCAGTACTAATTTTGGTACGATAGAATTTTAAGCTAATGTAAATTTAATAGGGATTTAGTGTAAATAGGTCTTTGAAAAAGCTTATTAGGGTATTGGCAAAGTCGTAAGGGTATATACCCTTTTACAAAAGGCTTACGATATCCTTACACTGGAAATCGAAAGCTTTGTAAGTTAAGAGGCATGGCTTTAAATAGCGGTAAAAGGTCTTAACGATATTATTAGACCTAACGGATTTATATTAATTTTACTGGTATTTAGAGGTTACCCGCGTATAACAATTGAGTCACTACCCTCGTTAAATACTCAAAAACGTGTTATAACATATATAAAAGCCTTAAATAAATTAAGAGAGGAATTGGCACGTCATCAAGTTAATAATATTCTTAATATTAAAAACGGACCTATAATAACAAACGTACTTTTACTTCCCCTTGAAGTTAAATTCCTTGAGTGGCGCGAGTCAAGAAAATAGGATAAGCCGTATAAGATCTTGAATATTACTAACTTACACATAGTGGTTAAAACTACTAACGGCTCCGTAACTTTCCGAGTTATATAGGTTAAGCTGTATCAAAAACCCCTTAGTTCTGATAAAGATCCTAACGTCGATAACCTCCGAGCCAAGCGAATTAGCTAATACAACCATCCTAAGCCGACCGTCAACAAGCTAATGAAACGTCGGCGGCGTAAACAACTACGTAAAAGGAGGATATACATTAAAGAAGAGGACGGAGATAGGGGATATAGACTTGGAAAGGTATATACAATAGTATAGGTGTTTTAAAAAGAAAATTCTAACAGAGAACTAGCCTTTGAACCACGTTCCGAAGGAATTATTAACACACCAAGCAAGCCTTTCAATGAAAGTAACCAAGTGAAATTTAACGGCTTCCTATTACAGGATATTGTATAATTAATAGAATTTATGTAATTTAAAGAGTAAGATATTACAATTTTTAAGTCTAGGATATCTTACGAAGTTAAAGGCAAGATTACAAACCGGTGATACGAAAAGTTACGGTTAATCGTTTAAGGATACGGTAATAAAGTTAAGGACTGTATTTTTACTTAATTACCTATAATCCAGAAAATTAGCTATCGTTCAATCTTTATTATTATTACTAGTTTGACTATTAACGTAAAAGGTTAGTTTACACTTAATAGCCGAAACATTATATAAGCGTATACCCATTCTACCACTAATCTCCAGCGGATTATACTATTAAAACTAATAAAAAACTAAGGAACAAGTTTCCTGCCGGTATGGTAATACGTTGTATTGAGCCTTTGTACGGATTAGTCAAGGTAGGCGTCCACTGGTTTCTAACGTACCTGGAATACTTTAGAAATAAGTTAGGTTATTTTGATATTTAACCCATATTGGTTAATTATAAAGGGTAAAAACTTTGGTATCAAAGGCATTTAAATTAATAATACCCTTTTCCTCAGCGATATTGAGATTAGAACGGTAAAACAATATAATATCAAGAAGTTATATTTTTAGAAATTTAAGCTAATTAAAACGTTGGCTAAGGGTATATAACTTGAATTTACCGGATCTTTACTCCTTATGTATGGTATTAAGGCTAAAAGCGGCGCTTATATTAACCTACGTCAAAAGGGGTAAGTAACGAGCTTGACGAATATCTATAAAGCCGACGAAGTAAGGGTATAGAGATACCTAAAACAAAGGCCTCGTGCGTCCTATATCGCCACTCTATATCAACCGGAGGCATCATAAGATCTTTCCATTACGATACAGGCATAAAAACCATAATATGAAGACTTGAACAAGTTAAATAAGCGGATTTAGTAATAAACGAATTATGCGAAAAAAAGAATTAATATAGTTTTTGTAAATTTAAAAAAGGAAAAGCTAATATTCTTTATGGAAAGGTTATTTGCCAATAATATCAACCTTACATCGTAAATCAGCTTCCTAATAATGTTCGTTAATAATGATAAGTCGGACGGTCAATTTACAATTACTAGAAACCTTGTATACTGGATATTTGTTAAGTATAAGCGCGTAACTTGGAGTGTATTAGCTTTGGAAGTTTACAGTATAATAACAGGATTTGATATCGGTATAATGACCAACGGCATATTAAGGATTATTAACAAATAGTTAGGCCTGTTACTAATACTTGCAGTAGTGTATACCAATTCCTAGAACCTTTACGAATGCCTATTAAAACTGGGAACGACTAATGAAAAACGCCTGATAATAAATGTAATGGCATTAAAGAAGGTATACAAAGCCTGAGGAATCAATAAGTTTCCATGGATTAACGGTAAAGATAACTCTATCGATACCATAACTAAGACTATGCCTAATAGCGCCTTGGAAAAGTTTGTGGATAATAATACACTAACTATACGAATCGAGGGATATGTGGACCGCCCGGTATGTGACGTGGAAGAATAGGGTGGCCCCGGCAAACTGGAAGACCACCAGGATGATGGTGGCGATGGCAGTATTTTGAATCACTGGAAAAAGGTATGTAAATGGTAGCGTACCTGATTTGCGCAGGTTCAAGGCGAAATATTTGTATACAGGATTTAAAGAACGAAGGTTTCGGAAGGGTAGAGGAAAAGGGCTGTAAGGAGCCGTAATTGAAGTTAATTTCAGTACAAATTAATCGGAATTGATAGGGGTTTGGCTTGTGGATTAAGGAGGGATTTTAGAGGTTGCTACTAATTAATAGCAAGTCACACTAGCGTGCAAGCATAAAACAAAAAGCCGATAGTATTGAAATAGTATTGTAATGGTATTTTATACAGTGTAATAGGTTAACTTTACTGCAAGTAAAGTTAACCGTACTACAAGTGTATTACTTTGTGCAGACTTACCGCATTGGGTGTAAGTCGAGTACAGTACGCTTCACTTTACTTTGGGGCACAAGCCAAGCATTTGACCATACAAATTACAGTGCAGACCGGCTAATGGTCTGCCAAACCTAGAACAATACATCCACCATCTGACTACTGAAATACTCCTGTTACTTCGACCACGATTCGAATCAACAACGTTGTAACGTCTAAGGCCTACCAATACCTATTAAAAAATGAAGGCAAAAAGAACCAGTTTGTTATTATCGAAAGCCTTATTTATTGGACTTTTCTTGGATTTACTATCACTGGGAAGTGCCCACTTTAAAGTTAGTATAGTGTAATCCTCGCTAATGTAAAATACATACATATACCGGCGGGAAGGCTCCCAAATAAAGTGTTCCTACCCACAACAACCACCCTATTCGAAAAATTCCAATTGTTTTCAAATTGTATTGTATGTTCCATGGAATAAATGATTAAAAGCTACGTCCTTAACTAAATAAATGCATAAGGTTAAAAACCAAATCTTATACACTTGTAGCTGATTTTCGGGCAATGTGTTATACGTATACGTTGAATTCCGTTGGGGTTTTATAATCAACCATATTAGTCCATACTAAGTGTTTCGAAATCAGCGATATTATAAATATAAACCATATTTGTATGAGTTTTTCCACGTGCTACACAAAAAGAAGCAGACACTACTAGATGTATTGAATAGAGATTTCAATCGAATATACTTGTAAAGAAAAGTCTAACGTTATAACCTTTAAATAAAAAACCAAAAATTATAAAAATAAAAATAAAAGCCAGAAATCGAACTTCAAGTTAGCCTTCCAATCAATTCCTTAAAGTAACCCTATAGCTTAAGGATCCGTAACATTGTACGGATATGAAAACTGTAGTCTTAGCCGGGCTATGTTGTAAGGTTATTTCAGTCTCCACTCGACGCCTACTAGCATCGAGGATCTAACAGCAGTCTAAAAGAGTGGAGGGACTATAAAACACACACATCTTAGTTGAAAGCCCATGGCGGTAAGGAAGATATACTTCATAACTCGGTAAAGAACATACTTCACAACGTGGAAAAATCACGACTTGAGCCATCTCCTTGCCACGGACCGCAAGCCCTAGAAGTGTAAAATATCGTAAAAGAAGGGTATACCACTACGCGGGTAGTGTTCCATCAAAAGTCTTTTGTGGACAGCTAGAGAAAGGCATCTAGAGTGTAGTCAAAGGCTCAACTGAGTGGACGAGAGGCCAGTGTGGGTGGTGATAGCTTAAAGATAAATGAATAAATGAACAAATAAATAGAGCTTTCAAGTGCGAGCGCTTAAAATAAAGGTTTAGACTTTAAAGCGCAAAAGAAATCAAACTTGCAGTGTGCAAGTTCAAGTCAAAATAGCCACGTTGGCACAAGTAACGAGGGACGGAATCGTTGGTTGTGAGGGCTGTTCTCTGGATGCACCGCTGCGCGGGCAGTGCGCCGGGCCGACAACGATCTCCATAGCCAAAAAGGGGTCGCCGGAAAAGATTTAAGTAGTGGTAAAGCCGATTAAAGATGTTGAGATGGAATAAGATGCGTGTGAAGTGAGAGTATTAAAAGCGGCTGGACCTGAATTTTTTTCTCCAAAGTAGGCACTATTAAGGTTTACAGAGTAGGCCCCCTACCTAACTTAGCAAGGTGGTCCGTGCACTCATGCCAAGAAAGTTGATGTAAGGCCGAAAATATTTATTAGACTTTTGTTAAGTACAAAAGGATTATACAAAACGTGCTAGCTTTAAACTTTTATAGTATAATATCCGTATTTGATATAGACGTAAAGATATAAGAAACTTTCAATATCGTTACTAAACAATTGAATATTTTCATATACCGGTATTAATTTGTATTAATTTAGGAAATTTGTTCGAATGACTTTTAAAACTTGAATCTATCAACGAAAAACATTTAACAATTAATGCTATAACACTTCTTAAAGTTGATCAAAGCAGGGAAATTAAAGAATCTTAATGAATTGATGTAAAATACAATTCCGTCGATGATAAGACGAATTTGTTATTAAATGAGGCTTTTAAAAGATATATAAACAGTAATAGACTAAATATACGTATTAAAGCTTACGTTGAGATGCCACCTAGTTAGTTCAAGTCATGTGCAAGTAAATATAGGGTTTTTTTAGTAAATTGGAAGATTTCTAAGGGATTTAGGCTGACAACTTATCTAATTGGCTCGGTTAAATTGGAGGTTAACAAAAATCTATAATAGAAGTTTTTTTTGTAGAAATTGATAAAGTCGAAATTTGGAATGGTAGGGTAAATGAAAGTAACTGGGGTTAATTTGACTGTGGAATTGGCAATGGTTTGGCTAGGCAACGAGAAGATAATTTAGTGATAGTTGAAAAAAATTGGTCAACTATATTGACATGTATATACAGAACAAAAAGCTAATAGTATTAGAATAGTGGTAATTAAAATGAAACAATTGAACTTGACTTAGAATAAAGTAAACTATAATTACTTCGAATTGAATTTATCGTTTTGTGGATTTATTGAATTAATTATAGCTTAATTAAAATATGCTCCCAATTGATACTATGGCACAGGCTAAGAAATTGTCCATACAAATTACTGCGCAAACCGGTTATCAGTTTGCTGAACCTAGAGCAATACATCCACTTCTTCACTAGGTAATACTACTGTTACTTCAACCAATCGAATCAACAACGTTGCAATGTCTAAAGCTCTACCAACAATTATCTTAATTATATGTTAAAGAATTTTTCAAGTATATTATGCGTATTTCAAAATTTATAAGCACATATATTATTCTATAGTAATTTTAATGTATTGCTAGAACGGTTTTGTTTTACCGTTTAATTCAACCAAATTTTTCAGTTTAATAATTCATGTTTTTTAGATCAATATATTTCTATCTTTTGAACTTGTTGATATTTTTGAGGATGTTCAAGTTTTTTTTGTAGTATTAGTATTATCGGAACTACACGGATTTTTCTTTGCACTACTTTACATGTTTTATTTTGAATTTATATATGATAGTTCCCTATTGCAAAGGAGTGTTATCGGTTTCAATTTTTTAGGGTTTTCTGGATTTTTAGATTCTTTCGTTGATTTATTTGAGATATCATCCCTTCGTTTCTTTCGTTCTAAAGCAGGCGATGACCTCGGTTGTTTCCAGTAATTAGCTTGTAAATCTTAAAGATTTATTAAGGATTGGACGAAAGCTTGTTTTTGAAACCCTTAAGGCTAAATCTAAGTCGAAATTATACGTCGTTAATGTTGCAGAATGAGTTGACGAAAACGTTAAGTCTAAATTTGTTAACGCTTAACATAACTTTGAGAAGAAAGAGTTTAAGTTACTTATTGTATTATATTATAAACTGGTAGTTGTTGTATATGGATTTTTGTACGAATATATATACGATAAACGGTAAGGACTAGAACGTAGTATTGGTAAGACACAAATCTCTACCTGTTTTATCTTATATGTCTAGCTCCGCTAAGCCCAACTTTGGTTAGGTTTTTTTCTTTTTTCATCGTCAAATACTACAATTCATTCAATAATATATTACCGCATTTACCCTATTAATAATTACTTATAATAAAGAAGATTATTAAAGCACCAGATTTTTTATTTGTTTCATTTTCAAAAGGTCAAAATAAAAAGTGAAAGTCACCAGTTTTTGCAACAGCCAGGACAAAAGATCCTCGTCTTTTAACCTTTTGTTTTGTAACTATACAATTAAAACTATTTCTCCATTAACTATTCACCATTACCCATCAAAATTTCTTGATTATCTCCCTTGATTATTATTTTTTTATTTATGTTATGAACCTATTATTTCAATTTTACGCCTTAATTATAGCCTCTAAATAGGCGTAAATCATTCGCATTGTTCTTGATTCTTGATATATCACTGGCACCCGCGACACTATGTCGCAAGTATCGTAAGTATTAACCTATTTAACCTTTACGACTTCTGTTACCAGTCTTAACTTTTTTAATAATTACGTTTTGCTTTTATATACTTGTCTCACGTACACTTACTCAAGCTTGTACACCTTCCTACCCTAATATAAAACTTTAACTCGAATCAAAATAGTTCTTAAGCCTGTAGTGATAGATGGTAGAGATAAATTATGGTTGAAATTGGCAGTTCAACTTCATGAATACAGGTCTGTAACAATGAATAAAGAATAACTTAACTTGTATGGTAAGTGTTTTTAATATCTATATGCGCGAGCCTACACATTGTTAATGAAACTTTCAACGCTTTTGTTAGAATGGACCTGAACGAGTTTAGTATAGTTTTAAACGCTTTAAGTATAGTTTTAAACGCCTTTATGATAGCGTATAACGCCGCTATGGATTTCAAACTTGATTTAAATATAATAAGCAGCGCACTCCAGTTATATAATCCTCAACTTTCAACGGTTTTATACACATAAAACACAAGGAAACAAGTATATATCATTATAAATATCCTGACCAATTGGATGCAGAGATTCTCATTATTGGTTGACATTTATTCTTTGAGATCTTATAGAAAAACGTATGGGTTTCTTAAATATATTGAAATTAAATTTCGATATATACGAGCTATTCGTAATCTCAACGAAGAAAATAAGAGTTGGTATCAAAATATAATTAATATTTTATATTAATTTCACTAGTTTATAAAACAAAATCTGTCATCATTTGTTAAAAAAAAAAAACTTCAAAATTTTATTTTTTGAATCGAAAAATTTAAAACGATTTTGTTTGCGGTCTAAAAACATGGATACCCATACTATAACACTCTAATCAAAGATAGCCGTGAAAAGTAAAAGGCGTATTTGTTTTACGAAAGACCTAAATCAATTTACTAAGATTAAAGATGATAAAATAAAACATTAGTAAAAAAGGTTTTCGTTATAACCGCAGTACTCGCAATTATAATCCTTGTAAAGCTTGTGAAACGCCTTATGATAAGTGCGAACGTAAATATCGAGGTCGGGATCGCCGCATCAATGATTGCTACGGCGACTATGTGGGTTGTCGCCGCTAAAACGATGATGGTAGCTGTAAAAACCGCAGACGTTATCGCAATCGTCGCGATATAGTTGACAATGTTTAATCGGAAGCAAATGATACTGATTATTTTGATCAGAATCAGAGCGAATTTGAGGTCTTTTCTTTTATTCAAAATGAAGGTGGGGTTTATTATTGAAGCCCTTTATCTTTCAAATATGGTTTATTTGTATATGCAACATGAAAACTTAAAAGTTTCATAATGCTATTTTTAAATACCCAAAATTCTATTAAAAAATGAAGTTCTTATTTTCATGAGCTGTAGGAATAAATATGTATTATATAACTTAATTAGCAGTTATTAGTCCGTAAGTTGTTAACTTTGAAGTTATTGCGCATTACATCGAGAATCTTGAAGTTATGTTATCATATCCAAACTTATTAATTAAGAGGTTACCGTTGTTATAAGCTGCTATCGCTTTTTCATGTATTTTTATGCGAAACTTATTTAGGCTCTAATTATACTTTTTGCTTAAATATAGATGTTGATATGGATTTCGTCGATAAATTGTAATTGAATAAAGATTTCCCGGATCATATCGAAGTAAACGTTTTGCAAAATGAATACCAAACAATTTCAGATATTATAGCACCACTTGTAAAGTTTATTACTAAGTTTTCTTGAACAATTCTGGCTCCTGACCATAAGTCTAACGATATACTTAGTATTTTCAAGAAAAGCACGAAAGTTTGAGTTGTAGATTACTTGGATGTTAAGGTTCTGTTTTTTATAATTGTTTTAAGCCGTGTAAAATTCTTATACTCATGTCAAAAAACGTTATTAGTTTTGAAAATAGCTATTTTGAAGTCCAGTTTGTAAATTACGAAGATGTTAAATGTCTAGTTATCTTTAAGATATTCCATAAAATAATAGTTAGTATGGTGTTACTGAAAAAGTAGTGTATCTGTTGGTAGGAACTTAGAGGTTGTAATGTTATCGATTTGAATTGATCGAAGTAATAGTAGTATTACATAGTGAAGTGGTGGATGTATTGTTATGAGTTTGGCAGACCACTAGCCGGTCTACACATTAATTTGTGTAGTTAATTTCTTAGCACGTACCCTAGTTTGAGGTGGGCATATACTGTACCTGACTTTACAATAGACGTACAAAACAATACACACAACTTACAGTTAGTGTTGTCAATTTTACTGTAAGTAAAATTGACCTACTATATTGCAATATCTACTGTTACAACTCTAGCGGCGTTTTATTTTGTGCGTGTACGCTAGTATGGTTGACCGATCATCTTCGTTTACTACTGAATTTCTTTCTTATCAACTAGCTCAATCCTTATTAATTTCGCAGCGAAATTAACTCTGATTACCTCTATTTTCCTTACGATTCCGAATTCAGACTTTATTCATTCCAACAAAAAAAAATTATTATAGATTGATGTTAACCTTTACTTTAACTATGTTTATTCGTTAAGTTGCCGGTTTTATTCGCCTCGCAGTTTTCCAGTTTACTAGGGCACTTTTTTTTTTCGGCATATAACTTGCCGTTACCAGGTAGCATCTCAACATAGTCTTTAATCCGTATGATCAGTTTATTGTTATTTACAAACTTTTTTAGTGCTTTGTTTCTTGATAATTTTTTTTCAGCATTTTCAGGATTTTATTTTTCATTAATTTACCGGACTTCCTCAATCTTTTTACCTCGATAGTATTTATAGAGTGCTATCATATCGATTATCAGGTGTTTTCTGTAAGTAGTTCCGATTTTCGAAAGGTATTTAAATAAGTTTCACGAGTATATATAAATGATTATTGGGATATGAGGAATCTTTGACTACCTGGTGATAATGTCTAGGGTTTTTCATATCGTTATTCCTATATAGAAGCCGACTATTATGCCGTAAGTCTTTGAAACTAAGAAGTTTTGAATAATCTGTTTGCGCTTGACTTAGGTTTAATAAATTATATTTTCGGTAATATTAAACTTGTTTTCTTGTAACTTGTATTTATTAACAATTGTCATGTAAAATCCGATTTATAATCATGAGTTTTTTTTTGTTGGTGAGAAAGACATCCTCGAAAATCATCAAATTCTCTTTTACTAAATTGATCATAACTATACTAATCCCCAGTCCAAATTACCTTTCTATTATTCCAACCTTTTTTTTTAATCAGTTGAAGTTTTATTCCATTAGGTTTTCTACTTTCAACGTGATTAATAGGTCTTAAAATGATTTTAGTTGGTATATAACGACGATGTAACTGCCACTGGTATGTTAATTTATATATTTTAAGCCTTGGTTGTTGGTAGGTTTTAATCGTTACAAAGTAGTTGATTCTAATTCCTGTAGTCGAAGTAACTGGTACTGCATTGAAAATTGATTGATGAAATGCAAGTTTTGAATTTGGCAGACCGCTAGCTGGTTAGCACAATGATTTGTATAGCCCAACACCTTAGCCTGTGCCCCAATTTGAATTGAACACCTACTATACTAGACTTACAGTCAGTCTCATAAACTACAGTTAATTTATGATAAGTATAGTTAACAAATTAAAGGTATAGTTAGCTTTATTATACTTTATTCAACTGATATTCCAAACGGGGGGCTTTTTATTTTATGTTTATACGCTAGCATAGCTGTCCACCAATTTAAAGCAGCCTTTAAAATTCCTTCTTAATTCACAAATAAAGCCCCTATTGATTCAAATCGATTTGTACTAAAATCAACATCAATTATGACCCCTAATTCTATATTTCCAAGTTTTCCATTCCTTAAATCACGTATATAAGTCTGCTGAAACAAATCTATGCATCTCATATATTCCTCTGTGTAAATTTAACCAATAGTTAAAGTTATTACCACTGTTGTTATTACCACCATGGTTATCCCCGGTATTACTTTGATAATCTTTTAATTTGTTAAGGCATTACTTTTCCTATATATTACGAGCTGGGCGGCCTACATAACCCTCGATTCGTATAGTTATCGTATTGCTATTTACAGATAGTCTTAAGGCGTCATTGAAAGTGACCTGAACTATAGCTTTAACGGAGTTATTTTTTTCGGTTAATCCACCGAAACCTATCGACTTTCGGAATTTCGTTTACATCATTTAAAATTATTACGTCTATTATTAAATATTTTCATTTGTGGATCTTACCAAATATCTCTATAGTTAGTAAGCAGTCACGCTACAAAGTATACCTTTACAGAGTGTACGGTAACGTGCCACTCTGCAAAGTACAATTCTACAGAGTGCATGATAATTTGCCACTGCCTAGAAGTGGCATTTGCAAAGTTCACGGTAAAGTTCCACTGCCCAGAAAGAAGATTAGTAAAGTATAGGGTAAAGTGCCACTGCTTGGGTGAAAGGTTTATAACCTCTCACTTATAGCGTATACTTTTCAAATACCTCTCCTCCCATTAAACTTATGTTAATATTACAGTTCAAAACTAATATTTACGATTACTCTTTTACTTTTTACGTTTACGTCGAGAGGCAAAGACTTTACCGATACTAATTAATAGTCGATTCCATTAATTATATATAGCTTAAGAAAGAAAAGATTAACCCAAGTTAAATACCTAAAGTTGGATGCTATAACGGTTCTAACTATTGATAAATAAATATTACGACTAATAAAAACCAAATGGGAATGTGAAATTACGCAAGAACTCTTTTAAAATCCAAAACTTGGTAAAACTGTAAAATCTGGAGTGACTTTGAAAAGAACAACTTTAATACAATATTATTAACACAATTGGTACCCTTTCTATTAAAAGACCAGTTACGTTATTCGTGAACTCGATTTAACGTTTTAAACGTATCTAAACAATTTTTAGAAAACGTATTTTTATATAACAGGTTATGTAAGCTAAAACAACTAAGTTTCGAAACCCTATTTTAGAACCTATACGATCTAATCACAATATTTAGACCGCTTACATACTTTTAAAGCGATTCAAACACAGCATCGAAATCACTCACACAGTTTAAAAAAAACTAAAACGCAACATCCAAACCGTTTACGAACCATAAAAGCAGCTAAGATACAACATACAAAACCGGTAACAAACCATAAAAACGGTCAAGACACAGCATTTGAAACGGCTTACAAGCCTTAGAAACGGTTAGAAAATAATATTCAATACGTTTACAAATCTTAAGAGCAGTTAGAACACGATATCCAAACCGCATATTATATCTATTTGAAACGCCTATTATATTAATAAAGCTACACACCTTTAGATATCTCCCCCTATTTTCATTACCTATTACTCTATTCGTTCCCCCCCGTTTGTTTTCCCTTATTTACCCTAAATCACACCGCTTATTCGAGTTTATTACTTACAACGTTTGATTTTACTAGCCGATTGGCTATTGTAGCGCTTATAAAGCGCTAAAGAGCTAATTTAAGACGAATAACTAGTTTATAGTTACGTTTCATTTGCATTATATTTGAATTCCGTTAGCATTCACAAGCTTTAAAACCCCTTACTTTTCACGCTTTATTACGTTGTATTTGTTTTTATTCAGAGCAAATATCTTCAAATACTATATCTCAAACGTACTCAAATCTAATCCACTACATAAAACCAACTTTTGTGCAGATTTAAAATTTGCTATACATACAGAATTTAACCTTCCAACCGATTCAATACACCTCGTACTTTAATAAACATGGTTTTAACACCAACAACCCTAAATAAAGTCAACAAATATATGGATTATTTATTTAAAAACACATAGTTTTGTAAAAGCATTCTCAAACACTTGGACCTTAACTTATAGGATAGAAAAATCGAAGTTCTAGTCGAGAATTTAGATTCTTTTACGGAAAATATATATGTTATAAATAAGATTTCTAACTATTTTTATGGAGATATTAAAGGACTCTATTTATTCAATAGATTTAAGAAGAACTTTACGGATTAGAAGTCAGAGATATGGCTTATAGTAAACGATATAATCTAAAGAATACCATATAGATAACTATGGAGTAAAGGCATTAATACAATCGGTAGCAATAATAGCCGAATCGTAAAGGAATTATTAGAAACGGCCCGGCTTACTTAAATGCCAAAAAATACTGACGAAAAAGTGATAGATATAATGTTTGTAGTAAGGTCTTTTTCTTCTACGTTATGGAAGTTGTTAGCTAAGGAACAAATATTAATTGAGCTGGAAATTCTAACAATTACAGTCGCCAACAAGGAATGTAATTAGTTAAAAAACCCCATCATAAGTGGTATCGACGTATTAAAGGGCGTATTAGAACTCTTTATAAACCGTAACTGCTTAATGGACCTACTAGCATAAGGTGCCTTCGCCAGCTTCTACGTTTGCTATGACCCATTGGAAAAGTATTAACTTGTCAAGCATTTAATTTAAAAGATCTATTTTTCTCTTCGACTCTTTCTTGTAATCTAACATATAAGACCACTTAATAATTCTTTTTTGGTAGGCCTTAGACGTTGCAACGTTGTCAATTCGATTGGTCGAAGTAACAGTAGTATTTTGTGGTCAGATGGTAGATGTATTCTTTTAGGTTTAGCAGACCGCTAGCCGGTCTACATTGTAATTTGCATGGCCAATTGCTTGGGCCGTATCCTAGTGTGAAGTGCAGCATACTGCACTCGACTTATACCTAATACGGTAAGTCCGCACAAAATAATACACTTGCAGTACGATCAACTTTACTGTAAGTAAAGTTGACCTACTGCACTGTATGTAATACTATTCCAACACTAGCAGCTTTTTAATTTGTGCGCGTATACGCTAGTGTGACCAACTAATCTTTTCCAGTTAACGCTAAACAGCGGCCTCGTACCCCCTGTCAATTCCAATTGATTTCCATATTGTATTATACCCAATTGTATGCAAATTAACCCTATTTAACCTCAATTGTTCCGTTGCTCCGAGGTCCGAGTTTATTTACTTCCACAAAAAGTTATTTCGCCATAGTTTTTCGCAACTTTAACTATATTGCTCAAACAGGTTGTAACTTTAATTATGTTATTCAAATGGGTTGCTATTATCAACCCCCTGGCAGTCTTTCAGTTTACTAGCACATACTTGTCTGTCGTCATATAATCAGGGTTTTCCGGGCGGTTTATTTACGTATCCCTCAATACGTATGGTCAATTTGTTACTGTTTACAACCCTTTTCAAAGCTTTTTTTAACGTGGCCTTCGTTATCTTTGCTATCGATCCATTGGAATTCTTTAATCACTCTTCCTTCGTAAGCTTAGTCGAGTACCATCACGTCAATTACCAGGTGTTTTTGGCTAGTAATTCCGAATTTTAAAAGGCACTCGAAGAGACTCTTTAAGTCGGTTCAAATCACCACCGGGATAAAGGGAATTTTTAATTGCCTGGTAATAAGGTTAAGGGTTTCCTATAACGTTATGCATAAGTTAAAGTCCACTATTATATCGTAAACATTTTAAGTTAACACGCTTCGTATAATTCTTTTACATTTGATGGAGGCTTAGTAAATTAGGTTACCGGTGATATTAAACTGATCTTTCCGCCTATCTTCGATGACAAAGGTTATTAGGAAGCCGATCTATAAAAATAAGTCGGTATTGTTTTTGAAGGACCCATCCGTGAAGATTATTAGCTTGGACTTTAAGAGGTCGATTGACACTATATTAATTTCGCGGTCCAAGTTCCGTATTTTCCACTTCAACCTTTCATTTAGTCGATCAAAGTCTTTATCCGTTATTGTTTATACTTATGCTAGAATGAATAAATCGTATAAGGCTTTTGGTTAGCATAAAGTGGTAATATAATTACCTCGTACACGCTATTCCAAGTACCTTTAAGCCTTGACCTTATCAGTCAGGTTAATTGTGGTAAGAACAGCTCTTTAGCCCTTTTAACAGAAGCTTAGGCCGGTATTAACACCAAGTATACATATTAATGATTTATTAAAGTCAAGTTAGTTATCTTTTGTTAACGTTGTTAACGACTTACAATTCCAAAAATTGGAGTCTTCGATCGCTTGTTGTTCCTATATCATAAAGCTAGCTGTTTCGATGAAAAGGTTATCGTCAGTTTGTATACCTACTATACCGAAGTCCTTCTTTTACGTTACCAATAAGTACGGGTCGTATATTAAAAAATCTATCGCTATCCGGGCCTTAAAGTGAAACTGGTAGATTGAAAAACAGTAAACGCCTACCTTAATTAATCCATATAATAGTTTGATACACCGCATTACCGTTCCTAGTAGGTAAATAGCGCGAAGTTCCTGTAGCAGTTTTAATAGTACTATCCGCTATAAATTCATTACTAATTGTATATAGGTTTGTGTAATATTATGGCTATTGAATCTAAACTTACACTTAATCTTAGCTGATAAACTTACTATTAAGGTAACTACTAAACGTTAGCTAATCTTTTAAATCGTTGACGACTACGTGAGGAATTAATCCTTACCTTTATCGCCGTATCTTTAAGCGATTAACCGTGACTTTTTATACGGCCGTCCCGCGGTCTTACCTTTAACCTCGTAAATAATCCTCGATTTGAAGATTGTGATATTTGGATTTTAAAGCTTAAAGTCAGCTTTCGCCATAAATTGTACCACACTTCGAGTAAGTAAGTCGTCGCTCTCGATCTTATCTCTTTCCTTAAAAGGCTTACCGAAAGTCTTAATAATCCCTTATACCTTAAAATTTACTATTAAGTCTTCGTTATCCTTCTCTTTCCTACTTACCTAAGAAATATTATAGGTACAACCTGGTATGAATTCCTCTTCTTTAATATTCTTCTTTTTCGATAGTCATCTGCACTGGCAGCGTTCCATTAGCTTGTCGATAATGGGGAGTGGAGGTTTGTGTTAACTCGGTAGTTTAACTTAAAGGTCTTTATTGTTAGTAGCTTTAATATAAGGCTTAACCTAAGTAATTCGGAAAGATACAGGGCCGTTATCAGTTTTAACAACTATTTTAGAGTTTGCGATATTTAATATCTTATATGGCCCCTTTTATTCACCCGGCTTCCTCTTCACTAGGACTTTACTTTACAGTAGCAAAGCCAATACGTCGATTATTGTAGTCCCATTTTTGGTGTTAAAGGTATTATTAACTTGGCGACGTGTCGATTCCCTTCTTAATTCCCTTAAAGCTTTACTGTAGGCCACAACACGTTTTTAAGTACTTGCCAAGGGCGGAGATTCACTCGTTAGTCTTAGGTACGCTCCAAAGAGTAATAGCAATAGCACTAGACCGTCAAAGCCTGCAATATCGTTTAAGCCCTTTATTTTCATTTATAAGCGTGTCTCCGGATCCGTAAAACTTCCAATTTTTAACGTAAGGATATTGTATTCTAGGTTAAATAAAGCGTATACCCTTTTAACCTTCCTAATACTCTAATAGGTTTTTACAGGGCCCTATTTATACCAGATACCTATTATCTTAGAATCTTCCTAAAACTTTGCCTCCGCAAAATTAATACCGGTATCGTAAACAACGACGTTAAGTGGACCCAAGTACTTACTAATTTATAATATCCTTAACGTTTCCTAAGTATCATTTATCGGAAGAGACTTCAAGAATTGAGCTCCATAAAAAGAAGTTAAGGAGTTAACGATATAAAAACAGACTTATTATTCAAGTAAAATATATTAATAAAAATCTCATAGTTAAAGTTCTTGTTATCTTTTAGTATAAACTTAAATCTTCGGGGGGCTTAGACGTACGTTTAGTAATGGTGGTAAAGCCTTTCAATGGCTTTTAAGACAAAGTCTTTTATATCGTTATGCCTTACGGACTTTAGAAGTTTATATATCCTGTTAATATCTAGGTAGTTAAAACGCTGGTGTAGTTAACGCATCTCCGGCTCCGTTAGGTTTAACACCACTGTTTCCGGGCTTTAAAGATAAAATCATAGATACCCCTAATTAAAGACGAGCGAAAACCTTCGGCCGTTTTTAACCAACTCGTTTGCGTTGACGTCTACATTAACGCTAAAGGTCATTATATCCTTGAAACAAAGTAGGAAAGAGGTAGAGGACTTAAGTATATAAACCGTAATTATTCTTATAATAGTTTAAATTACCTTTGTCTCTAGTGACAATAGTTGTTCATCTGAGTTAAAGTTAATTTTCGCCTCATTAGTATCGCCACAATTAATCTTAGTGGTTGTAGTGTTTTTCCTTCGTAGTACTATGTATTTCGAATAGCCTCCTGTTAAGTACCTTGCAGCCTTAGTGTCTGGTATAATATCTTAAAACCTGTAGTCCGCGTAATAGTTTCGAAGGTTAAAGGTATTTAAGGGGTTAAAGGTATTTAAGGGGTTAAAAGTATGGTTGGGGTAAAGGTAAGGGTTTTTACCACCTAAATGGTATAAAAAGGAATGGTCGGCTAGTTATTAGATTGCTGTGCCGAAACTAGTATCTTCGTTCCACTTAATTTGCTTGGAGGAGTTAGCGGAATTAGTTAGTTTATCGCCTTTAACATTTACAACCTAGTTTAAGTGATATTATTTCAAAGTAATAGGGTATTGGACGTGGTACGCTGCTTTCCTATTGTTACTCTCGGTGAGGGGATGGCGAGTTCACCAGCAGCTGGCTTTACTATAAATCCAATATCTCTTGCCATTATCACGATAATAGTGCTTGCGGTTAATAGTTACACCTAAATTTAAATAACGTTAATGTGGGTTTTGCCTTTAGTTTGGGGCACAATTTAATGAATTTAACCTTAAGCGTTATGGGCGTAAGTGCTTACGGTCGACGTAGTTGACCGCCGTAAGGTTTTTTTTATCTATGTTAAGGAAGTTACCGGCTGGGGAATATATACCAAGCAATTTTGGTGTATGTGCCATTACGGTGGTAAACGAGGAACGCAACTGACTAAAAAATCCTTTATAGGTAGTATTTGAGTGTTATAAGACGTATTTAAACTTACTAACGACAGTAATAGCTGCCTGTACCTGCTCGTAAAGTGTAGCTTCGTTAAAAAAGACCTTACCTATTTCCTTTCAATACATTATTAGCTTATTAAGGATTTAATTAAGAATATCGATTAGTAATTTCTCATTTTTCTTCTTTGCCATTATTATAATTTACCACGTAGTAGCCTAACTTGTATGGTATTATGTAAGGTGGACGTTGTACTTGGAATAGTTCTTTATACTATTATAAATCTCGCGGAACGTAGTGGTGTTTATTAGAAAGGTTAAGTAATAGTTTTTGGCGTAACTAATAATGATTTCGGGGAATAATAAGTAAAAACCAAAAGGTGGGATTTCTATCCACTAACAAATATTTAAAAAGGAAATTATCTTAGTATTAAAAAGGTTATAAGACTTCCCATCATACTTTTTTATATTATCCCAGATCTCGGCCAAGTCCTTTATTAGCTTGTAGTTAATATTAACTATCCTAACAGGTCTTAAAGGGAGGTCGCGATAATTATCCAAAGCTAAATTAGTATTTCCTGGCGGTGTAAGTCTTAGAGTTTCCGAGGCACGATTCTAAGGGTAATTACCAGTCGCTTGGCTTGATAGGTAAAGTCTTGTAATAAGACCTATAATCGGTTTACGTATGTAAGGTCCGAAGGGAAAGGGTTTTTAATGTATTTATCGATTGCTGTGCTAAGGGTCGATAGGAACTTATAGGTTTTGAGAGGCCTAAAGATAGGATTTAATTAACTAATATAAAGAGTCGACGTCAATACCTTTAGCCACGTTGGCAACCCTTGTTTCGCGTACTCTTTCACTGCTAAAAGCGTACTTTATGCTATCATGTGGAGGTGTTAGGCTATAAAGCATATTAACAAGTTCCTTATTACCAGCGCGTAAAAAGGCTTAACTTAGCTATAAAGGGGGAAGCGGAGATCTCCTGAAACGCATGTGGGGGTGTTAAGGTTTCTTAATACCTTTTCCTTCAGGCTGTAGGTCTTAAGGGCATTCCTTAAACTAGACCAAGTTGAATATAGTCTCTGCTAACTTTGTAAAGTTCTTCTCTGACACGTAAATCCCTCGGCATTTAAGTTTTTCTTTTAACTGAAACTTAAAAGCTTTTTTAATCTTCTTTTACATTTTAATAATCTAGTAGTCAAAGAACTTACGATATTTACGAAAGGTACAACTGCTGCGGTTACGTTTTTCGCCGCAGTTTTGGTTAATAATATAGTGGCTAACGAAGTTGGTAAGGTATCCTTCAATAAATCTTTATTAATATCGTTACACTAAATGTTATTGTTGTAGTTTTTGACGAATATAGGTCCGAGCGTTTCGATTGAATTTTTCCTAATAGGGTTGGTAATAGCCGCAAACTAAGCGCAAAAAGCAGATATTTTGATAGACGTGTCAGGTAAAAACTTTATTGTCTTAGGCGTAGGGAACTTAGTGTTTTGTTGTAAAATCGTGTGGGAACATAACAATTTAACGAAAGGTCGCGTAACGTGGTTTTTTTAACGTGGTTTATTGTTCGAAGCAACGAGCTTTACGATTAGCTTGATGTAAGAAGTGAAAAAAAAAAAGGGAAAAGGTTTGGTATTAACGGTAAAAGAGAAAGTCGTTTGGTAGTGGAAGGCGAAGTTAATTTAATATGGTTATTTGTGGTAGGGATTTAGTTGTTTTTCTTGTAATAATAGTACCTGTAATAGTACAAACTTAGCCGTTTACCAACTTGTTGTTTAAAACTTTTAGCGGTCAATTCCAACGCTTTTCAAAAAGGATTAATAAAGATTTCTTAGTGTTTTAAAGTAGCGATACCGTCGCCAACTTCCAGATTGCCGTTAGGTACTAATGCAACCTAAAAGTTTTCTCTGTTTTCCTGCCCTTGGAAACTAATGCAGTACTAATAAAGGCCCTGAACTAGAATCTTTCCTCTACCCTAGCCGCTATTTGACGTAAAGTATAATCGGAAAGTAGCTTTTTCTTCTACTTAGCTTATTTGTGCTTAAGTTAACAGGCAAGAACTGATTAGTATTGGTAGGCCTTAGACGTTACAACATTGTTGATTCGATCGGTCGAAGTAACAGTAATATTGTGTATTCAGATGGTGAATGTATTATTTTAGGTTTGGTAGACCACTAGCCAGTCTGCACTGTAATTTATATAGCCTATTGCTTAGCCCGTGCCCTAGAGTGAAGTGAAGCGTACTGTACTCGACTTACACCCAATGCGGTAACTCTCCACAAAGCAATACACTCAACTTGCAGTACAGTCAACTTTACTATACGTAAAGTTGACCTACTACACTGCATGTAATACTATTCCAACAGTAAGATCGGCTATTAATTTACTAGCCACCAAATGAACCAATAGATTCGGATTCAACACGAGTTTCAAGCTGATTACATACCTTATAACTAGAAGAAAGTTAATTGTAAAATATACATAGCTGAATACGAAGGTGTACAGGATAAATTTAAGGCATACCCATATGAGAACACTTTAGAACGGGAAAACTTTCAAAGAAATAATGCTTATTTAATCGCCTAGGATAATGAAACCACCTAAAACAATTAACAAGCTTGTAAAACGCCTTTTTCTTTCTACATAAAGTAAGCCTAAATTACGGAAACAACATATTGAACGTATATATAGCGTCGTAATTTACACTTCGTAATAGTTACGGCAATCTTTTCTAACTATAATGCCAGATACCGACGTTACTAAAATATAAACCGCTGGAAAACGACAATTTAACACGCTCGCGGCGAAATTTTCAAAGTTTTAGCTTAACCAGATGGAAAAGGATAAGAAAGTTCAAGTTGGCAAAGACATAACGTCGTCGCTTAATACGGTCGTTATGAATACATGATTTTTAATATTTAAATTTTACGTAATTAATTTCCAAATATTATATTTATTATCGTTAGCTCATTTAAACAAGCTCGAAATCGAGGTTAGAATTACGATTAACCAACTTTTCCGCATATCTGATAACGTATCCATACCGCTTCGCTTTAAGTTTCAATACCTATTGTTTTTTACCGAAACACGTATAATTAAATCTGTTTATCCAACGTAGTTGGAATTAAAAATACTGTACCGCCGATTGAAATATTTAACTACGAAAGGAATTTTACGGCTACTTTACGTTGCAAGATACATTAATATTGGAAATAAAGCGTTGAAAACTATCTAGATATCTTACCACAGATACTTACTGTACTCGTAAGCCCTACGACGCTTTAAATTTGGTATTTAAAACGATATATATTTTAATTACGAGAAAGCTGTGATTATAATATTCCTTGACAGTCAATCAATATTATACGCTATCGACATAATTATATTATTGTAAGCTGCGAAATTTATGCAAAGCATTTACATTACAGACTATAGAGACGCTTGAGTGGATTATTAGTTATAAGTTTATTTAAAACCTCCGGATTGGATTATCTACGACGTAGATACGGCCTTCAACTCAATTCAATATCATACCAAGGCAATAATCGCTGGTAGTAAATGTAAAAAAATATTAGTAAAAGCATCATAAGGTATTAAAATTATAAACCATATAATAAACCACTTAAACGTATATATAATATTGTTCAAGGAATTAAAGAGTATTAATTTGAAGAAATCATTCCTAGAAATAGAAATCAACGTTATAAACAACATATCTGGACCGAGTAAGCTGATTTTCACACAATTCATTTCTGGTATTTACCTATAGGTTTATATAAATCTAACACCAACGCCAGCTATGATGTGGATCAAATGTTATAACTAATGCTATGGTAATACTACATTCCCTGCGGGCTCTATATAATATTTCGAAAGCATTGGTTACAAGAAAAGGCCCGCGAAAAACTAGCGTTTTGAACCTACTATTACAATTCAAAGTTTCAATTTGGAAAACAAAAAACGGATGGACTAGACTTTTTAGGATTAATGAATTCAAAGGTCATGATGTGTTGATAAATATGTCAAATAGTACGAATTCATTGCGCTAGATTATAATGCGGGAATATAAAAAAAAAGTAAATAGAAGCGACTCGAAGTCGTAATCTAATTAGTAACACCGACCAAATTACTTTTGAAATAACAAATATAAGCCGCCTCCGGATGTTATATACCCTCCGGATGCCATATCCAAACCTTTACTACTATACGAAACTAGCCCGCCTATTTAAACGGAACCAACACCGCGTCGCTGTAAGCGCCAACTTAGCTTTAAAAATAAAAAAGTACTAATACCTTTGTTATGGATTCTTTTATTACGTAGAAAAAACGATGGACCTTAAGTTAAACCTTAAACTTCACCGAGAAAATATTATCACCACCTGTTATACTCCGTTTAGATAGTTTACCCAAACGGAAATTAATGATTTAATTGAATGAGGCATATTTCGTTTTAAACATTTTTAATTAATGATTTACAGTATTTACAAAAAGAATTCTTATAAGTTTGGTTTACAAAGTAAAAGATAACGCCGGAAAGCCTTAAAAAAAAAGCCTCCTCATAGTTTAGAGATACGATAACTCCGAGAAAAAAGATATTATAACCTAATTACCTATATTATAAAGTGTAATCCATCGTTTAATTTAAGCGTTTACCGTCTCCTTTCGTACGACCTATAACATTTGTATGAAGCTTCGCGATATGATATAAATTAATATGTAATCTAAAAAGAGGCTTCAATATCATATTTACGCCTATATAATCATGGAACTATAGAAACATTATTTACCGGAAATGATTTGATGTATTATGAAACGGCTTAAGGGACTCGTTAAGATTGATATATATTAATATAACACTTATTAAATATATTATCAGAAACGGCTAGGAAAAGCTAACTAGACCTTCGACCTATACCTATTAGTTTTGACGGAACCTTTTAAAAGCTTTGCGTTTATAAACATGTAAACGGAAAATAGGTTAACGTTATGTAATAATTTGTTTTTTGTAGTCAAATAAAAGATGTTTTCGAAAGCCGGTTTTAAAGTGAAACCCTAAACGTAACTAATGAAAAACCATATAATCTGCTTTAACGAAGCGATAATCTCTTGCTTGACCGGTATTTTAAACCTTACGCTAAACGGTAAATTAGAGATAGCTACCTTTGTGAACCTGGATAACAATAAAAGAGCTCACTAATATAAATAACAACACGTATATAGCGCTTAAGTTATATTAATTCAATAACCGAACACGATATTTAACTTTTGGTTCGCCGCATAAAACTTCATCGAGACTTTGAATTACGTATATAAAGCGTCAAACATACGGTTTACATACTAAATATATAATTTAAAACGAGATTTACATTTTGTGCCCTTCGATATACGTATTACCAAAATTTTTATTTTTACTAAAAACTTTTTAGCTAATAATACCGATTACAATATGTAAAAAGAATTCGTTTTTATTTTTCGTAACAAAACACCAACCCGCAACAGATCTACATTTCGTAAAAATATTATTTATTAAAGCTCGACCAAGTAAAATCCGGTTACATAAAGTATTTTAAATTCGAAGATTTACGATATAATTAGAAACTTCGAAGTCAAAATTATTATAATGATAATAATTTGGAAAATAGTTTTAAACCTTGTTTAAAAGCCCCTTAATTCAATAGTTTATATCAACTTTTTTACTTTTACAAATATTTTGTTAAACTTAGCACTCGGGAAAAAAAACCTTATAATCTACATCATAAATTTACGCGAATCGTATAAGGACCGCGAAATTCAGGAAATACGATACATCGAAAGAAAGTTAAACTTTGTAAACATAATAATTAAGGGCGCCCCTAAAAGGGCATTAAAGGCGCTCGTATTAATGAATACTTTCTTTGTTAATATTACCAATAAAAAGGCTCTACAATCCTATTCAGGTTAAATATTTTAAGTCTTATATATAATTCTTCCCTTTTGTTGGTAGATATTTAGACATTATAACGTTGTCATTTGGATTAGTCGAAGTAACAGTAGTATTACGTGGTTAGATGGTGGATACATTGTTCAAGGTTTGACAGACTGCTAGCTGGTCTACATAATAATTTATATGGTGAATTGCTTGACTCGTACGCTAGTATAAAGTAGGGACATATTGTACTTGACTTGAAGTCAATACAGTAGACCTAGAAAATAATACACTTAACTTGCAGTCAGTATAGTTAAGTTTACTATAAGTAAAGTTAACCTATTACATTATAATATTACTATTCCAACACTGGCAGCTTTTTAGTTTGTATGCGTACTCCAGTGTGGTTGAATAATCTTTTCCGGCAGACGCTAAACCGCGATCTCATTAACTGGTCAAACCCCTATTAATTTTAATTGACCTCTATATCGAGTAATAACTATTTGTATTTAAATTGACCCTAATTTACGTCAATTTCTCCACGGCTCCGAGTTCCGACTTTATCGATTTTTTAAAAAAAAAATTCTGCTAAAGACCTATATAAGCCTCCACTTTAACAGTATTAATTCAATAAGTCTACATAATTCATTCCTTAGCAGTTTTTGTTTTCGCCAACATATTTTTAACCGCCGCCACGTAATTTAGCCTTACCAGATAGCCTATTAGCACAGCCCTCAATACGTATAATTAGCCTATTATTATTTATAAACCTTTTAAGGGTTATATTTGGCGATGCCTTTCTTATAGCATTAGTAGGATTATCTTTCCCCTTCATTCACCGGAATTTTTTAATCCTTCTCTATTTGTAGGCTTCACGTAAAGTTATTACGTCGATTGTAAGGCGTCTTTCGCTAAGGGTTCCGAGTTCAGACAGCCATTCGAATAGAACCTTTAAGTCGATATAAATTACTACCATGATAGGAGAAATTTTCACTTACCTGGTAATGACGTGAAAGTTTCCCACAAAACTTTACCTACATTAAAGCTTGATATTATATTATAAATCTCTAAAGCCAATACTTTTTGTGTGATCCTTTTGTATTTAACAAAGGTTTGATTAATTAGGCTGCCGATGATGCTAAACTAGTCCTCGCGCCTATCCTCATTGATAAAGGTTATTCGGAAGCCGATTTATAAACATAGCTCGGTGTTATTTAGGAAAAATATATTTGTAAAGATTATTTACTTGGCGTTCAATAAGCCGATTGAGAACATATTAATCCCTTGGTTTAGATTTCGTATTTATTATTCGATTTTTTTTATTTAGCCAGTTAAAGTTTTTACCTGTTGGGTTTTGTACTAATACTGCAATAAAAAGGTCGTATAAAGTTTCTAGTTAATATAAAGTAATAATATAACTGCCACCGGCATGCTATTTTAAATACCGTTAAGCCTTAGCTATGTTCGTCTTATTGATTATAGCAAAATCAATGCCTTACCTCTGTAGGTGAAAGTTAAAGCCGGTATTAATATTAAAAATACAGATTAACTATCCATTAAAGTTAATCTGGCTATCTTTAGATAATATCGTAACCAGCATATATTTCCCGAATTTAGAGTTGTTAATTTCGTATTATTCTGATGTTATAACGCTAGTCGGTTTAATAAAAAAAAGTGTTGTTAATTTAGATACCTACTAAGTTGATGAATTTTCCTCGCGTTATTAGTATGTATACGGCTCTTATATTAAAGATTTTATACCTAGTAGTGATTTGAGATACAATTAATAAATTTAAAACTAATTAATTCTTATGTTAGTTAGTTCATACAAAGGTTGAATATGTAGTATTACCGTTTCTAGAAGGTGAATAGGCCGTAGTTACCATGGTAATTCCAACAATTTAATCCGTTGAATATATATTGCAAATTACGTATAAGTTTACGTTGTATTTCGGTTATTAAACGTAAATTCACCTTTAGTTTCATCCGGTAAACTTATAACTTACGCGACTGCTAAACGTTAACTACTATTTTATATTGTTAACGATCATGTAAGTATTTAGTCTGTACCTTCATTACCGTATTTCCAAGTGATTAGGCGTAACTTTTCGTACTGTCGCCCTACGATTTTTTCTTTAACCCTGTAAGTAATCCTCGACTTAAAGATAATGATATTTAGGTCTCAAAGCTTCAAATCAGCTTTGAGTACGAATTATACGACCCCTCGATTCAACAGGCATTTAATCTCGACCCTATTGTTTTCTTTAAATAATTTACCAGACGTCCTAATAATACCTTATATTTGAAGCTTTAATGTTAACTCTTTGTTAACTCTTTCTTTTTTTGCTTACTCAAATAGTTTTATAGATACAACCCGACATATATTCCTTTTCTTTAACCTTTTTTTGCTTCCAGGGTTGTCTACGCTAGCGGCGTTCTATTTACTTATCGATAACGAGTAAAGTAAGTTCGTATTAGATTGGTTGCTTAGCCTAAAGATCTTTATAGATAATAACCCTAATATAAGGCTTAATATGAGTAATATTAAAGGTTACAAAACCGTTAACAATTTTAATAAATATTTTAAAGTTAGTGATATTTAATGTTTTGTATAGGCTCTTCTTTTTTACTAGGCTCCCGTTATACGATAATTTCACTTTATAACGGAAAAGTAAGTACGTCGATAATCGTAAAGCCGTTTTTGATATTAAAGGTATCTTTAACTTGATAGCGTGCCGATTTCTTCCACAGTGTTTTTTCAATAGTTCATCGTAAGCTACAGCTTATTTTTTGGTATTTACTTATCGCGGAGATTTACCCATCAAGCATAGATACTCTCCAAAAAACAACAACGTTAAAACTAGGCTATTAAAGCTTATAGTATTGTTTAGGCCTTTTACCGCCATTTTAAGGCATGCCTTTAGATCCTTAAAGCTTTTAATTTCTAGCGTCATGATGTTTTATATGCGGCTCAATAATTTATATAACCTTTTAACCTTTCCAATGATTTAATAGGCTTTTATATGCACATATTTACCCTAAATACCCATTATCTAGGAATTTGCCTAAAACTCCGCCGCCGCAAAGTTAATACCGGTATTGTAAACTAAGGCGTTTAATAAACCCAAGTACGTATTAATGCACAAAATCCTTAGCGTTTCCCACGTATCCTTTGTCTAAAGGGACTTTAAAAACTTGGCTCCGTAAAAAAAAATTACGAAGTTAATGGCGTAAGAAAAGGCATTTTATTCAAGTCAAACATATTAATAAAACCTTTAAAATTAAAGTTATTATCGTTTTTTAATGTAAATTCAAATCTTTGGGGAGTTTAATTTACTGTTATCTCTAGTAACGATGATTAGCGCCTAATCCGAAGCTAACTTTAGCTTTACTAATATCGTAACGATTAATCTTAATAACCATGATACTTCTTCTTCGTAATACCATATACTATAAATAGCCTCTTATTAAATACCTTATTAGCATTATATCTAATATAATACCTTAAAACATATGGTGAAAGTAACAATCACGAAGTTTAAAGGTTTTTAAGAGGTTAAAGTCTTAGTTAAGGTAAAGGTAAGGGTTTTTACCACCTAAACGGTATAGGAAAACTTAGTCGACTAATTATTAAGCCGCGTTAGAAGCTCTATATTTATTCTTCTTGATTTATTTAGGACTATCATTAGTGTTGATTGGCTTATCGCTTTCAAATTTACAATTTAGTTTGAGTAATCCTATTTAAAGGTGGTAAAGTACTCGATATAATATATTACCTTTTTGTTATTTCGATTAGCCGGTGGGTAGTGAGTTAACTAGTAGTAAAACATGCCATAAATTCAATATCTTTTACTACTATCACGACGATAGTTTTTATGGTTAACACATCCGCTTGAGTTTAAACCTTACTAATGCCAATATAGTTGTTACTTTTTATCTGGAGTTAATACACCAAAATTTCAACATCAAGGGTACTTATAACCATACTTACAGTTGACGTAATTAACCTCCGTAAAGTCTTTTTTATTTTCGTCGGAGAAATTACCAGCTTAGGGGTATGTACCAAACGAATTTAGTATACGCGTTATTACAGTAGTAATCGAAAAGCGTAACTGGCTAAAAAAGCTTTCGTAGGTAGTATCTGAGTGTTATAAGGCGTATTCGAACTTGTTAACGCCCGTAACGGCTGTCCAACCCTACTCGCTAAGTATATCTTCGCTAACGAGGGGTTTATTACTACCTGTTTTATAATATCAATTTATTAAACATCTGGTTCAATATATCTATTGGTATTTCTTCATTCTTCTTTATCATATTATCTTAGTTTACCTCGTAATAGCCTAGTTTATATAATATTGGGTAAGGTGAACATCGTGTTTCAAGTGGTTTTTTATACTATCGTAAATTTCGTAAAAGCTGGTTATTCGGGTGAGAAAATCCAGGTTGTTGGTAAGGTCTACTTATTCACGTGGATGTTAATGAAGAGTAATCGTAATATTGGTATTGTAGTAAAGATAGATGATTCAGCTGAAGCATTTAGAGAGTATACGCCGCGGATGGAAGGTTATAAACCTTTTATTAGTAGCCCTTTTACCATACACTCTGGAACGCCCCTTCTAGACCGCGCTACGCATGATGCACTTTACAAGAGTAAAACTTTCAGTGTGACACGTTATAGTCTACTTTGTAATAATGTACCTTATAATATAGTGAACTACTACTTAGCCTATATATATCAATTATAGGGGTATACAATAATATACATAAAAACCATCTTTTTTTATCTTTTTTATATACTTTGTACCTATAGCCTAGTAGCAATAGTGTAGTTGTAACGATTTTGTATACGTAGTCTTTTAATGATAATGTAGTTGCGGTATAAATTGTATAGGTTCGAATTAGAAGATTTTGTAATGATAATGTGATTGCGGTACCAATTGTAGAGGTTCGAATTAGTAGTTTCCATAATGATAGTGTGGTTACAATATCAATTGTAAATTTTGAATATAGTAATTTCTGGCCGGGATGGTAATTGTAGTAAGAGCTTGGTTAATATAGCTAATCGGTAGCGAAATAGTTGTTAATGGTGTTTTTGGTTGTTTCTGATAAAAATATTATTGCGTAGGTATTATAAGGGTAATTATATAAGTGTGATTACTCTGTCATATGTTTCAGGTTAATATAAAATGATATATTATTATCGGTTTAAGTAAAACTTCTTTTCATTTTCTCCCTTTAACGATGCGTACTTAAAGCTAATGTAAGTTTTGATTTTAATATAATTCAACCCGAATTTCAATTAAATAATTTAAATAGCTTTGATAGGTAGGTTACCCAACTAATACCCATATATTAACCTCATCTTTAAATAGATGTCGTACAAAAGTATGACTGTTAGGCGCCATTTAGCGCGTAAGCGTCGCCGCGTCGCTGTCGCCGTTGCCTTTACTGCCGCCACCGTTAATACCACCACCGCTATCAATAACTATAGCCCCCCTTCCTCGAGCGCCATCTTCTTTATCCCCGCCTTACCTTCGGCCTCGTCGCCCGCCGCCGCCGCCTCCTAAACCGTTACCCCCTTTCCTCACCTTTATTCTTTTCCCTCTCCCTCCAGCACTTAAAATGAGGAGCGGAGAGCTCTTGAAGTTATAGACCTTACCATTTTCTCGCGGGTGAAAACCCCTTTACCTGCGGGGACTCTCCAGAGCCGTAAACATAACTGGCGGAGCTATGCCGCGGTTATTGTTTATCAAATCCACCTGTTTGCCTGTTTTTAATGTTTTATAGACGAGGAGGTCGAGGCGGACCTCCTACGCCGCCTAGAGTTACGTATTGCCAAAGTATGCCGCGAGGCCTTTCTAACGCATAAGGCGTTAAAGCAGCGTATCCGGTTCCATAGCCTCGGGTCGTTAATAAATATACTTTATGTGCCGTATATCGCGTTCGAAGCTACAAGTAAGTTTATTAGCGATTATTACGAAAACGGTGGTCATTCGACCCGTTATTACCGTTATAAATCAATTAGTAACGAATACACCCCCGTTTCATAAATCTCGAAATCGTAAGCCAAAGCCGTATTACACATCCGCCAGCTGTTTAATATTTTTTTTCCGTTTTCTAAAATCTTTGTTCATAAATAAGTAATATTCAAAATGCTTTGACGAACAATCACGTTCGTGAATAATTCAAATAAACCGATATTAATGAGTAGTAAACGTTAACCTGTGGATTAAAAAATCGGTAACTGCTATCGCTGCTTAAAAGTAGGGCTTACGTATATATTGTGTAAACGAGTTGGATGACTTTATTTCTCATCGTCGTAAAAAGACTAAAACTCTCTCGCACTTCTATCTAAGGATATACGGCCCAAGGTATGAGGCTACCTCCTCGTTAGAACCGATAACATCGTCGATAACGGTAATAATGGTAACGTTAATATAAAGAGGGAAGGCGACAGGAAGGATAATAAGATTGTGATAGCGTCGCTTTTTAATTCTTTTTAATAGTAAATAACTATCTCTTTCATCCGAGCGAGCACACCCAGCTATAATACAATACGTTAAACAGTAATATTATTAGTTTTTATGAAAATAATCGGAATATAAAAAATAAAGTGAATGGATCAAGTAGATTTAAAATACATAAAATAGAAGTAATAATATATTGAAAACGGTAGGGATTCGTACATTTAAACCAAAAAAGATTAATATTGGAAAATACAATAAGACCGAAACTCGTATAATAAAAAGTAATGGTATATCGGAAACTGTGTAAAATTATAAATTTAAACAAAAGTAAGTTCACAAAGGCGGTTTGGGCGAAGTTATATACTATAGTATAATACAGAGAACTGCGTGGATAATGGGTTTCGGACTGTTTTAAATCGTGGAAAGTGGTATTACAACATCAAAAAAAAAAAGAAAAAAGAATAATGTGTGGAGAGTTACCCGTATAATGGTTATTAAGCCTTTTGAATAATTCAAATAAATAAAATTTCTAGTCAAGATAAGTGTTTTTAATGTTTCGTTGAGGGTATCTTTAGTTATCATATCCGTTAGATTGAATTTCCCATCGATTTACCTCGTTTTTTTGATTTCTTGGCGTTTTTATAACTCTCGAAAGGTAATAATATCGATTATTAAGCGTTTTTCGTTCGTAATACCAAATTTAACCAGATATTCGTAAAACCAAAAGGAATGAGTATATATAACTATATGAATATGTGAATGAAAGTTAAAAAAAATGATTTAAATCGTTATTACTATAATAACTCTTAAATTAAAACCTCCAACCATATTATAAGTTTTTAAGGCCAGAACGCTTTTCGTAACCTGTTTATATTTGGTAAAAGTTTAATAGGTAATATTTTCACAAAACGTAAAGCCGTTTCGGGCTGGTATTTCGTTTCCTAGGACTAAAACGAAGTTTTTTTGTGAATTACAATCGTTATTATTAGTAACAAAGCCGTTAATAAAAATGAATAGCTTTATAATACTTATATCTAAAGATACAAATTACAAACCGCGTTTTGAGTTTTATAATTGTCATATAAGGCATTTATTAAACGCCTTATATATATTGTTTAATAACGTGGTTTAGTTTTACGCAGTGACTAAAAAGTTAAATTACGCTTTCAATTGTACTATTAAAGAATCCTAAGCGTTGAATACATATTAATACTTATATTTGTCAACTAGGTTTACGTTATGCAAAACAATAAAGGCAAATTTTTCTAACTTCCCTTTTTATATAAAGCCTAAAACGCCGTTCCGGAAAGTAATTGTAACGTTATCAAATTCAATTATATAGTTTTTCGTACGGTACGTTTCAGGTTTTCCCTTGAAGCTAGCCTCCAAAAGTTTTCTCTTTTTAAATTCAGAAAACGAAGCGTTGTATAGCGTTAATATATCGTCCGTTTACATACTCGTGAGTAAGAAGCCGTTAAAACGGGTTATTAAAACTAATAAACACGGGTTAAAGGTTAAATTAATTTTCCTAAGCCGTTTTTTATAATACTTTTGGTAGATGTAGTACAAATAAACGCCAATTTTAACTATATTGTAAAGCGGGTTTTTGATACTTAAAATAGTTTTAACTGGGTGGTGTTTTTTAAAATCTGTAAGTATATCAGCATAAATACGTTTTTACATCGCTCCTTAAATCGAGTATAAACTTATATAATTTTACAAAGTTTAATATATAGGTTGTAAAAAGTATTGGGAGAGGTTATCAATTTAAAAATTAAGCTCTAGTTTACTGATCATAAAGTGGGCGACTATATTATAATATATTCTTTTACCGTCATCATTATTTCTTTTCACTATTAAGCGGGGTTTTTTCGCATAGGTTCCCGATTTTATCATTAACTTTGTATATAAGGCGAGTAGGAAAACTTCCAAAGACGCCGTGAATCATGAAGTCGAATTATCTCAAACGAAATACGCCTTATTTGATTAAGGTAAATATTTTTATTCAGGTAAATCATTTGAACTGGGCGTTGAAGATAATGATAATATTGTTGTAACGGAAATTTACACTAAACTCACGGTTCATTATCTTCTTTGAAGTAATAAAGGAATTTATAGCAAAGTTCTTGGGACGTTTTTTAGTTTTGGAGCTAAAAAGGCGACCCCGACAACTAGGAATTAGTGGGGTTAATATATACGGGACGTTTTCTTTTAGTAGAAACGGGTCGAAAATACAATTTGGGTATTGAGTCAAAACTGGGAGCGATTTGGATGCATCGTTTTAAATAGTAATTCATCGGTAGTTTTAGTCTGATTGTGGTTTTTGACCGCTTTTTTTATCAATTTTTTTATACTTTCGTACAATTGTCTAATTAAAGGAATTTATACCATCTGGCAAATTAACGAATATATTATGGCTTATAAATCCGTTGATTTTTAAGATTAATTTATTTGGTTTTGGTTTTCTCAACTAAGACTTCCAATTATAATAGTAAGTTTAAAAAGCTAGTTTTGCATGAGCCATTCCTTGAGATTAGATTTTTCAAAACGTCGTTTTTAGCTCTTAGGAAACGTAAAGTTTTTATAGCTTTCGTTATAGTCTTCGTTTTTTATACCATTGTTGGTAATAGTGTAGAGCTTATATAGATCGTTGGGTAAATACCAAAAATAAAAAGCTTGGAGATGGGTTTATTTGGGCCGAAAGTGTTATTAACGACGTTAACCACTATTTTTAAGATAGAATTTTGGAAATTAGTACCCTTTAACTTTTTTAATAACACTGTATATGCTTTTTTAAACAGTTTATGATATTATTCACACTTATCAATACTCTATAGTACTTTTATTAGTATTTATTTATATTTATCACTAATAATCCTTACCTTGATACGGTATTTTTTCAAGTCGAAGGCCATGTTATCTTTATAGGTGATTTAGTTCATAGGCCTTAAATAGACGTTTAACTTAAAGTAACCATAGCGTTTTAATAGTTTGTCACGCAAGCGCTGCTTATAAACTTGGTGGTATAAAATAATGTTATCACGTCGAATATGTAGAATACCAGTTGGTTGTTTAAATATATCATATTAACAATTACCTTGTAGTTAAAGCTTAGTTAGTCTTAAATATAGAACTTAAACCATTGTGGGATTTGTAAATGTAACTTGCATTTATGGTAAAACTTTTCAATAACTTTAAATACATTTTTTGCTATATTTATATAACTTGTAGTGTACATTAGCTGTAAAAACCATTTCGTAGCCGGGTATTTGAATAGGTGGTGTAATATTCGTAATTTTGGTTATATTAAGTAAATAGCTTTAATTGTGCTTACTTCGCGAAAAAACTCAAAGTAGTCGAATTTAAGTTGGAATGGTACGGATACGCTATTTGAAAGGAGAACGAGTTCATTATTCATATTCGGAACCATAATTCCGAGCTTATTTATGCTAACTAATAATAATAGGAATGGTGTTTTAAAATATATTACATAAAACTCAACCGGTTCGAATCGCGTGTTTATAAAGACCGTCCCAAACGATTACGTTTTGCCTTTACCGAATAAATTTTTTTGTTATTTTCCTATTCGGTCAAGTTGAAATTTCGGGCATTTTATTTTAAGCGCATTGAATTGTCTTTTTCCGGTCGTTAAGATTTCGGTCGCGTCGGTATTAGATATAATTCCTAAAAACCAGTTATCGTATTTGTTTAAAAGCTTAAATTGTAACGCTATATGGGCGTTTAGAATTTGATTGCATAATTAAGGCCTGTGTTATGTAAAAAGATCGCGTTTTGTAAGCGTGTGAAAATACGTTAAACGGTTTTGTCGTCTTAGGGTGTTAAGTAGGTATTATTACTTTTGAATTATTCTTTTCCAGAGGTATATTTGTAAAGATAAACTTTAAGCTTATCTTTTACAATTTTGTATTTGGATGCGTATATTGTAGAATCGACTTTTATCTAGTTCTTCAATGCGTAATTAATTTGAAATTATCATTTAGTCCGAATTATTTGTGAATTGGGTGGTTATTAAATTAGTAGCCGATTTTTCTGTATATAGTATAGCGTTTTTTCAAACTTGTAAGGCTTTATATATCTTTTTATAAGTATTGTTATAGTCGCGGTACGTTTCGTTTCTAGTGGTATGATTGTTCTTAATGATAGCTATTTTCCCTTTGTTTTAAAGACTCCCCACTTAATACCTTTCTTTCTAGTAGCTGTATTTTTTGTATTTACTTTTCCCCATGTATGCTTTAAACCTTCGATTTAAGACGTGGTATATGGTTTTAGCGAGGTTTATTTTGGTAATTTAGCCTTTGTATTTCGTTTTTTCGGTTGGAAATATTGTTTCAAAGCTCGCCTTTAGGCGTATGAAGGTTTTAAACTATATATTTAAACTTGTACAAACGGCCTTTCAATCTTTTTCCGGTTTAAATAGTATAAAGTTGAAATTTTGGTTTTTGCAGTATGTTTTTATTATTGTTTCTATAAATAGTTTATCACCTTTGTAATACGGTTTAAGGATCGCCTGTTATTTCCAAAATCTTGTTAATAAGGTGGTATTCTCCTTCTTCGTGTTTTTATTAGCGTTTTTTCGTTGATTCTTTATCAATTTCAAGTTGTATTAATTTAGTTTGAATCGTAAAATTAGTGGTTGATTTCTGTATGGAAGTGGAACTTTAAGCGACTATGGTATTTCGTAAATGTATTTAATTGCGTAAGATGGTATATATATCATTCTTCGGCTTGTCTAAATAGTATTCCGGGTAAGATAACGTGGAATTAGGACTGTTCAATATTTAGTTTTTTACACGTGTTTATTATTACACCTATTTTGTTATAGAGTATATCGTATAGTTTGCCATTGGAGTTTTCATCTTTATTCTATATTTTGGCGAATTTGATAAGCTTTATAAGGTTGGTTTTATTAGTAGGAAAGCGATGCAGTAAAAGGTTTCAGTAGGGGTCGTAGTTGGTAGGTATTGGTTCGTAAAGTACGTATTAGCGTTTTGTACCATCTATTTTTTTTTTTATTCAGGCTGTATTTTTCGTGGTTAAACTGGTTATTAATGGTATTTAGGGCGTAGTTTTCCTTTGGTTTTTGTTTGAAATTACATTCCGGAGTGAGTTCGTATTTAACTTTCGTTGAAAATAATCGGTGCAATGTTTCCTCCTTTTCGGTTGATTTCTTTAGTTTTGTTTCCATTTCGCGGTAGGAGTTTAGCTTTGTTAAGCGTTTCTTATTTATTTTCGAAGGCTTCTTTCGTTTACGGTCTACCATTATAAGTAGGCGCTCCTAGCGCTCGTTCAACTAGTGTTTCTTTATAAACTTTACTTTTATTACTTTAGCGTTTATCTATTTCCTCATTTGTATAAGTTAAGCCGTGATCGACAAATCCTTTTTAATACGGTTATTATTTATACCAGTAGTATTAATAATTTTTTTTGTATTTGTTTTGGTAATATTTTGGAAATTTTCCTATCGACCATACGTTATATATCCGGTGTCTAGTTTAAATAATCCGTTTTAAAATCGTCGAAAAAGTCGCGTTCTTCAATTTCACTGTTATAATAGTTTAATATTATATTAGAAACATATGTATTTGCTGTAAAATCGTTCAAGTCTTTTCTTGATACATTGATGTTGTTATTATATAAGCTAAGGTTTCAATATTTTAAAATGTTGATACTAAACAACATATATTTGAAAAGGTATTTTATATATTCATCAACTTTTGTTAAATTTGTTATTGGTAGAGTTATATTTATACTCAAGTTAGTTTATTTTGAAGTGTAATTTTAATGTTAAAGCGGCGTAAATTGTCGGTTTCGCGTTGTAATTGGTATTAGGATACGTTTAAAGTTGAAAGAAACAGCGTTTAAATACGTAAATGCGAAGGAATTAAGGTGTTCAGCGTTTACCAGTGTAAATAAACTTCAAATAACGTTTATATAAGGTGTAATTACAGCTTAAGTAAGCATTTCAAATTCATTATATTAATATTAGTTAGTGTTATATTAGTTAAGCAGCTAGAAAAATTGAAATGTTGCAAATACTAGACTAATAATACGCGGTATTAGGCGAACGTAAAAGGGCGGATAGGGTAAATATAAAAGAGGAAATGAAAATGTAGATGTAAAGAGGTGTGTAAGACTTAGTTTGTATTTGGTGGGCGGTTTGGATTGTCGTGATATAGCTGTTCCCAGTAATTGCGAGCGGTTGGGGTTTTATATTCGTAACCGCTTTTGGGTTTCGCGAGCGGTGTGAATGTAGTGTTTGTACCCGTTTTCAGGTTTCGCGAGAGATTTGAATATTATGTTTAAATCGGGTACGTTTTAATAAAGGGCTCCGAAACTTAGTGGTTTTGGTGTACGTGATTTAAAACGTAATAAGACGTTTTGAAGGTGTTCCCGGATACATTTAAAGCGTTAAAATAAGTTGAAGTTGAACTTAACAAAACTTTTAGGAGATAAAATATTAATTGGTTCATGATATCGTATTAAAGTGATTCTTTTTAAAGTTACTCCAGATTTATAATTCTGTTACGCTTCGGGTTTTACAGGCGTTCCCGCGTGATTTTATGCGTCTGTATGGTTTTTGTAAGGCGTAATAGTAAATTAAAAATAGTAAGGACCAATATAGTTTCCCGTTATAGGAATTTTACTTCGGTTTATCTCTTTTTTGCTTTAGTTATTTGTAATGAATCTAATCGGCTACTAATTATTATCGGTAAGTTTTTCTTATTTACGTAAATGTAAATAAAAATCTATCGTAATATTCATATTGTAGTTAGAATAAATAATCTAGCAAAAACATTCAGAAAATATACTCCGCGGATGGGAGGTTATAAACCTCTTATCCGAGTAGTGGCTCCTTTTCCATACACTCAGGAACGCCCCTTTTAGACCGCGCCACGTATAATACACTTTGCAATAGTGCAGCCTGCAGCGTAACACGTTATCATGTACTCTACAGGAGTGCATCTTACAATATAGCGCACTACCACTTGGTCTATATATACCAGCTATAGGGGAATATAGTAATATCCACACAGGTAGTGATTTTTAACGTGTCTTGTAAATACTTTAGGGAAAAGTAAGTAAAAACTAAAAAAGTAAACCTTTATTTACTCGTAAATGTTTAAAAAGAGAATGATTTTCGTGTTGAAAAGGTTGTAAAGTTTTCCGTTTTACTTTTTTACATTATTCTAAATTTTGGCGAAGTCCGTCAAGAGTTTATAGTTAATGTTAACTATTTCAATTCGTTTTTGAGGGAATTCGCGATAGTTATAACAGTCTCTATTGGTATTTCTTATCAATTCAAGCCTTAAAAGCTCCGAAGTACGGTGTTAAAGGTAATTTACAGTCATCTAGTCCAAGGGTTAAAATCCTATAATAGGATTTTCAATAGGCTCGCATGTGTAGGCAGACTTGCCATGAAAGGGTTTCTGGGGGGCTAGACGATTCTGATTAAATATTTAAGAGGCAATAGGGTCTTAGAGGTTCTAAAGAACTTGCCGATTTTGATTAATTAACTGGTGTAGAGCGTTAACGTTAATTCCTCTGGCCCAATTGGCAGCTATTACTTTATGCGCTCTACCGCTGCTAAAGGCTTACTCCGCATTGTTATATGAAGGTTCCGGGAAACCGAGCAGGTTAACCGATTTCTTATCATCAGTGCATAAAGAGACTTAACTTAGCTAAGGCTAGGGGGAAGCCCCTTAAAACATGTATATGAGTGTTGAGATTTTTTAATACCCTTTTCTTTTGGAAGTAGATCTAAGGATATTCCTTAAGTTGGACCAGGTTAAAAAGGGTCTTTATCAGCTTGGTAGATCTCTTTTCTAATATGTAAATCACTCGTCATTACATTTCTTCCTTTAATTTTAACTTAATACCCTCCTAAACTTTTTCCAATATATTAATAATCTAGTTATTAAAAAACTTACGGTATTTTCCAAAAGCATTATTATTGCGGTTAAGGTATTTGCTTGTCTCGCAGTCGATTTTATAACTTTCTATAAAACTAATCAGTTATTTCTCCATTGAGTTTTTTTTTTTTAGATATTATCCCCCTAAATATCTTTATCATAATATTTTAACATTAGAGGTTTGAGGGCTTCCATTACCTCTTTTCGCTTTTAATTAGGTGCCATCTTAAGGTTTTGTATAGCTTAGGATTTGATGGAGTGGCGTGGAGTAAACTTGGTGATTTAGGAGCGTAAGAACTTATTGTTTCAGCGTAAAGTTCCGTAGAAATTTGGCGACTTGTCTAGGAGTGGTGTGACGTAGCTTCTTGGATGCGACTTGATGATCCTTAATTTTTTTCGTCTAAGCAACGTTATTAATGATAGATTGGCGTGGGAAAAATAAAGAATTAAAGTATGGGCAAAAGTTTGGTATAAAGGGTAAGGTCAAGGATTATTGGTTGTAATTATTTAGCTGTAGTACTTAGTTTTTTTCACAGTAATAGCACCCGCAGTAGTACTAAATAAGCTTTTTGCTAATTTTCCTAACTTTAAAACTTCGAACAGTTAATCTTAACGTCTTTAAAAAAAATATGTGTAGTAAAGATTGCTTGGTATTTTTAATAACGATACCGTCGTTACGTCTTATTTCATGTAAAACCTGGCGTAGTCTAAAGATCTTTTTTACGTACTGCCGTAAAGACTGATGTAGTAGTAAAAGCCCTTCGTAAAAATGTTTCCTTTACCCTAACCACCGTTATTAACGTAAAACGTAACTAGAAAATAGCCTTTTCTTTTACTTAGCTTATCTGTGATTACCCTAATAAGCACTAACTAATGTTGGTAGAGCTTTAGACGTTACAACGTTGTCAATTTGATTGGTCGAAGTAATAGTAGTATTGTGTGGTTAATGGGTGTGTTTATTGTTCTAGGTTTGGAAAAGAGCTAGCCAGTCTGCATAGTAATTTGGGTGACCAATTGCTTGGCCTGTGCCTTAATGTGAAGTGAGGCTATACTGTACTTAACTTGCAGTCAATATAGTAGACCCACAAAACAATACACTCAATTTGCAGTCAATATATTCAACTTTACTATAAGAAAAATTGACTTACTGCACTGCAATAGTACTATTCCAACACCTTTTTTTTATATAAATATTTACATATGTTTTGATATTTTTCGCTACTCGAATTCGCTATTTTTGCCGTTCTCCACATTTTATCACTGTTTGAATCAGCCATTTCTTTCGCTTTCTACATTTTATCGCTATTCAAATCCGCTATTTGTATCGATTTCCACGTTTTATAACTTTTTGATTCTTTTATTCACACTACATTTACAAACTTTTCTCTAAATGGATTTACTATTCGTACCGCTTTTAATTTATTTTTCTTTCTATTTTACAACTTTATTGAACATAGTTTTCACCGTTTATATGTATTTTAATATATACCCCTACAGCTAGTATACATAAGCCAAGTGGTAGTATACTATTTTACAAGGTATACTCCTGCACGAGTGAAAGACAACGTGTCACACTGCAGGCTGCATTTTTGCAAAGTGAATCATGCGTAGCGTAGTCTAAAAAAAGCGTTCTAGAGTATATGGCAAAATTTCCACTACCTGTATAAGGGGTTTATAACCTCCCATCTATGGCTTGTACTCTCTGAATGTTTCTTTTGATTCGAACATTTGTCTTTATTATAATATTAATTTTACGATTACTCTTTATTTATATTTACATAAATAAGCCAAGATTACCGATATTAATTAATATTCGACTACATCCACTACAAATATCTAAGGAAAGAAGAGATAATCTGAAGTCGAATACTTATAGTAGGATGCTGCAGCTGTTCAAATTGTTCGTTTTTTACTATTACGTTTTATAAAAACTATACGGGAGTGGGAATTACGCGGGAGCGCTTTTAAAATCCGAAGCGTAGTAAAACTATAAAACCTGAAGTGACTTTAAAAAAGACCACTTTAATACGATATTATTGATTAATTGGTACTTTATCTACTCCAAACTCCGTTGCGTTAACCGTCGACTTATTTTGGCGTTTCAAACGTATCAGAGCGCTTTTTAAAAAGCGTTTTATTATGTATTGGGTTACATAAGTCAAGATCACTAAGTTTCAGAACTTTTCGTTGGAATCTGACCGATTTAAACACAGTATTTAAACCGCTCATAAAATCTAAAATCGGTTATAAATGTAATCTCCAAACCGCTCGCGAAACTTAAAAGCGGTTACAAATATAATACCCAAACCATTCGTAACCTTTAGGAGCGACTATAACACGATAATCCGAACCTTCCACCAAAAACGACTAGGTCTTATACCCTAGATCGCACCATACACCTCCCTATATCCAAATCTTCTTTTCCTTTTTCACAACCCTATCCGCTCTCCTACGCTTACCCTATACCGCATATTCTAAGTTTAATACTTACGATATTTAAAAAATTCCTCTAATCTCTTAGTTAGTATAACGTTAGTAAGTGCTAACAAAACTAACTTAGAACGCTTGATTAAGCTATGGTTATACTTTATTTGCATATTATTTGAAGTTTATTTTCACTGAAAAGCATTTAGTATCTTATTTCCTTCATATTTACGCGTTTGTTCACTTTTTCTTTAAACCATAAACGTATTCGAATCTTAATTATGAGGCGAAATCAACAATTTGCACCGCTCTTACATTTTAGGTATACGTAGGAATTACTCGCTCTAGGTATAACTATAGCCTTATGAATGAAGGATCAGGTAAAAACTAACGAATATATGGAGTACCTTTTCACAAATACGTCAATTCGTACCAGTATTTCAAAGTATTTGGACCTTAACCTATGTAATAACAAAATCGAAGCATTAATGTAAACCTTAGATCTTTTTACGGAAAATACATATATTATTAACATGATTTTGAATTAGTTTAATGACGAAATTAAAGGGCGCGACTCATTGGACGATTTTGAAGAGGAATTTTCAGATTGAACGCTGAATATATAGCGTATAGTCGATAGTATGATTTTTGAAATATTACGAAAATAATTACAGAGCATATTTACTAATACAACCGGCGAAAATAATAGTCATAATATTATGGCTTTCCTAATAACGGCCTCATTCATACAAATTCCGAAGTAGATGGACGATAAAGTGATGGAAATAAATTTTTTAAAGACAAATTGGCTAAAAAAAACGTTAGGAGCATTTATTTGAATTAATAGACCGGGAATGAGAAAAGTCTTTGCAATAGAAAATAGATGCTTAGTAAGGTTAAATACCAGCCCGAAGTAAAAACGGAACTGAAGGAATCAACGGAAGAGGTGGAAGTAGTGTAAAAATTATTTATGATGAGGGTTAAACATAAACACTCGCCGAAACGCAACTTCAAATAAAAACTAAAATTAGACCACGCCGCTAATACTGTAAATAACCAAGTTAACCACGATAAAAGCAATCCGAATAGAGAAAACGCCCCGTTTCAAGATATAATAAGCGATGTAAAACGCTAATACGTACCCTACGGAATAATGCCTACCAACCACAACCCTTACTATAACCTTTTACCACATATATTTTTCACTAAAAGAAACGACCCTACGAAGCTTACCAACTGCGCTAAACTTTTTCATAGAGACGAAAACTATAACGGCGAATCGTATAAAATATACCGTAACAAAATAAGTGTAATGCTTTATATATATAATTGGCTAGATATTGACCCGTTTTAATATTACGTTACTTTACCCTATATATTATTTGGGTGAGCTAATGAGTAGTATATATACCACTTTACACAGGTAAATATATTGACACGGAGTTATAACCGTTTGAAATTATATTTTGGTATAGAAGTTTACTACAAGTTTACAGTGAGGACTGGATAAACATAACATTGGAATCCGTGAAAAATTAACGAGAAAACGTTAATAAAAACACATAAAAAGTATTTGCGTTTTTTTAACGAAGTTTCTAAAGTATTAGGCGACTGTTAAACCGAAATATAAGGGTAATGGATTTTTTATATAAGCAATAACAAAAGTATGACACAGAAATACAAATTTCGACATGACATTATTTAAACCCGAAAAAGATTCAAAGGCCTTCTGTAAAGATTTTACAATATCGCTTAAAATCTTTGAATGTATATAGACGAGTCTCGAAGTAGCATTTGTGGTCGAAAAAACTAAAAGCGAAGGCTAAATTACCAAAATAGACCTCGCTGAAACCATTTATTATATCCTGAATCGAAGATTCAAGGTATACCTAAAATAAAATGAATTTCCAAAGTATAGTTACCAGGGAGAAAGGTATCAGGGAGAAAGTTTTGGCAATAAAGGGCGGGAACAATGGTATGGTAATAGACGAAATGTACCGCAACTATAATAATACTTGCGAAGGGTTATAAAACGTCTTATGGGTTTGTAAATGCGCTACATTGTATGTGGAAAAATCGGCTATTGATTTACTGACCACCTAGTATACGAGTAAATTCGGAGTAAATGAAAGTTTTAGGCCGATTGTAAAATTAAAGACAGGATAAAAACCAAATTTACTGTATATATAGTCGAATGCAAACGTGTAGATAATAAATTTAACACCTAACCTTACCAATATATCCCCAGAGAAAGAGATTTCAAAAATAATAATGTTTACCTTATAGTCCAAGATAATGAAACCATCTAACGTATTTTCACAGGCTTATAGGACACCTTCTTTTCATATAGTACATGTTTAGATTACGTAAACTAAGTGTTAAACGCTTATATAACGTTACAATTCACGTTTTTAAATACACAAGACAATGGATTTCAGGGTATTATGCCTAATACTAGCGCGGCCGAAATTTTAACGGTTGGAAAATGATAGTTCGACGCGTTCGTAACAGAATTCCCGAAGTTTTAATTCGATCAAGTAAGGGAATATCGAAAGGATTTATTCGATAAAGATCAAACGTCGTCGTTGAGGACGGTCGTTATAGATATATGATTCGAATCTATTAAGTTTTACGTAATTGATTTTAAAACGCTATTCTCTCTTTTATTAACTAATATAAATTAATTCGGAATCAAGGTCCGAAATATAATGAACTTACTTATCCGCGCCGTAAATGACGTATCCGTATTACTCCAACTTAAGTTAGTTTACTTATAGTTTCTTCCTGAAATACGTACGATTAAGGCTATTTATTTAATATAATTAGAATTTCTAATACTATACCGCCGATTCAAAAACCTAACTACAAATCGCGATTTACAACTAATTTACGTCGCAGATTATACGGATATAGGAAAAGAAGTACTTAAAACTTTTAAAATGTTTTATTATAAATGCCAGTTATACTTATAAGTCTTATGGCAATATAGTTTCCGCCTTTAAAACAACGTAATTTTTTACAACGAGGTAATTATTCATATTATATATTTCAAAAGCTAAACGGTACTTTATGTCGTCTATGCGACAATATTATTCTAGGCTGCCAAATTTATACGAAGCGCTTTTGCTATAACTCTCAAGACGTTTCAATTAACAACTAGTTAAAAGACTACTTAGGGATTTCTAATTGGATCACCGACTATGCTAACACAGCCTTCAAATTTACTAAATAACTTATTAAGGTTAGTATCGCCAGCAACGAATATAAACAAATATTAGTATAAGTACTATAGGGTATCAACAAGTGTAAACAGTATTATAAACCGTTTAAAATGGCATATACAGTATTATCTAAAGGGCTAAAGGGTATTGATTCTAAAGAATCCATCCTATAAATAGCGGTTAACGCTTTTAATTAGACTTTAGGCTCGAGTAGGCTAATCCTTACGCTTTTTGTTTTAAATATTTTCCCAAGGATTTATATAAATTTTATACTATCGCTAACCAAAGTATTAAGAGAAAATATTATGGTAAAAGCTATAGCAGCATTACGTTTTTCCTACGCTAAAAACAACCTTTTAAAAGCGTTGGCTATAAGGTATAGCCTATGTTAAACTAGTATATTAAACCTCTTATCATAATCTAAGGTCTTAATTTGGAAAACTTAGAACGGATAAACTGGCTTTTGCAAGATTAACGGATTTCAAAGCTATAATGTAATAGTTAATTGGCTAAAGCATATAAGTTCGTTTCGTTAAATAATAGTACAAGAGTATAAAAGACAGATGAAAGAAAGAGGCTTAAAACCGTAATCCGACTAGAATTACCGATGGAATACTATTGAGAATAGCTAAATTAAACCGCTTCCAATTTTAACCTACCCCTTGAATCGCATTTACGACCCGTTTTTACTAAACGAAAACAGCCCGTTTATACTAACCTCACCAACACTTTGCCGCTGGGGCCGCCCTTTTAGTTCAAAAACCAAAAAACACTTTATAAATTTTTCCATGAACTCCTTCATTACTGAAAAGGAAATAGCAAACTGTAAGTTTAACTTAAAATTCGTCACAATAGTATTATAATTACCTTAAACATTTCATTCGAAGAATCTACCTAAGTAAAAATCTTTACCTTGATTAAATAAAACGTATTTCTCTTTAAACGGTTCGACTTAACGATTTTATAATGATCACACTAAATACCCGTGAGTATATAGAAGGTGTCAGAGGGCTTATGTTATCAAGAAGGTAGTAGAGATGCTGAGTGAACAATATCGCAACCGTGCAAGTAATGATCAAAAGCCGTGAGGCTATTCAGATGTATAGACTGAATACTTAGATTAACAACTGAAGAATTATAAAGGAAATACTATCTGTGTGGTGATGACCGTATCCTTATATATCCGTACCTTCATACTATCTTCAGTACTGGATAGCTTGGATAGCAACATATCCAACATATCCTATACGTCCGTGCGTTAACCCTAACCCTGGGTTTCTGACATAAGAGATGTTCTCCGCTTGATGTGTTGGACATCAGGCTTTTAATAGCGCAGCCGACCGCTAACTTGTTTCATTGCCTGCAGTTGGTTCTTGGGTTATTACAGAAGCGAACCTCGATAACGACTATAACTATAACGCTCACGACTTTTAAGATTTCCGTAAGTTCTTTAATTACTAGATTATTAATATATAAAAGATAATCCAACGTATGGTTAAGGCCAAGCTAAAAAAAGGAAGTCATTCGCCGTAACTTTTACGTCCTAAAACCCCCGATAAATTGGCTGAAATCTTTTTTAAACTAATTTAACGTAAAAACACCCCTTAAAACCCTCATTCTTAAGACATGAAAAGGAAATACAAAGAAGTTGAAGACTTTATACAACACTATATAAGTTTTAGGGAGCCTCCCCTTTATCCTCAGTTAAGTTAAGCATCTTTACACATTAACTATAAGGAATCTATTAATTTATTCAGCAACCCAACACCTCCACATAATAACGCCAAATACGTCTTTAAAAGCGATAGGGCTCGTAAAACAGCGACTATTAATACAGAAAAAGGTATTGACGTTAACGCCCTCCACCAGTTAATTGAATAAGATTGTTAAATATCTTAAATTCTTTAAATCCTCACTAATTCTTAACCCGTTGATTGAAATCGCTAAGCTCTTTAAAAATCTTTACACTGCGAATTTTCCTACACATATAAGCCCACTATAAGTCATATCATAAAACTTTACTTCTCAGGCCAGGCGACTGAAAATTACTTTTAGCATAGTACTTTGGAAACCCTAAGACTTAAACTAAAAAAAAAATTAACGAAAACTAGAACGATTATCGCGACCTTGCTCTCAAACCTATCAATATAGTTAACATCAATTATGAACTTTTTAAGAACTTTGTAAGAGTCTGAAACAATGTAAAAAAGTATAACGAAAAACGTTATAACCGTTTCCATCCGAATACAATATCCTGTTTAAACATTTATAAATAAATAGAGGTTACCCCTTCAAGTTTTTACTTATTAAACCTTAAAATATTGACGGCATATATCAGGGACTACTACCTGGCCTTTTTAACCCAAGTAACTACTTTTCTCGAATTTTACAATAATATAAAAAGCTATTTCTAATAGTATTTCTACCTTACCAAATACTATACGGATTAGTTTATTACGGGGTAAATACTATAACAACGAGAAATAGGAGGAAATACCAATAGACGTGTAAAATAAAATACTTAATAAATTTATATTATACTCATAAATAATAGGGAAAGCCTACATTGGCAAAGCTATACTTTGCGAGCAGGTACAGACAGTTATTAAAGGCGTTAACAAGTTTAAATACGCCTTATAATGCTTAGTTATCACCTGCGGAAGCTTTTTTAGCCACTTATGCTCCTAAGTTACAACTGTAAATATTATTGTATATCACTATAGTTATCGTATGTAGGGACTAATTTGCAAGTTACAAGGTGCACTCCTACAGAGTGTATGATAATGTATCATGCTGCAGGATGCACCTTTTATGCCACAGCTTAAAAGGGAGATTAGCAAAGTGTATGGTAGAGTGCTACGCTCTAGGCGAGAGCTTATACGCTCTTATTTAAGGCGTATAATTTCTGGATGCCTCTTCTTCCTTGACTCCTTATCTTTACTACTATAATATTAATTTTTTTTATTACTCTTCTACTGTTACCTTTACGGGTACGTATTAGCTCTTATCTCACTGATTAGTAGCCGACTAGGTCGACTATAGACAGCATAGGAAAGAAGAAACGAACCGAAGTTAAATACTTATAGTGGGATGCTTTAGCGATTTCAATTGTTTGTGCTTTAATACTACGACGTATAAGAATTATACGGGAGTATGAAATTACGTAGGAACTTGTTTGAAACTCGAAGCGTAGCAAGACTATAAAAGCCGGAGTGATAATAGAAAGAATAACTTTAGTACAATATAATCAATTAGTTGATGCTCTGTCTACTAAAAGCCCTGTTGCATTATCCGTTAACTCGCTTTGACGCTCTGAACGTACCCAGGTACTTTTTGGAGAGCGTTCTATCCTATATTAGGCCACGTAAGCTTAAACCAACAAACCTTCGAAACACTTCACTGGGATTTATCTGAAAGAAATATCCAAAGCGGCTTTCGAAGCGATCCCACACTTATAGATAATACAAACAGTCTACAAGTCACCTTTCTTTTATTGATGCTAATACCTAAAAGAAAAACTCCAACAACTCCACAATTACACTGAGCTCCGAAAATCACAATTATACTAAGCCCCGAAAATAACATCTAGAACGCCCCATAATCATTCTTGCGATTATAGCCCCTACAAAAATAACATCTAGAACGCCCCTATAATTACTCTTATGGTTATAGCCCCTATGAAAATAAGGCGTTCTAGGTGCTTAGGAAAGCATATTGAAGCTTCTATCCATGCCAAGCACTTTGGTTTACAAATTCGAAGCGAGAGCCACCACCGTTTTATTTAGCAACACCAATAGAAAGGTCATGTGATCTAGATCGCTAAAACTTTTAATTTAATTTACAGAGGAAACAAAGAAAGAGGTTTTGCATAGACCGATGTTATAGACCACTGTCATTACTGAATTATGGATACGAGCCGCAATACAGTCAAGCTATCATTACTAGATTACGAATACAAGCCGTATAAAGTAAGGAGAAAAGATTGCCTGTATGGATATTATTATATATTACTATAGTTATTATATGTAGGGACCACTTTATAAGTTACAAGATGCACCCTTTATGCCACTGCTTAAAAGGGAGATTAGCAAAATGTATAAAAGATTGCCACACTCTGACTGAGAGCTTATAAGCTCTCACCTAAGGCGTGCACTCTCTGGATGCCTCTTCTCCCTTGACAACTTATCTTTACTATCAAAATACTAATCTTTGAGATTTTTTTTCTGATATATTAACGTAATAGAAACCTCACCGATAACAACTATATAACGTGTACATAAAACTCGCTTAATATATACCCCTCAACCGGCAATTTCATTAAATTGAATAAAAAGAACCTTACGGTAGTTTATTACGTCGATCGCAAATACGGTTATAAATACTCCTAACGTTTGAGGTTTGGTATAAAGACTCTAAACAAAAGGTAATAATTACGTTAACGCTAATAAAGTTGAAATTTGAATGGATCTATTAACCGTGAAAGCTATCGTTATAATAGTGATAAAAAATATTGAATTTATAATAGACCTAGCTATTACTTAACTCGTTACCTCCCGACTGAACATAACAACAAAAAGGTAATACATGATATCTAATATTTCATTATTTCTCAACAAAACAACTTAAATTAAGTCGTAAACTTTAAAAGTAACGGGCTAATTAATAATAATAATACTCTTAAGTAAATAAAGTAATATAAATATATAGTTTCTAATATATCTTAGTAATTATCCAAACATACCTTTTTACATTGTTTAAGTTGTAAAAACCCATACCTTCGCCTTAAATAAGCTCTTGATCCCTTATATATCTTGAACTTTGCGATCGTAACGCGGATCACACCTTTTAATATATTATACCAAATATATGGGCAATAAGGTACTTAATATTAGGCTATTCATAATAGGTAGCATTAATAAGGAGAAATATTATAGCTATTAATATTGATATTTACAATATTAGTGAAGTGAAATTAAATTTTAAATTCCACGAATTTCTATTATTATAAGGGATAATAGTAATTTAAATTATTATAAAACAAATTAAATTTCAGATACTGAAATCCTTTACCCCTGTTTTTCTACATTTGATAATATAGAAACCTTCGGCGTTAATATTGACGTTAACGCTGACGAATTGATTAAAAATATCGAAGGGTTCCTCTCGCTTTTCAGTAAAGGCACCTAAAATTTCACTTTAAAAACCCAAAATCAGTTGTATTAAGCCTAATAAAACTTAAAATACACAAATTATACTGGCGTTTTCATTAACTGACTATTAATAAATTATACGAAGTTCTAAAACTCATAACGTATAAAAATAGGAAATATTTTACTTTAAAAGTTATCGAAAAACTCTATCACCATTACCAAATACATGTTTAAGCCCCCCGATGATTGAAGTTTACATTAAAAAATGATACGAACTTTAATTACGAGGTTTTTATAATATATTTTACTTGAATAATTAACCTTTTCCTTGTGTTGTTTATTTCGTAGTCTCTTTTTATGGAATTAAGTATTTAAAATCCCTTTCGGCCAAGGATACGTAGGAAACGCTGAAACTACTATCGAGTAATACGTACCTAGGCCCACCTGACGTCGTAGTCCACGATATAAGAACCAACTATATGGCGGTGGAGTTCTAGGAAAATGCTAAGCTAATAGGAATCCAATACAAATAGGTGTCTTAAATAGCTCACTAAAGTATTACAAATGTTAAAAAGACATATATACTACTCGGCCGAATATATAATATCCTTACGCTAAAAATGAAAAGATTTATAAATTTAAACGCATGTCTTTCAATAACGGTCGAAGGCTTAAATAATACTATTTTCTATAACAGTTTAAGACTAACGTTACTCATCCTTCAAATATACTTACGCCTAATAAGTGAATCTTCACTATAATCAAGAACCTAAAAGCAAGCTATAACCTTCAGTAAAGTACTAAAGAAATTATGGAAGGAATCGGTACACCACTAAGTCAACAACGCCCTTAACATCAAAAATTTCCCTACGATTATCGATGTACTTACTCTTCCATAATAAAGTAAATTCATTTTATAACGAAAGACGGGTGAATAGAAAAGCTTATACCAAACCTTAACTATTGTCAATTCAAAAATAATTGTAAAAACTATTAACGGCCCCATAACTTTCCATGTAACCTAGGTTAAGCTTTATATTAGGGCAGCTAACAATGAAAACCTTTAAGGAGAGCAACTGAAATAATACGAACTTCCTTTACCTGTTATCTATAAACCGATAAAACGCTACCTATGCTAACGATCTCTAAAGGAAAAAAATGTTAAAGAAAAGAAATATACACCGAGCCGTATTTATAACATTACTTGAATAAGTAAAAAGAAGAAGAATAACTAAGACTTAATAATAATGCTTCAAATATAAGGCTTTATTAAGAATTTAGACGTGCTTTTTGGCGAAATATATAAGGTCACAATTCATGGTTTATTGATTTGAGGAGTCATAAAATTTAGGCTGAAAGTTGACTTTAACATCTAAAACATAAATATCACGATTTTCAAGTCAACAATTATCTATGAAATTAAAGGCAAAACCACGAGCCGGCCATACGAAAAATCACGCCTAATCGTTTTAGAATATGAGAATATAATCAAAAACTAAATCCTTAAGTAATATTTAACGATTTGAAAGATGATAAAACGTTTAATAGTCGTTTGAATAGCTAATTCACTACCTAAAACGAAAGGTAAAATCACATTTAATAACGAAAATATAAAGTAAGTATATATGTAGTGAGCAGATTATTTACAACGGATTTCATTATTAAAATTATCATAGAAATTATATAGTATTTACCCTTTGAGAACGGTAATACATTATATTGAACGACTGTATAGATTAACTAAAGTAAACGTTTCTTAGTTCCTAATATACCAATCGCACTTTAAGTTACACCTAAGTATAAAATCTTGAATATACAACCCGTATTTATTAGTAACGTTGAAAAGAAAACTTTGACCTAATAGGTATGTAAATTAACGATTACTTTTTTGTTAAAAAGGTTAGCTTTATAACATCGAAATAATAGGCGATTAAGGACTTTGAGTTTTGAAATTTGAAACTAGTTATAACGTTGGCAAAAGATAATTAATTTAACTTTAACAAATTATTGATTCGTATACTTAATATTAATACTAGCCTTGACTTTCGTTAAAAGAGCAAAAACGTTAAGTTCATCATAATTGACAAAACTAACATAATGAAAGTTTAACGGTACTTAAAATAACGTACTATTAGCTGCTACATTTTCATCTTATATTAACTGAATGCCTTTTACGACATATACATTATGATATAAATATAATATTGAAGAATTACTATTTTAACCGGCTAAATGAAAGGCTTAAATAATAAATACGAAATATAAACCAAATGATGAATATAATTTCGATGAACCTATTAAAGGCTGAATGAATAATCTTTACGGATAATCCTTGCATAAATAACACTGATTTATATTTATAAATTGAATTTTTAATAACCCTAATAAATGAAAAAAAGCGGGAAAACTAATCTAGTGTTATAGGTAATTGAGTTTATTAACCATTTGTTAAATACAAAACGATTATACGAAACGTGTTAACTTTGAAAATTTACGGCATAATAATAACCTTTAATGTATGTATAAAATTGTAAAAAAAAAACCCTTAACGTTATTATTATATAGCTGAGAAATCCTCCTGTTCTGGTGGTAATTTGTACTGATTCGAGGAGCCTATTCGAATACCTCTCGAAACTCGGAACCACTAACTAAAAAAGTCTGATAATTGATATAATAGCACTTTGCGAATCCTACGAAGGCAAGGAAATCGAGGAGTTCTAGTGGATTAATGGAAAAGATAATTCTTCTAACACTATAATGAGGGCGTTACTGAACAAGGTTATAAAAATATTTGTAGACAATAACAGACTGACTATATGCATCGAAGGCTACGTTAATAGGTTACTCAATATGTCTAAGTAACGTAGCGGTTAGGGATGTACTGGTTAATTGGAAAACTGTCGGGGAATGAACGATAGCGATAACAACTTATTTGACCAACACAGCTAAATTGAAATTTTACACAAGCTTCTGGAGAAAGAACGTTTTATAGGAATCGATGAAGTCGAGCCTTGGAGCCGTAAGACAATCTACGGTAATTAAAGTTAATTGAAATGCAAACGGATACAATTTGGTGTAAAAGTTAACAAAAATTAACATAGGTCTAACCAATTGATGTGGTTGTAATTAAGCAGTTACCGGAAAAGATTAGTTAACTATACTAGCGTATGCGTATAAATTAAAAAGCCGCAAGTATTGGAATATTCATAATTACAGTGTAGTAAGTCAACTTTACTTATAGTAAAGTTTACTATACTAACTCAAAGTCAAGTATATTACTTTATATGTGTCTACTGTATTAGTTTCAAGTTAAGTACAGTATATGACCACTTTACACCAGGGTGCAGGCCAAGTAATTGGCCATAAATATTACTGTGCAGATCAGCTGGCAGTCTACCAAACCTAAAACAATTAATCTACCACTTGACCATGCAATACTACTGTTACTTTAACCAATCGAATTGACAATATTGTAACGTCTAAAGCTCTACCAACAATAATAATATATCTTTTTATACTAACCCTAAAATACGTAATACTGTAATCATCTTTACATAACCACACCCTTATGTTATGACACGAACTGCAGTTGGATCCTCTGACGCTGCATGTTCCCCACTACGCTTACAAAGCACATTTCCCATGTACGGCACGGCAATTGGACAACGGATGACTCAGCAGAAGTCACGTGACCTGGATCACTTGGATCACCTGGATCACCGGCTCACTTGGATCACTTGGATCACCGGCTCACTTGGATCACTTGGATCACCACCAGTGATCCCGCAAACCTCATACTGGAGCACCCCCAGTATGGGTACCAACTGAAGGAACTAGATATAAGGACATGGTCATCACCACCTTAGATAGCTTCATTAGATAGTTCTTCAGTTGTCAATCTAAGTATTCAGTCTACACACCTGAATAGCCTAACGGCTTCTGATCATCACTCGAACACAGTCTTGATATTGCACCTTTGTTACCTCTGCTACCTTACTGCTAACATAAACCCTCTGAACACCTTCTACATACTCACGGGTATTTAGTGTGATCATTACACCTTATAGTACCTACGTAGTTATACTCCTATAGGAATCGATAACTATATTACTACTGATTTCCTAAATTAACTAGGGTCTTAATACAATTACTACCGAAGCTAAAACTGATAATCTAAACCGTTGAAATCTATATAGTAACCAAGCTATTATTACTAAATTACGAATATAAACTATACCACAACTAAATCATTATTACTAAATTACGAATATAGATTACGTTACAAATTCCACCGTCATTATTAAATTGTGAATACGGGTTGTAATAAAGGAAAAATATTTCCTGTATTAATATTACCCTATATCTTTATAATTAGTAAGCTTTCGCGTTACAAAATACACCTTTTTAAAGTATATAATAACGTGTCACTTTATAGGATATACCTTCACAAAGTGTATGATAACGTGCTACTCCGTAAAGTGCATTCTTGTAAAGTATATAATAGCATGCCACTATCTAACAGTGGTATTAGCAAAGTGCACGGTAAAGTGTCGCAGCCTGAATAAGTGGTTATAACCCTCTTACATATAGCGTGTATGCTCTGGATGCCCCTACCTATATATCTTACTACTTAAATATAAACTAATCTTTACGATGACTTTTCTACTCTTTACGTTCACGTGAATAGGCAGAGACCTTACCGATAATAACTATAATATAACGCAAATAAAGTATAGTTAATAAGTAATCCATAATGAATCATTAAATTAAAATTATTGTTAGAACTTCATGATAAATAATTTTGAGAGACGATAAAACTACATATTGAATTATTATACAGACTAGATCAAGTAGGCATCCATTGGTTCCTTATCTATTAGTTGCGTTTTAAGTCGAAATTAAGCATAAAATATTTCACTTATAACCTATATTTATTAATTACGTAAGGTTCATAGAAAAATTTCAATTGAATAGGTATACAAACTAAGAATAATATTTTATTAGAATTGTCAGCTTTATAGTATCAGACTAAAAGGCGATTAAACATTTAAATTTCTGGAATTATAAACCGGTCGTGATTTTGGCGATAGACAGATATTTTTATTTGAATAGATTGTAAATCCGTGTGCTGGTATTAATGATACTTACCTCAGTTTCTGTCAAAAGGGTTAGGGTACTTACTCGACTATAATTGATAAGATTAATGTAGTTAAAGCTTCACGTTACTTGAAGTAATGTGCTCGTGATAATTATATCATCATCTTATGCCAACCAAATGTATTCGACAACCTACCGATTTCGATATGAATATAAGATCTAACGGATAAGGATTTTTATAAATTGAATGAAATTTTGAAGTAATAAATGAAACATCTGGACCGGGAAATTGATATAGTCTCGATTAACTTGTTGAAAGTCAAGTTGATAATTTTGACGGACGACTCTTTTATCAATAACATGAAATAATCGTTATGAATAGATTGTTTTATAACGTTCGTTAATCAAGATAAGTGAAAAGAATTTCAATTTCATTTTACTGTAAATTCAATTGATTGAACCTCATTTAATTGTAAAAAAAAATTTCGAGGTGTGCTGGCTTTAAAAGTTTATGGCATAATGGTCGGATTCTATATAAATATAGCGATCTAGAAAGCCTTTAACATAGTTACAAGGCAATGAAAGATTTCTTCTATCCTGGTAGTATTCTGTACTAATTCGAAAAACCTGTTTGAATACCTTTCTAAATTTGGAACTACAAATGAAAACCGTCTAGTAATCGATAAAATGACACTTCGTAAAGCCTACGAAAATGGGAGACTTTGAGAATTCCCATAAATTAATGGTAAAAATAATCCTTCAGGTACTATAAAAAATATTATTTAATAAAGCCTTGAGGTCATATTCGACCTTATATTAACTTTCTTGGTATGGGTGCACAGAACACCTTGTTAGGAAAGGTAGGGAACCTACATTGTAAACCCTAACAGTGCCTACTTCTGAGAAAAATTTTCAGGTCCAGCCACTCTCAACACCATCACTTTATATGCATTCTTTTCTACTATAACATATTTAATCGGCTTTATCACAATTTTAATCTTTTCCGGCAACCCCTTTTTAGCTATGAAGATTGTAGTCGGCCCAGCGCACTGCTTGCACAGTGGTACATCCAGAAAACAACTTTTACAACCAATGATTCTGTTTCTCGTTACTTATACCAATATGACCCTTAACATTTCAACTTACATACTGCAAGTTTGATTCCTTTTGCGCTTTAAAGTCTAAAAAACCTTTATTATAAGCGCTTGCACTGAATGATTCTGATTAATTAATTATTTATTCATTTTTGAGCCATTACTACCTATACTAGCGCTTCGCCCACTTAATGAGGCCTTCGACTTTACTTTGGATACCTGTTTTTAACTATCCATAGAGACTTTTAACGGCGTACCACCCGCTTATTGGCATACCCTATTTTACGATTCTTTTACACTTCTTGGGTTTACGGCCTATGGCAAAAAGGTAACTCGTCGAGTTATGAAGTATATCTCACTTATCGCTATGGGGTTTCAACTAAGATATAAGTGTTTTATAGGTCCTTCACTCTTTCAAGACCGCTGTTAGATTCTCAATACGAATAGGCATCGAGTAGTGACTGAGATACTCGTATAATACGGCCCAGCCAAAGTTACAGTTTTCATGCCTGTTATTACGGATGTCTAAACTGTATAATACCTTAAGGCCTTAATTGAAAGGCTGGATTGAGGTTCGATTTCTGATAAAAGTTTTATTTCTTTTATGTTTCTGTTCTATGAGCCAAGGTTATAGATATTGGGCAAACTTTGTTTTATTTCAAGTATATTGGGTTAAATCTTTTTCTATACACCTAGTGGTGTCTACTGACTTTTACGTATAATGTGGACAAACCTATACAAATATAGTCCATATTTGTTATCTGTACTAATTTTTAGAACATAGTGTGAACTAATATGGTTGATTATGAAACCCCATCAGCATTCAATATATACGTACAAAATATTATGTGAAAACTGATTGCAGGTATATAGGAATAAGATTTCAACTTTATATATTTATTTTAATTGAAGACACGACTTCTATTCATGATAGTTTATTTAATGGATTATAGGGTATAACTTGTAACCAGGAATTTTTTATAGGGTGGTTGTTATAGAGTAGAAACATTCAAGTTACGAGCTTTCCTGCCGGCATGTATACCTTTTACATTAGCGAGGGTTACACTATACTAAGCATATAGTAGGCATTGGTCAGTGATAGTAAATCACCAAAAGTAAGCCTTAAAAAGGTTTATAAATAATAGTGGGTTAATTATATATATTAAGTACTATATTAACAAGATACCTGGTAAGGTTAAGTTACGTACCGGCGAATAACGATGCCCTATAAAAATTGAAAACTGTTAGGGAATCAAAGCTGGCGATTTAATCAATTAATATGATAAAGGTGAAAGTTTACATCAATTTTTGGCAAAGAACTTATTTATAGGAATTAATAAAATCGGAATTTGAAACTGTGAAATAATTGAGTTTAGTTTAGCTGTGGAATTGGTAAGGGTCTAGCCAATTAACGAGGAGGTAACTTAGTGGTAACCTGAAATAATTAGTCGATTACACTAGCGTATACGTACAGAACAAAAAGCTTTTAGTATCAAAATAGTGATAATTGTAATTTAGTAAGTTAACTTCACTTACAGTAAAGTTTAATATAATAACTTTAAGTCAAGTATATTATTTTATTGGTCTACTATATTAATCATAAGTTACGAATAGTATGCATCTTTCTTTACATTAAGGCATTGGCCAAGCAATTGGCTATACAAATTACTCTGCAAACCGGCTAGTGGTTTGCCAAACCTAGAACAATACATCCACCACTTGACCACTCAATACTACTGTCACTTCGACCCATTCGAATCGATAACTTTGCAACGTCTAAAGTCCTACAAACAGCATCTATAATAAATTTTTATATAAAAACGCTCATTTCCTATAATTAGGTTTAGTATTATTAGAGGACCTACTCTAATTATATGTTTTAAAAGACTTGAAGATTGCCTTAAAATTGAAGATTTCCGTGAAATTGATGATAATTTTATTGGTGTTAAGGGTTTTTTTGATAGAGGTTTTACTTGATCGATCTGTGGATTTAGAAATTCGCTATATCAGTGTTAATTGAGTTTTTATCGTTGTCAACAATATTAGTGCATTGAAATTTTTTAGTTTAAAGGGTTTAAGAATCTCATCCAAGCTTAGGTAGAACCTTACAAACGCATGTAAAAGTATTGGAAGACTTTATTTCTAATGATATATTCGAGTTTATTTTTATGTATTTACTTAAGATTTCTATATATCGCGTATCTCTATGATATATTTGCTAGATTACATCATTTCCCCTTTCTTTACAGGGAGATTCATTTCGCGATTATATGGCTTAGTTCTTAGTTTTATTTTCACCTATTTATTTGTCTTTTCTCATATATTTAAAACAAAATTGTTAAACTTTTTATAAAAGTTGTCGATTGTAATAGGTTTTTGATTGATTTTAATTAGGTTTAAATTGAAAGTTTAATAGATAATTTCGTTGATAAGAATCTTTTAGCAGAGTTGTAAATGATATCGATTTTAGCGTTTTCGGTAAATATTTTAATAGTGTTTAAAAGGAACGATTCGCGTGGTAAAAGTAGAAAGATTAATATAAAAAGTTAGGTTGTATGTTGTTTGTTACCGAAATTGTTAATTAAAGTTAAAAGGGTTATAAGACTTGACCATTTGCAATTTACGATTTGTAATAGTAGTTTTAGCCGTTTGCCAATTTTGGTAATGTATTCATTTTTTAACGATTGAGTTTGATATTTTTAACAGTTAATCTTCACGTTTTTCTTAAGATTTATTTAATCATAATTTTTTATATTGTCTATAGTGATACCATCGTTCTTTATAGACTGCCACGAATCATTATATAGTTTTCAAGTTCTTCTTATTCATTGTTGCAAACAACTGTACAGCTTAAAATGGTATTTCGTAAAAATCTTTCTTTTACCTTATTTAAACAAAATGTAACAACCAGAAAATAGTTTTTTCTTTTACTCAACTTATGTGTGCTTAACCTAATAAGCACTAATTAGTGTTGATAGACCTTTGTTGTTGTAATGTAGTCGATTCGAATCGTGGTTGAAGTAACTGGTGTATTATATTAAAAGTGGTGATGTGGTTACTTCTAAGTTTAGCAGACCGCTAGCCGGTCTACTAATCTGTATGGGCAACTGCTTGGCCCGTGCCCTATGTTGAATTGGGCACTCGCTGTACTTGACTTGCGGTCAATCCGGTCAAATTGCAGTCAGTGCAATCAACTTACATACATTTGACTTGGCTGTACTGCAATTGACTGCTGTTCCAACAGACAGTCTAATTAGTGGATATGTTCACTATTATCGATGGATATCATAGCGACTTCATACCAGATTCACTGATCGTAGCGGATATAGTACGGGTCTCTGTAGTAGATATGCTGCCCCCTCCTCTGTAGTCCTATGAATGGATATACGCACAAATATCAGTGGTGAATATCTCCACTAGGACTGTCGGGTGGATTCAGGCCCCCATAGTCCTATAGCCAGTAGAAAATCAATAGATCCAAACTCGTGCACTCTAGGCACAAGAGCAAACCTGAGAGGCGAGCGCTGGACAAAAGTGACACGGCCGGTGGCACGCAGACGCACGTGCAGCACTTGCTGGCCCATGCTCTTACAAAAGACGTTGACGTTGAGGAACGTGCCCCTGACGATCGGTAGCACAGAGGAAGAAGTCGGCGTATAAGACTAGCGCGGCAAACACAACTTTGACGACCACACAAGGCAATATATCTGGATCAGCACGTCGGTACAGCAGTGTGCACAACTCCACAAGTCGTGTACTGCAAGGTTGGCACGACACAGTAATCACGGTGGCCGCGGCTTCGTGGACGCGAGGGCTGATAAGCTTGTTTGGTGAAAAGTTCTTTGTCTTTGCTACTAGTAGCAAAAGACGTTTCGTTGGGCGGCTTGTGACGTTTTGCCGTGCGAGCTGCTTATGTGACACGGGTTCCCCCCACTGACCTGTCGAGATGCTTCGCTTCGTTACTTGCTACTTGCTGAGAAGAAACTGCGGCGTTGACAGCTGTTACGCTGTGGCCGGCTTTAGCACATGAGCACGGAAGTGCAGCACGGGTAGTGCAGCGAGGAGCAGAACCCGCCCGCCCTCCAACCTCGACCTCGGACAACATCACCTCTCCGGCATCATCTCGTGCATGCATATTTCTTACCAGCCTCATTGCAGCACTGTCATTCTCAGCCCATCCATTGGGTGTCTGGTGTTCTCTCTGATCCACGTACGGTGTCCCACGGCCCAGCGCTGCCACTGCAACATCGACCACTGACGTTGCATGCTTAACGTTGGCCACGCTGCCGCGCCTGCGCCCACTCGCCCACTCACCCACTCGTTTCGAATTCCACCTCTTTCATTTCATTTGACTTCTACTGCCCGGCGCATTGTCTTCAATCACCACCGTAACCATCAACTTCTTCTCTCGAAACCCATCGCTGATCTCGCCACGCCGGCAACCCACCCCGCCGCACCGCAACGACCCTTGATCCTCACAACGAGCTCCACCTGATTCGATCCTGCCGTCACCATCCTCGATCTGCAAGCAAACGCATGCCCTGCCGATGCATCCATCCTTGACTTGAACTTTCCGCAACACAGTCTTCAGCATTTGCGTCACAGACGAGGAAGGACAAAAGCACAAGGAAGGAAGACGTCGACGACACTTCCACACCACAACCGCCCGCCCCCATGGCCTATCAAGGAGGTTACGGAGCGCCGCCCCCGCGACAGCCTCCTCAGCGCCAATACCCTGCTGGCCAGCTTCCCCCGCCCCAGCAGTACAACCAGCAGTACGACCAGTACCAGGCCGACTACGCTTATGACGGCTATGGCTATGATCAAGGCTACGCTGCTCCAGCTCCAAGGCCCTACTCCGACGGCTATGCCCAGCGCGGCCCACCACCCCCGAGAGATCCCTACGGGCCCGGCCCAGGTCGAGGTGTGCCTGGGAGGGGTGCGCCTCTGTATGGAGGCGGTCGTGGCGTCCCGCGACCCCCCACAGCAGATGGTCAGCGAGGCTATGGCCCTCCAGGTCCTGGCAGACCTGGCCCGCTTCCAGGCCGTGGAGGCCGTCCTCCTTTTGGCCAGCCTCACCCCGATTCTTCCAGTAAGTCTACTCCTTGTTTCTTGATTGGAAGTCTTTCGGTCATTGCAGAGACGTCTAACTGCCGTCAAGCGAACCGTCCCAGGCAGCCCCTCCTAGAGTCCCGGAAATCTCCAGACGATCCAGGATTCGGCGACAGCCCCTTCCCGACCTTCCCAGGCAGACAACGTAAGACAAACCTCGACGAGGAGCAGAATATCCTCGTCAAGATGGGTAGCCTCGACATTGATTCGATGAAACCAAAAGCCAGAGCTCCTACCAGAGGTCCTTCTACCGACGACTACGGCTCAAGACCGTCCATGGACTCCCAGCGAGGCCCTCCGGGCCCCCCACATAACTACCCGCCTCAAGGCTTCCCGGAGCAGCGTCAAGGGCCTCCGCCCCACCAAGGCGGATATGGTGATTACCCAGAGCCGGGATACGGTGCGCCAGCTAGGACCATGACGATGCCCACCCACATGGGCGCCCCACCCAACATGTCGCAGCAACCTCAACGAGCAGACTCGGTGCCCTACGGCCGTGGCATGCCTCCACCTCAGCGTTCATCCACCTCGGGCAGCTATGGACCGCCGCCTCAGGGCATGTACCCCCGGCAACAAGGACCGCCACCGCCTCAGGGTGGAGATTACGGCTATGAAAACTACGACGATGGAGGCTATTATGACAATGGCGGCTACTACGGTGACCACTACGACGACGGAGGAGCCCATGGCTACCCACCGCCCAATGTGCTGTCGCACGGGCCCGAGATGCCAGATTTCGATACTGCACCTGTTCGCACTTCGTTGGACCTGGCGCTGCAGGCTGGCCCCATGGAGCCGCAGCGAGGGCCGAATCGGCTCCCTGAGCTGAACAAGAGTAAGTCGCAGCCCGATTTGCGCGCACAGCAAGCAATTTTCGAGATGGCTCCGGATGCTCCTCCGATGCCATCTATGGGCTACCAGGCTCACTATGATCACATGACGAATGGCCCCAGTCCGCCCCTGCACGGGCTCCCTTCTAATCCAAGAGCAGCACTGATCCGCCCTGGCCATCACCCATCTCCACAGAATGGCGACAGCCTGCCACACCACCCTGCACCTGTACGGCCAGGGCACATGCCAGGCTCCATGGTCAACAGGCCGATGCCTGTGCGAAACTACTCCGGAGGTCCTGCCCAGACGCCCCCTCCTGCGCCTGCGTCTGCTCCATCGCCCGTGCAGGCCGGCTCAGCTGCCGCCACGGAGCCGCCTGTGACGTCGGAAGAGCTGGATGGTTTGAGGAACCAAGTCAAGGCCAACCCGCAAGATCAGCAGGCCGCGCTTCGACTGGCCACGAAGCTGATAGAGGCTGCCGACATTCTTGTGCCTGCCGTGCCGGACCTGAAAGCACGCGCCAAGGCTCGAGATCGCTTCTTGGTGGACGCCCAGAAGCTTCTTAGCAAGTTGTCCAAGGCACAGAATGCCGAGGCGATGTTCACGCTCGCGGACGGCACCGGGAAAGGCTTGTTCGGAGGCGAGCCCGACAACAAGGAGGCATTCTCGCTGTACCAGTCGGCGGCGAAGCTCGGGCATGCGGCAGCTGCCTATCGAACGGCGGTATGCTGTGAAATCGGCAACGAGGACGGTGGCGGCACACGGAAAGACCCACTCAAGGCCATGCAGTGGTACATGCGAGCAGCAACGTTGGGCGACACTCCAGCCATGTACAAGGTCGGCATGATCCTCATCAAGGGTCTGCTGGGCCAGCAGCACAATCCCCGCGAGGCTATTTCCTGGCTCAAGCGCGCAGCCGAGTGTGCCGATGTCGAAAACCCCCACGCGCTACACGAACTCGGCCTCTTGTACGAGAGCGCCGGCCCCGACGATGTCATTCTGCGGGACACGGCCTATGCTTACAGGCTGTTTAAAGAAGCGGCAGACCTGGGCTACAAGTTTAGCCAGTTCCGGCTGGGATGCTGCTACGAATACGGCCTTCTGGGCTGCCCGATCGAGCCGAGGCTGTCGATCATGTGGTATTCGAAGGCTGCTGAACAGGGAGAGCATCAATCCGAGCTTGCGCTGAGTGGGTGGTACCTGACAGGCAGCGACAACGTGCTGGGCCAGAACGACACGGAGGCGTACCTCTGGGCACGCAAAGCCGCCATGGCTGGGCTAGCCAAGGCCGAGTACGCTATGGGCTACTTCACGGAGATGGGCATCGGCGTCCCTGCCAACATGGAGGATGCCAAGAGATGGTACTGGAGAGCCGCTGGTGAGTGAAGATGGCTTTCCGTGCAAGGCTTCCCAACATGTGACTGACACCCGGAACAGCCCAGGATTTCCCCAAGGCCCGCGAGCGCCTCGAGGAGCTCAAGCGCTCTGGCAAGAACGGCCCCCGCCAGCGTGAACGGATTTCCCGAAACAATGTCAACCAGCAGAACGAGGGCGAGTGCAGCGTGATGTAGTTCGTCACGGGTGCATCTTCGCCCACAGATCTTGCCGGCCTGAAACCGTTGCCAGGGTCATCCACGATCGCAGACATCACCGATACCTCGTATCGCGGCCTTGTCCGCCCTCTGAGCCGTGCCAGCAACATGTCGCGACGCATCCCTACCCCGGGCCCAATCGGACGGCCGACGACGCCGGGCCTCTACGGACGGCCTGCGTCTCCTGCCGGACGCACCGCAAGCCAGACGGTATCGCGGATGAGCTCGCTGAGCTCGACCATGTCGATGAGCGAGCTGACACGCGAGCGGAGTCGCAAGGTTCGAGAGAGATATCAGAGGCTAGAGGAGCAGGCCAGACCGCAGCAGTCAGCGATGGTATCCAGCTTGAGGAGCATCTCGTACGACATGCCCACGCAGCCTGCTGAGATGGAGAGGATGGTGCGCGCATGCAGCGAATCGACTGCACCGGTGCAGTCGTCCATCCCGTTGGCGGAGTCGCCGCCGCCCCTGTGTGAGCGTCGAGCACCGCCGCCCATTGCGTTGGTGAACTCGCCGACGGTTCCGTCCCCGCCCCTGCCTGATCTGCAAGGACGCTCACCGCCTCCACACGTCGAGTCGGTTGCGACTTCGCGATTGCCCCCACAGCGATGTTCTGATGGGGAGCAGGATGTGCAGGAGACGAAAGAGCTGACCGACATCACTCAGCAACCAGATGCTGCTCCACAGGATATGCACAAGATACAAGAACATGGTGATATCACTCAGCGGCCAGATGCTGCCCAGCACGAGGGTAGTCCAACGGCAGGCGAGGCCTAAACAGCAGCAACCTGCACAGTGGCACGAGCCTTGACACGTGAGCTCTCGAGGCGTACGTGTTTTAATCTGCACTCACCGCGTATTATTGGGAGAATGCGGATGGGGAGGGAAACGACGATGCTGCAGATGCATTTGTCTCTGGTGCCAGGATCAGGATGCATGGTCAAGCCGACATTGGCGAGTCTTGGCGAGTCTTGGGAGCCACAATCGCTTCACCTTTGGCGTGATGCAGCCAGGAAAGGCGGGAAGGGAGAAAGTGGCCGCGTGGAGGAACAAGTTCAAGTGGGCATGGAATTCCCGCATTTCTGGTGTCAAGCACACATGGAGGCAGCATACCTGGGGGCATAGCTGCCAGGAAAGGCGGGCCAAAAGTGATAGGGTAGCTGCGTTGGAAAATCTGCAAGGGAAGGACGGAGTACCTCTCTTAGGACTCGACATGCTGCGTGGCGGGCGTTCTTCCACATGTTGCCAATGCGCAGGCGCCTGGTTTGAGCAGGGTTGGAATGGGTCAGCTTCTGCGATGGGTACTCCAGGGAAGGAAAGGACAGGACAGGAAAGACAGTGAAGACGCAGGAAGAACATAGCCCGTCGAATTTGATAACAAGAGCCTGCATGCAACATTGACCGCCTGGCGAACTCCCCCTCTGGCCACGAACGTCGCGGCCGTGTCAATACTGGAGAAACGCGATACAAGAAATATCCTCGGGGCATGATCCTCGGCGGCAGCAACGTCAACAACTCAAGACAAAGGAGCGGTAGCACAGCGATAGATAAAGAGAGGACTTGGGATCGCATCCATTCCCTTTCTCCCTTGCACTACGTTGCTGTAAGGCGATGCTGAGCATGTGCTGGGTCTGCATCGAGCTCGCTTATGGGCTCCGACGGAAGGGCAGGAAGGAGAGAAATAATTTCTCGAATACTTGTGTAGGAGAAAGAAAGAGAGAGAGAGAGAGTGTGTGTGTGTGTGTGTGAGTGAGAGACAGACCAAAGGAGACCAGAAAGACGCCAGATGCGGCGCGAGGATGCGGAAGAGTGTCTGATGATGTTCACCTATAGTGTGATAGGGAGCCATACTCGCAAACAAACAACGTATCGCTTCCAGGAACGCCCGAGGATGATTCCACGGGCTGTTACTATGCATACCAGAGAGCGAGACCCAGCAGCAAGCAAGCATCTTGCAAGGCCAGACCCAGCGAGCCCATCCACCCACCCGCGACGCGGCCCTTCCCCCCGTGAACCAGAGGAAGTTGGTTTCGTGTCCAAGCGCTTTCGATCCCAGGCAAGCATGCACACCTATAGGCCACAGATTCTGTCCACCGCCCCAGCCCCGGCCTGCTGCTGCCGCCTCCTTTCGGCCCCCAGCTCTCCCAGTCAGCCACCTGGTCCTCCCCCGCCGCCCCCCGCCCGGCATGTCATGCACCAAGCACACCACCAACCCCCGATTGCCTCCCCTTCACGAGCTCTTCCCAGCAGCAGCCTCCCTGGCGGCGCCCCGCACACCCTCCGCCACGTCGTCCACAACACCACCACCAGCCGCGGTCTCGCCGCCGCCGCCGCCCTGGCGGGCGCGGTACGCAAAGATGCGCGCGACCTGGACGAGGCCGACGACGCCGAGGAAGCCGTTGGCGGCGGCGAGCAGGACGTTGCGCGGCGTGATGATGAGGCACCAGCGCGTCCAGATGAAGCCGGTGGCGGTCAGGGCGCCGTTCTGCGTCAGCGACAGCCGCTCGGCCGGGCGCGCAAAGTCCGAGATGCCGGCGAGGACGAGCGCCCACTGCGAAAAAGGGAGGGGGGAGGGTAGGTTCGGGGTCAGCACAAGGGACACACGCAGCCAGCCATGGCCTCGCAAAAGAAAGAAAGAAAGAAAAATACACATGCGCAGCGACAGAGAGAGAGAGAGAGAGAGAGAGAGAGAGAGAGAGAGAGAGGAGGGAGGGGKGGGGGAGGCGGGGGCAGCCAGCCAGCCACACACACACATACACACCTTCATGACAGGCGCCCAGAAGTGCACCGTCTTCAGCCCGATGGGGCTGTCCCACATGCGCCTGAACCAGCCGGCCGGCGCGGCCGGGCCGGCGGTGCTGCTCTGCCACTGCCGGCCGCCCCCGCCCCACTGGTGGCGGCGGAAGGGCGAGGCGCGCGCGAAGGCCTGGCGGGTGTGGAAGGCGGCCGAGGGGGTGGAGATGAGCGGCCGGGCGGCGCGGGCGAAGGCGGCCGAGGGAGGCATTTCCTCTGGTTGTTCTTGTCTTTCTTCTTCTTTTCGGTGTTGTGGTGCGGCGCGCGTCGCGTGCGGAGCGGTTGGAGGGTGGTCGGTTGGGGGTGTCGGAGGATGGCGAGGTGTGTTGTGTTTTGGGTTTGGGTTTGGGTGAAGGCAAAGGCAATGAATGGAATGGTTGTCGGTCCCGGATGTGAGGGATCGGGCAGATCGGTCCGAGTCCGGTGCAGCGCCAGGAGAAAAAAGTTGGGAAAGTTGTAGCGGGGGGAGGGGGGAGGGCCCCTACAGCGCTGGGTCCCCTAACAGACAGGGACGTACTGTTTACAGAGCCCTATTCCCCTATGATTGACCAATCACGCCGCGGCAGCCAGCCAGCTCCACCCCCGACGACAGTCCATCACCACCATCCCACCGCCCCACTATCACCGCTCCCATCCCACACCCACCCATTCTTCCCAGAGACACACACCGCCCAGGCCCACCACCATGGCCACTAAGTACGGCTTCACCCCGGCCCTCAAGGAGCTGCGCTTCCTCTTCTGCCAGACCTCCGACCACAGCGCCGCCACAAGGTGCGTGACCCGGGCGGGACCGACTGGCTGCCGAATGGGGGGGAAGCTGTTCTGCTAACCACAATCCCACCCGCCCCAAACCGCCAGGGCCTTCCTCACGCGCGCCTACCCCACCATGAAGCGGCACAACCCCGCCACGCCCATCCTGCTGCGCGAGGCCCACGGCACGCCGCCCACGGTGTACGCGCGCTTCGCGCGCGGCGAGGAGACGCGCCAGTCGTTGCAAGGTACGCACGCACGCGGTCATGGAAGCGCAACAGCCGGACACGAGGCTAACGGTTTTCCCGAATGGCGCGGCCCGGACAGGTCTCTCGAACAAGCAGATCGAAGACGCGGTCGCGGGGCTGGTGCAGCACAAGGAGAGCAGCAGCAGCAGCAGCAGCAGCAGCAGCGCATGACGGGCGGGCGTGGGAGGAGAAGGGCAGATCGTCAAGGGGTGCTGGGGATTTTCCAAGACATGGCCATGGGCATTGCCACCCTTACACATAGTACATAGGCAGAGGCAAGAAGAAGTGGAGGGGAAAAAAAAAATAGGTCAGTTTCCGCGGATCAAGGACCGGGCCCTTGAACCTCCAGAAATGGTTGGCCTACCTCCATGCCAACTGCACCATCGGGTCTTGGTTTGCTACCTACGGGACGCCCATGAGAAACACTGTCAACGCCCGGTATAAAAAACATGTGTGTGACCATTGTCAATTGTGTTGGTTGCATGTAAACAGTTGGAGTGCCTATTCAATAGGGGTAGGGGCCGAGTACTGGCCTATAGTAAATTAGGTGCGGACCAGTTAGCTGTCCGTTAAATTTGGAATTTATATCTACTTTTCAATCAATAGGAATATTGTTATTTCGATTACGATTTGAATTGACATATATTGTAACGATTGAATATATATTGATACTGATTGGTATTTGATCAGATTAAGTGTAGATAAGTTAGGTGGGGGGAAAACAATGTTTTCTTTGGTATTTAGCGGTTTAAAAGAAAGATTTCTATTACGTTAACTTTTAAATTTTAGCTGTAAATATCGGTAGTGAAAGGACCGTTTTTTTGGATTGTGATTGTATATATAAGTAGTTAAGAAGGATCGTTGGTAATATTAAATTGTCGAGATATTTTCATTGAATTTAATTTAAATGTAAGCGTTTGAGATTAGTTGTTGAAATTTTTAGAAAATATTTACAGTATGTTAAAAAGCCGCCATCAAAGTCGTTAAACTGTTCAGGTTTTTATATTATTCAGGTTAATAAGGTTTTTTGACACGGTTACATATTGATTTAAATAGAAATGCATAATTACCAATTAATTTCCGTTTCTAATACACAAACTAGACCTTTTTTCGGTAATGAAAAGGTAATAAGTGATCCAAATACATATTCAAAATAGTATATTTATAGTAAATTTGGAATTTATTAAAAAGTTTCAAAATCTCTTCATTTGTAATTTCAATGAGGATTTGAGATTAATGACGTTATCAATGTATTTTCCAACTAGTATTTGCCAAATTTATCAGTTAATACTTTGTTCATACGAATTCTTAATAATACAGCGCTTGAGAGTTTTAACGTTTTAAAATTACTAAGGGAATTAGATTCAATATATACAAAAACATAAAATACAAACGTTAAAATTTAATCAAGACTTAACGTATAAAACCAAGAAATTTAAATCTTTAGAACGAGAAATACTTTCGTTTAAATGCTTGTAAATTACGTGATTATATTATAGATTCTGAAATAGCCCTAGGATAAAAAAGTATATTGTTGATAAAAGTGGCTAATTTGAAGAAAATATAAAAGGATTAAATACGCGTTTTAAAGGTTTTTTTGCCGGTTTTCATATAATCAAACGTATTATATAAATTTATAACTCCTGTTAATATGCCTTTATTATTAAGACATAGTTGATTCGAAATATAATCAAAGTAACTAGTAAAGTATATTAAAAGTAGAAATGTGTTACTTCTAAATTTGGCAAACCGCTAACCAGTTTACATACTAATCTATATATAAAGCCAATTGAAACATGCCTTACATAAAATTAGTTACACCCTTTAATTATATTGCAGTCGATACTATTGAGTTATGATTAATATAGTTAACTCATAGTTAATATAATTAACTTAACTGTATTATAACTTACCAATATTTAATATCAATAACTTTTTGTTTTATGTATATACGCTAGTATAATGAATTACTAATCATAGGTAATTACTAAATATTTCCCAATCACTATCAGTAGTATCTCTATCAATACCAACCTATTTCGTGCCCAAATTACACTTTAATTGCAATCTCCTACCTTACAATTTAAAGTATTAACTTCTTTTATTTACATTTGCAAATTTTTCATCATAAACTGTGAATATTACTATATATCCTCATAGATAGTATATATAGGCTAAGTGACAGTACACTAGATTGCAAGGTGCCTTCCTGCAGAATGCATGATAACGTGTCACGCTATAGGCTATACTCTTGTAAGACGTAAAGTGCATTATATATATGGTAGCTTAGAATGGTTATTTTATACCGTATAGAAATGCATGGAAAGGTTTGGAATGATTATTCCAGACCGCATAGCAATGCATGGAACGGTTTGAATTGGGTATTTCAAAACGTATGGTAAAAGGGTCACTGCCTGAATAAGAGGTTTATAACCTCTTATCCGTGGCGTATACTCTTTAAAACACTCCTTTTTAATCATCTTTTATTACTATAATATTAATTTAACTATTACTTTTTTATTTACCTTTTCACGTAAAATAAGTATTAAAACCTTATCAATATTAATTAGTAGCCGATTAGATCTATTACAGACAGCTAAAAGAAAGAAGATAAATATTAATTAAATACCTATTAAAATGTTATAACGGTTTCAACTATTTGTATTTTATCACTACAACTTACAAAAACCATACGGGAGTGTGAAATTACATGGAAACGCTGAAAAACCCGAAACTTAACAAGATTGTAAAATTTGGAGTAATTTTAAAAACCAACTTTTAATACGATACTATTAACCAAATTAGTACCCTATTTATTAAAAAGCCCTGTTACGACAATCGTTAACTTGTATTGACGTTTTAAACGTACCTTAGTACTTTTTGAAAAGCGTTTTATTACGTACTAAGTTACGTAAGTTAAAACCACTAAGTTTAGGAACCCTTCATTAGGACTCGTTCGATTTTCGAAAATCCACACCGTTTACAAAATACAGGAGCGGTTACGAATATAACATCCAAACCGCTCGCTCGATTTAGAAGCGGTTACGAATACGTTAATAAAACCACTCGTTTTAATGAAAACGGCTACAAAACAATAATTTGAACCGCTTTGTAATTATCACACTAAATACCCGTGAGTATATAGAAGGTGTCAGAGGGTTTATGTTATCAAGAAGGTAGCAGAGGTGCTGAGTGAACAATATCGCAACCGTGCAAGTAATAATCAAAAGCCGTGAGGCTATTCAGAATATACTGAGACTGAATACTTAGATTGACAACTGAAGAGCTATGAAGGAAATACTATCTATGTGGTGATGACCGTGTCCTTATATCCTATGGCCTTCAGATCATCTTCAGTGCTGAGGCTCACCGGTACTCACTGAGGCTCACCGGTGCTCACTGAGGCTCACCGGTGCTCACTGAGGCTCACCGGTAGCTCAGCTGCATGCTGGCCTGTTTCCTGACCCGCCAACGTACTTGGGTCATAACACGCTTGCTAAACACGAATTAAAACCCATACACCGAATTAAATAATACACCTCCCTATAATTACACTCTCGTTACCCTATCTATTTTTCCACATACGCTCTATATATTTTAAGTTTACCTATATTCGCCTTATATATTTTAATTTTAATACTTATGTCGTTTTCGTTTTTTCTAGTTTTTTAGTTAATATAGCATTACTAAACGTTAACTTATCTAATTTGAAACGTTTCATTAGCTTTTAGTTACGTTTCATTCACGTAATATTTAAAGTTTTTTTGGTATTTGTAAGTATTGAAAACTTTATTTCGTTCATATTTCTGTTTTTATATACTTTTTAAAAATTATTAATATACCCAACTAGGGCGCGAAATCACCGATTTACGTCGTTCCAAATACTGCTTTTATATAAAAACTACCTATCTTAATACACGATAACATTACTAGTAACGAATTTGACAAAAGCTAACGAATATATAAAATACCTTTTTACTTATACGTCGTTTCACGGCAATATTCTGAAGTATTTGAATCTTAACCTATAGGATACTGTGATATGAGTGGAAGATTTAAACCCGTATGTGATAAATACGTATGTAATTAATATAATTTTTAACTATTATAATGACGAAATCGAAGGACGTGACCTATTTGACTATTTCAAAAACGACTTTGTAAACTGAATACCGGATATATAACTTGTGGTCGACGGTAAGATTTTGAAAACATTATGAAAACAACTACTAAGCAAAGGTATTAATATAACCAGTGGAAATAATAGCTGAATTGCAAAATCCCTAATAGTAATAACCTAGTTTATATAAACGTCGAAATGGATAAACGACGAAATAATAAACATAAAATGTATAAAGAAATATTAATTAAAGAAAAGCCAGGAACGTCTACTTAAGATAACGGGCTAAAGATATTAAAATCTACCGTAAATGGGTATACGGCGTTTAATAAGGCTAAACGTCCGCCGCAAAGTGGAAACAAAACTGGAGGAATTAATAGAAAAAGAAAAAATATCATAACAATTATTTATAACGAGGGTTAAATATAAATCCTTTCTGAAACGTAATTTTGAACCGAAACCAAAATAAGACTTTACTCGGATTACTGTTAACAACCAGTTTAATTACGAAAAAAGTGACCTGAATAACGAAAACGCCCTATTTTAGGAGTTAACGAGCGACGTAAAACGCTAATACTTGTTTTACGGATTAATACCTACTAACTACGACCCTTACCATAACTTTGTACTACACCGTTTTCCCACTAATAAAAACGATCCTATAAAACTTACAAACTTTATTAAATTTTGGAATAGGGAAGAGAATTATAACGGTAAACTGTACGATATATTTAATAATAAAATACGGGTTATACTTAATACATATGATAAACTAGATATTGAATCATTTCAAATTTATATTATTTTACCCGATATACTGTCCAGGTCAATTAGAAAATGATATGTATATTATTTTACATAGATAAATACATTTATAAAGTGTTATAATTTCTTTAAATCCCATTTCTATACGAAGTTAAATATGAACTTTATAATAAGGATTAAACCAATACGACATGGAAATTTATAAAAACCTAATAGGAAAACGCCGATAAAAACCTATAAGAAATCATCATCGCCTTATTAGTCAATTTGCGAAAGTACTAGGTAGCCCTTAAATCGGAATATAAAAATGATAAATTGTTTATTTAAATAATAATAAAAACATGCTGCGGAAACCCGAATATCGACTTTGTATTTTTTAAATTAGAAAAAAACTTAAAACCGTCGTGTATAAGTTTTCAAATATCGTTGAAAACCTTTATACGCCGGAGATCAAATATTGAATTAATATTCATAACCGATAAAACTGAAGGCGAGTGACAAATTATGAAAGTTAACCTCGCCAAAACGATTTCCTACATTTTGGATCGAAACTTTAAAATTTACCTAAAACAAAACGAATACCCAATATACAAGTATGAAAAAAAAAACCTTAGCAATGAAGAATAGGGACGATTGTTCAGAAATAGAAGAAATGTACCGCGGTTATAATAATACTTACGAAAAGTTATACGAAGCCTTACAGATTTATAAAAGCGATGTAACATATACGGTAAGATTGGCTATTAGTTTACTAATCATCTCGCTTACGAGTAAACTCGGATTAAACGATAATTTTAAGCCGATTATATATTGAAGGACCGGATAAAAGCCAACTTTAAAATATACGTAACCGAATACGAAGGCGTAGATAACGGCCATAACTTCTACCCCTACGAATCTACATTTGGTTAAAAAGTCTTTAAAGGTAATGATATTTACTTATTAGCCTAGAACGACGAGATCGCCTAATTTATTTTTACTGGTTTATAAAAAGCTTTTTTTATATATATTATCAGCTTGGATTATATAAACGAAGTGTTCGACGCTTATGTAACGTCGTAATATACGCCCTTGAATAAATACAGAAACCGGTTATAGGGTATGATACCTAATATCAATATAATAGAAATCTTAATGGCCGGAAAACGATAATTCGACGCGTTTACAGCGAAGTTTCCGAAGTTTTAATTGAACCGAATAAGGGAATACTGAAAGGTTTAATTTGGTAAAAGCAAAGTGTTACTACTAGGAACAGTCGTTGTAAATACAGGTTTCGAATTGATTGATTTTAACGTAATAAACCTTAAAATACTATTTTTAATTTTATTAACAAATACAAATAAATTCTAAATTAAAGTTCGTAATATTATTAACTTACTTATCCGCGTTTCAGATAACGTATCCGTATCACTTCGGCTTAAATTCGACTATTTATGGTTCTCTCCCTTAATACTTATAATTAAGACTGTTTATTTAATACAGCAAGAATTACGGGTTTTATACCGACAATTTCGATACCCGGTTGTAAAACGCTTTTTACATTTATTTCACGCCGTAAGCTATACGAATATAATGAAAGAGGTATTTAAAGTTATCGAAAAGTTTTACTATAAGTACTAGTTACACTTACAAGCCTTACGATAGTTTAAACTCCGCCTTTAAAACGATATAAACTTTAATTACAAAGTAATTATCAATATTATATATTTAAATAGCTAACCAGTCTTTTACGCTGTCGGTATAATAATATTATTTTAAGCCGCTAAGTTTATAGAAAACGTTTTGATCATAAATTATTAGGACGTTTTAATAAACTATTAATTAAACGTCTACTTAAAACCCCTAAATTATATTATATACAACGTTAATATAGTTTTCCACTCGACTGAATAACGTTTTAAGGCTCAGATGATAGGTAACTAATGTAGATAAATCCTGGTAAAAGCTTTATAGGGTATTGAAAAATGTAAACGGTATTAGAGACTGTTTAAAAAAGCGTATACGGTATTATTCAAAAAATTAAAGAGTATTATTTTCAAGGAATCTATTTTTTAAGTAGCAGTTAATGTTGTTAATGACACCTTTATTCCAAGTGTATTTATTCCCACGTTTCTTGTTTTTAATAACTACTCAAAGATATATACAAATTCCGCACCATTACTATTTATAGTGTAAAGGGCGAATATTATAATGAAGGTTATAATAGTATTACGATCCTTACGGGTTGAAAACAACGTGTTTAAGGCGTTAGGTATAAAAAATGATCGGAACGAAACTGTCATTTTAGACTTAATATTATAATTCAAGATTTTGGTTTGGAAAACCAAAGACGGATATATTGGCTTTTAAAGTATTAACGGGTTCAAAGGCTACAATGTGCTCGTTAATTTACACAACAATATAAGTTCGTTTCGTTTGATAATGATATAGGAATATAAGAAAAAGATTGAAAGGAGTGATTCGAAACCATAAAACGAATAAAACCGCTATTAAAATACCCCTCAAGACGACGAATCCGAACCGTTCCCAATTACAGATTACCTCTCGAATCACGTATGCGGCTCACTTTCGCCAAATAAGAACAGCTCACTTATATTAAATCTATTAATACCCCACCGCCGAGGGCGCCTTTTCGGTTCAAAACCCAAAAAAACGCCTTAAAAACTTTGTTACAAATTCCTTTATTATATAAAAAGAGATAATAAACCGCGAGCTTAACTTAAAACTCCGCTATAAAGGTATTATCACTTCCTTAAATATCTCATTCGAGTAATTTACTCAAATAGAGATTTTAACCTTAATCAACTAAGATATATTTTGTTTTAAACGGTTTGACCCGGTTTTTTACGATACCTATAAGATTTTTCAATCCGCCTGATTTACGAAATGGAAGATGAAACCGGAGAACGTTACTAAAAAGAAATCGTTTAATTATTAAAGAATATAAGGATGAAGGTAAAACATATATTATAATCTAATCGCCTACATTATAACCAGTTATCTACCACCTAATTTATACGTTCGAGACCTTCTTTAACATACTATATAAATTATATATCGAGTTTGGAAATATAATACAGGTATATATACAATATAAAGAGCGTTTTAAACGATGAATCTACGCTGATATACCAAAAGATTTTAGGAAACATTATCCACCTAAGATGGTTTTATATATTATAAAACCACTTTATGGATTAAGTAAAACCATTTTATACTAGTATAACAACTATTAAAAACACTATAAAAAACAGCTTGGAATAATTAACTTTATTTTCGACCAGTTCCTATTAATATTAACAACCGGTTTGAAAGGTTTTATATTAACGGGTATATAAACGGACAATATTTTAACGATATATAACTCCTCATTCTTCGTGTTTAAAAAGAGGAAACTTTTAAAGGCTGGTTTAAAAACGAAACCTAAAACGTACCTAATGGAAAACCATATAATCTATTTTAATAACATTACTATTACTCTCCGGAACAGCGTTTTAAGCCTAACATAAAAACAACAGTTAAATGAAGTTACCCTTATCGTTTTTGATAATGCAAAACGGACCGACGAATATGAATACCAATGCGTACGTAGCGCTTAGATTACTTTTATAATAGAATTAAAGGCGGTATTAAACCTTTCGGTAACCTCATAATACTAATTTGACTCGACGGACGATATGTATAAAGCTTGTAATCAATATCTTTTGTAACAAATACACAATTTAAAACGCGGTTTACAATTTGTGCCACTTGATATACGTATTACAAAGCCGTTTATTTCATTAACGGTTTTTTTACTAATAATACCGATTGTAATTCGTAAATAAGCTTTATTTTAATCCACAGTAACAAAACACCGACCCGAAATGGCTTTACGCTTCATAACAACATTATTTATGAAAGTTTTACTAAATGTAAAAGAGTTGAGAGAAACGTGTTAGCTTTAAAATTTTATAATATAGTTAAAGGTTTCGATTCGGGTATTATTATAATAATAATGGTCCGGATAATTATTATTGATCTTAGTTTACGCCTTATTCCTCTATTATATATACTAATTCTTTTTCGCTTTATAAATATTTCATTAAAATATGTACTAAGAATGAAAAGGGATTAATAATCGATATTATAACTTTATGAGAATCTTACGAATGTCGTAAAATCGAGAAAATAAAAAAAATTGACATCAAATTAAATCCAACAGACGTAATAATTAAAGCTACCTAGAACGAAGTGTTAAAGATACTTATATCAACAACTACACTATTTATTGGTATAATTAAAAATGTTTTACGACACTAGTAATTCATCACATTACTCTTACTGATTTAAAGCGGTCCGAATTTCGCCATTCACGTCGCTCTCCAATTCATACCTTTATTTAACCCTATTATTTCTCGTTACTCTCAACTTTCTATTACTCTTTGTTTTATATACCTCGACTCTACCGTTTTTCCTATTTTGGTTTTCTTTCATTTAAATCTACCATTTCGCGCCATTTCCGATATATCGTTACGTTTCGTTTATATACTTCGACACGATTGTTTTTCATTAGTTTGAGTATACAACTTCAGACCTCTTTTCACGTATTTTTACCCTTTGTTTTTCTCGTTTTAACCTTGCTAAATATTTTACTATTTATACTGCTTTATTTCGATTCATAATACGCACCACTGTTTATATATTACCTCTTTTATTTGATACATTTCAAGTTATATTTTAGAAACGATTATTTTAAGAAAAGTAATAATATTACTATAACCGGACGCGTCGACCCGGTCGTAAGGTTAGCTAATTATTAATAACAAAGGGAGAGGGCGACGTCGTCACATCTCTATTATTCTCCCCGTTACCTTTCCCCTTTATATTAGCGCCACTGATATTACCGCTATCGACATTATTAACGCCAGTAAAGATATAGCCCTACGCCTTACGATGAATGTATTAGGAAAAAGCTTAAGGAGGGCTTTACTCTTTTTACATCATCGTACGATAACGTCGTTAAATTCGTTTACGTAATATATATATAGGTCCCGTTTTCAGGAGATAATAACGGCTGCCAACTCCTTAGTCCGCCGGTTAACGTTTATTACTGAATAATATCGGCTTATTTTAGTAATTTACGACCGCGATAGTTTTTCGAAACACCCTAAACGTTATATTTTTATTAAAGAAAAGTTTTAAATTTCGGTTCAAACTTATCATAAAGCTGGCAAGCACATAGCACGAATTTGGCCCACGGTTTCAAGACCGCCAAAACAGGGGCATATAAGCTATTAGTTCGTTTTTAACGGTAACAACAGGTCGAACAACCTCCTTTTTCGTGACAATCGTTAACTGACTTACTCGCGGCTACAGATAAGATAAACAAGATATCAGGCGTATTTATTAACAACTTAAGATTATGGATTCGGATACGTCGTTTTAACGCCTTATGCATTAAAAAGGCTTCGCAGCGCACCCTAACGATACGGAACTCGAGGAGGCGAAGTAAATCCGCCTCGTACTTTTTATCTAAAGAAAGGGAAGTCAAAGATATATTTACGAGTGGATATAAAATATACGAACCTTAATATAATTACGATAAGCTACATTTGCGATGTAAAAGAGTCTTTACAAGTAATAAGATTTTTACCTATGAAAAAAAATAAGGTTTATAACTTTGAAAGCATTTCGCTCCTCCCTTTAAAAGCTGGGAAAGGGGAAGGAAAAGGGGGGAAAAAGGGGGGTAATAGCGGTGGCGGCAGAAAAAGTCGAACCAACAACAGCAACAGGGCTTAAAGGGGTGATAACAACGGAAAAGGAAGGTGAAGCGGCGGTGGCGGGGCTTGGCAAAGTAGCGACAGCGGCCGGGGTAACAGCTATTAACGAGATTATACCCGATAAGGGCGGGCTACTAATAGTGGTAGCGGTGGCAGATATTACAGCAGCAGTAATGCATCGGCGCTTTCGCGTCAAACGGTGCTTAGCTGTTCTATTTTTACACGATATTTATTTAGAGTAAAGGTTAATATATGGATGTAAGTTCAATAACATACCTATTCAAGCGGTTTAGTTTAATTAAGTAAAACAAAAAGTTAAATTAAAATAGGGATTTATATTAAATTTAACTACGCGCCTTTAAAGGGAAAAGAAAAGAAGTTTTACTTAAACTATTAACGATACATTTTTTTATCAACCTAATACGTGATTATGTAATCGCTCCTTATAGTACTTGTATAATTACTCCTATCAAAAACTATAAAAGACGCTATCACTAGTTGTATTACCATCATTTGGTTATATTAACTAAGCTAAAACTACAATCACTACCGCGGCCAAACCTTACTAATTCTAACCGAACTACAACTACTACCGCGGCTAAAACTTACTAATTCGAACTTTTACAATGAATACCATAATCACACTATTACTACGGAAACTGCTAATTTAAACCTTCATAACAATATTATCATTACAGAATCTATTGATTTAAAATTTTATAACTACAACCATAGTATTACTATAAAACATACGAATTTGAACCTTTACAACTACAACTACATTATCACTACTGGGCTATAGGTATGAAGTATATAAGAAAAAAAGTAAATATTACCCATATAAATATTACTATATACCGTTATAAATAATATACATCGGTTAAGTGAAAATATAATGGATTATAAGGTGCCTTTCTGAAAAATACACGATAACGTGTCACGTTACAGGCTATATTCTTGTAAAATACAAAGTACATCATGTATGAAGTGGTTTGGAATAGTTATTTCAGACCGCACAGCAATGCATAAAACGGTCTGGAATGGTTATTCCAAAGCGCACATCAATGCATGTGTCACGACCCAAACATGATAGCGGGTCAAGAAGCAAGCCAGTGTGCACCTGAGCCCGAAGTCCAACACATCAGGCGGGGAACACCTTTCTTTTGTTAGTGGAAATGACTAAACCAACCATGTGCAGTGGAATCAGCACTGATCCAAGTGGTCTAGTACTGAAAACGGTATGAAGGCACGGATATATAAGGACACAGTCATCACCACATAAATAGCATTTCTTTCATAGCTCTTCAGTTGTCAATCTAAGTATTCAGTCTCAGTATATTCTGAATAGCCTCACGGCTTTTGATCATTACTTGCACGGTTGCGATATTGTTTACTCAGCACCTCTGCTACCTTCTTGATAATATAAACCCTCTGACACCTTCTATATACTCACGGGTATTTAGTGTGATCATTACACCGATTTAGGAAGTAAGGTTAGTATTATTTATAAATGTGATATCTGAAAATATTATGAACTTTACCATCGTTAAATACAGTGATACCATATAAATACTTTTATTCAAATTGTTTAACTTCTATTATATACGTTTATTCAACCTATCAGAATCCTTATCCTATATATTTTAAACTTGTAAAATAACCGATACATCCTATAATGCCATCGATTGGTATCATATTGCGATTTTAATCGCTTTAACATTCTACTCAAGGTAATGTTACAACCTTTCTTTGTCGGATTTTTTAATCTTTGTTAAGCTTAGGAATTACTATTTTTAACTTAGGTTAAATTATGTACCATAATTGTTTTCAAGATCATAATTACAGATGAATAATTCGTTAAAATTTAGTTATATACCCTAAACTAACGTTTTAATCGGTTTGAATTTCTAAAAGCATGGATATTTAATGGCATAATATTCCATCATCACATATTTAATGGTTTTTAGAAAAAGTGTATAATTCATTCGTATATCAACGATTTCGAAATATTTACCTCACACGATTAATAATTATGGATTAAACTTTAACGTCTTAATACTCACTCTATTTTCAAAGTAATTTAAATACTGTGAAAAACAATAGATACTTATTAGAGTTAATTTGTAAAGTAGTTTCATATGGCATATAATTTTTTTTGTTTGAAACTTGAGTTATTAATCTTTTTTGCTCATGTTAATCATACAATACGTTAATATTAATAGCGAGTTACGTATTTTTTTTGTAATATCACAATAATTAACATTAAACCTACCATTTACGTTAGCAATCAAAATGAGATCAATTGCAAAGATTGAACTATGGCTAGTTTTCGGGATTGTAAACAATCAAGTAAGGATTGAAGCTTAACATCAATTACGGTATCATTAATATAATAGCTTGAACCTTTCGCACGGCCGGTCTCCAGTTTTATTTTCAACTTCATAGACTATGTTTTATATGAATATAGTAACGTCTTATACTTCAAATTATATTAATAATGCAAGTTAAACCACACAGTAGGTAGGAAGAAAATTCATCTTATTTCGGTTAATTTATTTAAATATCTTACCCGGCGTATTGATAAAACGTTTGATACAAAACGTAAGGACCAGTTCGCTATTAGACTTCTTCTTTTATCATATAAAAATCGTAGTGTATATTTTTCCAGATTTATAGTTCTTATCATTTTGATACTTTTTAGCATACATTCAGGTGGTCATTTAAGTTGTTATAATTTCATAGATTCATTAATGATATATTGGAGAGGGTTTCATTCGTTAATTTTTTTGATTTAAGATATTGATTTTGTTATAGAGTTTTCAATCCGATATAACGTATATCATAAGGAAAGTAATAAAATAATTAGCGATTTTAATCATTATATTTATATCTGTAATATGTAGGCTTTTTTGGGGTGTATTTTATTTGCCTGTCTATTTCATGTAAAAAAATTACTTTGAATAGGCAAAAATAATTCGTTTTTTATTAGTAGTTCGTTTCTATTGTTAGGGGTGTTATTAGTTTTTCCTTGAATAGATTCTTTCCCGAGATTTTTTTTGAAGGCTTCATTTTATATTATAGCTCTTTTCTATATGTTCGGCAATAAATGCGATATAGTTGTTATACATATGTATATGTAAAATACCCGTAAAATTTGTATGAAATCGTTTAAACTAATAATATTGTTAATGTTGTAACAGCAGTTAATTTCAGTACATTCAAGTTAACTATACTAACAGTTACTTGATTATACTCACCGAAAATTGATTGTAGTTGGTAGGATTTACTACAATTTAATTGCAGTAGGTACTCATTTTAAGTTAGAGAAAATGCCAATCACTTGGCAATACAAATTAATATGCAGACCAGTTAGTGGTTTACTAAACTTAAAAGTAATACATTACCACTTTCAATACAATATTAGTTACTTCGACCAGAGATTCGAATCAACTATGTTGTAACGATGAAAGTTCACCAATACTAATAGGCGTTTATTATATTGAGTGTATGTAAGATATATGAAAGGAGAAATTAATTTTCGGTTGTTATACTTTGTTTACGCAAAGTAGAGTAAATATTCCTGTAAAAGGCTTAGCTGTTCAGTTTGTTGTTTATGTATAGAAAAGAAATCATAGATTTATGGTTAGTTACAGGTATTTGAAAGTAGCAACGGTCTTAACAGTATTATTGAAAATATTAAGAAATCCTTGTTTAACAATCTTTGGAAGAAAACCGTAAATATTTACCATTCAAAAGTTTTAAAGATTGTTAAATTACTAAAGTTTACAAACAGCTAAGTTAGTATTATTACGGGTATTATCATTATAAATTTTCAAATCATAAAAACTATTAAATTTCACGAATTTTAGTGACAAACAACATCTTTAAATATTGGTAGGGCTTTAGACGTTGAAACGTTATTGATTCGATTGGTCTAAGTAACAGTAGTAATACGTGGTCAAGTAGTAGATGTATTGTTTTAGGTTTGGCAGACCGCTAGCCGGTTTTCACAGTCATTTGTACGGCCAATTGCTTGGTCTGTACCCTAGTGTAAATTGGTTGTATACTGTACTTGAATTGCAGCTAATACAGTAGGTTTATATAAAACAATACAATTTACTTACAGTTTAGTATAGTTAAATTTACTGGAATTAAAGTTGACCTAATGTACTACAATTACTACTATTCCAAAACTAGAGGCTTCTTAGTTTGTAAATACATGTTCGTATGGTTAACCAATCTTTTTCGGTAAAATATAAACTATGACCTCGTCAACTAGCAAAACCCCTATTAATTCCAATCAACTATCACATTAAATTATACCTATTTATACTTAAATTAACCCCAATTTCCGTCAATTGACCTACGGTTTCGGGATTCGACTTTATCGACTCCTACAATATGTTTTTCCGTTACAAAATAATTTAAACCTTTAATTTAGCCATACCAGTTAAAAGAATCGCTATCTCTATTTCACTAATAGTTTCAGTTTACCAACAAATTCTTAATTGCTATCTAACTTCGCCTTATCGAGCGGCCTATTAATGTATCTCTCGATACATATAATCAGGCTATAGCTATCCACATACTTTTCTAAGGCTTTATTTAGTAATTCCTTCGTTATAACGTTAGCAGGATCATTCTCAATATCAATCTACTAGAACTTATTGATCTCTCTATCTTTATAGGCTTTGAGAAGTAATATTACGTCAATTATCAGGCGTTTTTTTCTGGTGGTTTCGAGTTTTAAAAAAACACCCAAACAAACTCTTTAAGGCAGTACAAATTACTACCGGTATAAAAGGAATCTTCAACTACTTAATAATAATGTGAAGGGTTTTTTTTACGATACCAAACCTATATTAAAGTCTACTATTATATGATAAATCTTCAAAGTCAATACGTTTCGTATAACCCTTTTATATTTGATAAAGGCCCATTGAATTAGACTACCGATAATGTTAAACTAATCCTCCCTCTTATCTTCATTAAAAAGAGTTATTAGAAAGCCGATCTGTAAGAATAGATTGGTGTTATTTATGAAAGACTCCTTCGTAAAAATTATTAATTTAGCGTTTGACAAGTCGACTAAAACTTTATTAATCCCCCGATCTATGCTTTATATCTACTAATTAAGCCTTTTATTTAACCGTTTAAAGTTGTTATTCATTAGGTCCTATATTTATACCGCGATGGATAAGTCTTAAAAGGCCTTCGGTTCACATAAGATAGCAATGTAGCTGCTATGGATACGTTATTATAGGTATCACTGGGCCTTAACTAAGTTAGTCTTATCGATTATAATTAAATCAGTGCCTTAACACTTTTTAAAAAAGCTAAATCCGGCATTAACACCAAATATATGGATTAACAATCTGTTAAAGTCAAATTGTTTACCCTTCGCCAACGTCGTGATCAACTTACAATTCCAGAACTTGGAGTTTTTAATCGCTTAATGTTCCGATATTATAAAGCCAGCCGTTTCAACAAAAAAGATATCGTCAATTTTACATACCAACTAGGCTAAAGTTCCTTTTTTACATTACTAACAAATACGAGTCGTATATTAAGGACTTTATACCTAGCTTCAAGTTAAGGTGTAATTAATAGGTTAAAAAATAGTAAACGCTTGCTTAAAATAGTTAGTATAATAGCTTAATACATCGTATTACCATTTCCGAAAAGTAAATAACAATTAATAACTATGTAAATTCTAATAATATAATCTGTTATAAATGTATTGTTCACTACATATAAGTTTATGTTATACATCGGCCATTAAACATAAACTTACTATTAGGGTGACTACTAAACGCTGACCATTTTTTTTAAATTGTTAACGATTACGTGAAGATCTAATATTTACCTTTATTACCGTATCTTTAAGAGATCAAACGTAATTTTTCATATAATCGCTCCGTAGTCTTACCTTTAACCTCTCAGATAATCGTCAACTAAAAATCGTAATATTTGGGTTTTAAAGGTTAAAATTGGCCTTCGATACGAATTATACGACTCCTCAAGTTAATAAGCCGTTAATTTTGACGCTATCATTTTCTTAAAAGGGTTTACCGAAAATTTTAATAATACCTTATACTCGAAGCTTTAGTACTAAGTCTTTGTCGTTCTTTACTTTTCTACTTACCCAAATAATATTGTAAATGCGGTCCGGTATGTATTCCTTCTCTTTTATATTCCTCTTCTTTAGGAGTCTTGCGTGCTGTCAGCGTTTTATTAACTTATAAATAACGGGTAAAGGAAGTGTATATTAACTCAGTTACTTAACTTAAAGGTTATCATCGTTAATTACCTCAATATAAAGCTTAACCTAGGTAGTATATAAAGTTACAGTTCCGTTAGTAATTTCAATAACTACTTTAAAGTTAATAATATTTAAGGTTTTATAGAAACCTTTTCATTTTCCCGACTCTTATTATACGAAAACATTAGTTTACAACAGAAAAGGAAGTACGTCTATAATTGTAAAGCTGTTTTTAATGTTAAGGGTATCGTTAACCTAGCGGCGTACCGATTCCTTCCGCAATATCTTTAGTGTTTTACCGTAGGCGACAACCTGTTTCTGGGTACTTACTAATAATGGAAATTTACTCGTTAGTTGTAGGTACGCTTTAAAGACCAGTAATGTTGGTACTAAGACTTCAGGGTCTATAGTATGGATCAGATCCTTCATAGCTATCTAAAGGTATACCTCTGAATTTGTGAAGCTTTCAATCTCTAGTGTAAGGATATTGTACACTCGGCGAAGTGGCGCGTATACTCTTTCGACCTTTCCAATACTTTGCTAGGCCTTTATAATCACTTATTTATACTTAATTCCCATTATCTTAACGTCTTTTCAAAACTTCGCTATTGTAAAGTTGGTACCGATTGTTATGATTCAACCCATGATAGTAAGCTATGTGGGTGCCAAATGGGATTTACTATTGAGGTATAGAGGAAGACTAGAAGAGGCTAGCGTGGCCCAACATGCAGGACCTATGGGAAGGACCAGTACCCAGCCCGTCACGTGCCTTCACACGTTCCGTGCACGGACCGTGCCCAGCCTGTACCCGGACCGTGCCCAGCCCGCACTCAGACTGATCCCGGGTCGGGTACTACCCATCCCGTTACATGCACAGTCACGTAACCTATAGACTCAATGGCCAATGGCCTGAGTCCATAACACTGATATCGTAAATAGAGATGTTAGGTAGACCTAAATACGTATTGATCCATAACATCCTTAACGTTTTTCATGTATCTTTTACTGAAAGGGATTTTAAAAACTTAGATCTGTAAGAAGAGGTTGCAAAGTCAACGAAATAGAAAATAAGCTTATTATTTGGGTAAAATACATTTGCAAAAACCTTGTTATTAAAATATTTGTCGTCTTTTAATATAAACTTTATCTTTGAAAAGCTTAGATATACGTTTAACGATAGTAATAAAGCTTTTCGATAGCTTTTAAAGCAAAACATTCAATATCTTTATACCTTGCCAACTTTAAGACTTTATACAGCCTCTTAAGAACGAGGTAGTTATAACACCTATATAGTGAATACATCTTTAGCTCTTTTAAATTTTATACCCCTGCTTTAAGTTCTTAAAAACAAAACTATAGGTACCCCAACTTAAAGAAAAGGGGAAACCTTTAACCTTTCGTAACTAACTAGTCAGCGTTAACATTAACATTAAGGCTAAAAGTCTTCATATCCTTCAAATAAAAGGAAAAGAAGGTAAAATACTTGAAAATATTTAAGGAAACGAATCTTACAATAGTTTAAATTACCGTTATCCCTAGTAATAATAGTTACTCGCCTAGTTTGAAGCTAACTTCAACCTTGCTAACATCGTAACGATCAATATCAATAGCTATATTACTTTCCTTTCACAATGTTACGTATTATAAATAGCCTCCTATTAAGTTCTTTACTGCACCTGTTTTTGGAATGCTACCTTAAAACGTATGGTCCGCATAACTATCGCGATGTTTAAAGATTTTTAAAGGGTCAAAGGCTTAATCAGGGCAAAGGTAGGTGTCTTTACCACCTAAGCGGTACAAAAGGGCATGGTTGGTTAATTACCAATCCGTATTGAGAGTTACATTTTCATGATACTTAATTTGTTTGAAGTCATCGTTACCATTAATTAGCTCGTCGCCCTCAAAATCTAGGATTTAATCCAAGAAATTCTTCTTGAAAGTAGGAAGAAACTAAATATAATATATCATCTTTTAATTATTTCATTTAGCGAGGGAGTAACAAATGAACTAATAACTGAGCTTACTACAAATACAACATCTTTTATCATTATTAAAATAATATTTCTTACGATTAATGGGTCCTTTTATATTTTAACCTTGATAGAGCTAATATGGCTATTACCCCCAGTTTAAAACCGATAAACCATACCTTAGGTATTAAAAGCATCTATAGCCGTATTTACGGATAACGTAGTTAACTACCATAAGATCTTTTTCATCCACGTCAAGGAAATTACCAGCTTAGTGGTATATAACGTACTGGTTTAGTATACGCGTTATCACAATTGTAAGCGAGGAGTGTAACTGGTTAAAAAAGCTTTCGCAAGTATTATTTAGATATTATAAGCCGTATTTCAACTCGCTAACGTCCGTAACAGTTACATGTACCTGCTTACGAAGTGTAACTTCGCCAGCATAAGCTTTTCTCATTACTTACTAATATAATATTAACTTGTAAAATATTTGGTTTAATACATATATTGGTATTTTCTCTTTTTCTTTGATATTATTATAGTTTTCCTCGCGGTAGCTTAATTTATGGGGTATTAGGTAAGGTAAACGTAGTACTTAAAATTGATTTTCATATTATCGTAAACTTCACGAAAAGTAATTGCCTGAGTGAAGAAGGTTAAGCAGTAACCTCTGGTGTACCTTATAAGGATTCCGGAAAACATTAAGTAAATCATAAAAAGAGAACCTTTATCCATATACAAATGTTTAAAACGGGTATTATCTTCGTGTCGAGGAGGTTATAAGGCTTCCCGTTATACTTCTTTACGTCGTTTCAAATTTTAGTGAAGTTTGTAAAAAGCTTATAATTAATGTTAACTATCTTAATAGATTTTAGGGGTAGTTCACGATAGTTACCCTAATTTTCATTGGTATTTCCTGGAAAATGAAATATTAAAACCTTCGAAACATAGTATTAAAGGTAATTAACAGTCGCATAGCTCGAAAGATAAAGTTTTATAGTAATACCTATAATACACTTACGCGTATAAGTGAACCTACTGTAAAAAGACTTTTAACGGACTTGAAGATATTGATTAAACGGTTAGAGGGCAATAGGGGCTTAAAGATTTTAAAGAACTTAACGATCTTACTTAATTAACTAGCGGAGAGTACCGACGTCAATTCCTCTTACCGTATTGGCAACTGCTGTTTCACGTATCCTACTGCTGCTAAGAACGTATTCCATATTATTATATGGAGGTGCTAAGCTACCAAGGCAAATCAATAGGTAACTTATTATCAACGAGTAAAAGGGCTTAACTTAGCTAGTGATAAAGGAAAGATCCCTTAAAACGAGTATAAAAGAGTTACAAGTCTTCGACGCCTTTATCTTTTCCTCGCGGGTATTAAGATTTAGACTCTTAAGAGGAATCTTCGCATTAAGCTAGTTTAAAAAAGTTTTCAGCTATTTCCAGTAAAGTTTTCTCTAAAATTTAAATATCACGGCAAGTAACCTCCTTTTTTAACTTGGCCTTAACCATACGCTAAATTTTCTTCCATATATCAGGAATCCAATGGTTGAAAAACTTACGAAAGTTTTAAAAGGCACGGACACCGCGACCTTATTCTTCGTTGAAGTCCGCGTTGAGAATTTAATGGCCAACGTAATTAGTCAGGTAGGTTTTAATAAAAGTCTCATCAATATCTTTAATCTAAAGCTATTCATCATAATAAGTGACGTAACATATTCCGAGGTTTTTAACTATTTCTTTCCTGGCGGTATCGGTGATAACCTAAAAATAAACACTTATAGTAACCATATTAACGTTCTAGCCTATATAAAACGTACAGGGCGCATAAAGAAAGGGACTTGGTAATCTTGGGTATAAGGACTTGGTGTTTTGATATAAAATCGCGTAAAAACTTGGCAACTTGGCGTTAGATAACGCGACTTAACAATTCATAGTATTTTCACTTATGGCAGCAATCTTTAACGATTAAATCGGTATAAGGGAAGTGAACAACAGTAAAATAAGGGCATAAGTTCGGTACAAAGGGTAAGGTTAAAGATCGTTCGTTATTTTAGATGAAAGTCGAAGGGTATTTTTTGATTTGGCTGTAGGAATTAGTCGTTTTTGTAGTAGTAGCACCTACAATAGTACTCACTCAGCTGTTTACCAACTTATTATTTGAAAAATTTTAGCGTTTAATCTCAACGCCCTTCAAGAAGTATCTTTAGTAAAGATTTCTTAGTGTTTTCAATAATGATACCGTCGCTACCTCTAAACTACCGTAAAAACCGGCGCATCCTAAAATTAGTCTCTACATGCTACCGTGAAAACCGATGCATAAATAAGGGCCCTTCTCAAAAATCTTTCCTCTGCCCTAACCGTCGTTTAATGCAAAGCGTAATCGCAAAGTAACTTCTTCTTCTACTTAGCCAATCTATGCTTAACCTAATAAGCACTAATCAGTATTTATAAAGCTTTAGACGTTACAACTTTATCGATTAGATTAGTTAAAGTAACAGTAGTATTACGTGGTCCAGTGGTGAATGTATTGTTCTAGGTTTATCAGACCGCTAGCCGTTTTGTACAGTAATTTGTACAGCTAATTGCTTAGCCTATTCCCCAGTGTAAATTAGGTGCATACTGTAATTGACTTGCATCCAATATAGAAAGCACACACAAAACAATATACTTTATTTACAGTTCAGTATACTCAACTTTACTGTAAGTAAATTTGACCTACTGCACTGTAATTACTACGATTCTAACATTAATAGCAAATTATATACGATTTTCCCCTTACATTAATTATTTCTCCTATACACTATACACTTCAATCGTTGAAATAGCTACCTAAAATGCTAATATTGACATTGTTAAAAACTTTATAAGGAATATTATAATTGAAAATTTAGTATTTAAGTTTGTGAGACATTTTAATAACAACTTTTGGTTTATAGAGACTAACGTAAACTTTACTTTTGAGTATTTAATCAATGTGATCGTTTATTATATTCTAGACTTGAAATCTACGTAATCCAATCATAGTTTTTAAGTATTCGATAACTTTTGAAAGTAATTTTGAAATTGTTCTTTGAACATATGTAAAATAGTAAATAAATAGGTAAAAATCAAGTTAAAAACTGAAATATTCAATTTAACCGTCTAACTCCTTATAAGGAAAGGAAAAGAGGGTAATATGGAAAAAATACTACATGAATACGCAAATGATAAGGACCATTAGTGGATTTATAAGAGTAAAGACAAATGTATTGTTAATGAAAACGTCTCTAAAAACATTACTTAACACCCTTATACATATTTGCAAAGTTATATATAAGCTTAAATAAGTTCCTTAAACACTTTCATTAAAGGAGTCTAACGTGTAAATGTCGTGAAAAACGTTTTTGTCGACGATAAAGAGTTAATTAACCTACGCATGGCAAGTTTATAGACTTATATCAACCTTTAACACTACTAAGTAATTGATTGAAGTCCTTAGAAAACCCGTTAATGCTTACAAGATTATTATTAAGTTTATGGAAATTTTTAAGTTCCTTAATAAAATCAATTTCAGTAAACTTAATAGTGCTAATTTCAAAAAAAAAATACATACGTTCCTATTGTAGGTACTATCACTGGTTTTTTTCCTCAAAATTTTACTAAAGGTAAATATTTTACAAATTAATACCAGGAATTATACTAACACTACTAATCAATAGATCCAAAATTTCTTTACTACTGGTACATTAATTTTTCCCCTCAAGATGTTTCCATAGTGGATATGAATTATGCTGTAATTACAACTTTAGTTAAGATTTGAATAGAAAAGTAAAATTATAACAATAAACTGTATAATCCACTTGACGTTAAGTCACAACCGTTTTTCAACATTTATTGCAAGATAAAAATTAAGTTGCCAAGCTTTTACTCGCTGTTTTCTAGTATCTTTAAAGGTTAATCTGAGGATTACTATTTTCGGTATTGAACAAATTACTCGTTGTTTCAGGAAATTTGTAATAGTTTTGAAAATTCATTGAAATAATATGTTAATCTCTTTTAATACTATATAAACTGGGATATTATTAAGTGGTTTAATATATTAGAATATAAAAAGAGTTGGAAACCAAGATTTACCTTTTTAATTATATGTTTAACTGAGTAATATTATACGAATAAGTCATAAGAAATGTGAAAGTTAGCGTAGACACGTTGCATTAGTAAGTTCGTTAGGTTATCACGGGTCATAAAGAGTTTGAATACGCCTTATAGTATCTTAAAGCCATCTGTAAAAGCTTTTTAGCCAGTTACAGTCCTTGTTTACGACTCTGATAATACGGATGTCGACTTGAATTAGTATGTACCACTAAATTTACAGATTTAACAACGATAATAATAATCTATCATGTATGTATTATGTCTACTGCAAATAGGGCAGAATCAGGTAATACGGTTAACAAAAAATCATAATCTGGAAGCTTAACTACTGAGGTATGAAAGGGAAAATATGTTTCTTTTTTTTAGTATTTTTGAGTTACTTATATAATACTTTGAAAAAGGTTATTAAATTTGCGGTCCATAAGGTGATGAGTTAACACGATGCATTATTACCGAACTTAAATCGACAAATGACATATAATATACCTAGTACCACTTTCCCTTTCATTGTAAATATATTAAACGCGTTACAAACTTTAAAAACACTGAATAACAAGATTGAAAAGGTTTAAAGTTATTGATTCGTATAAAGATACTGGTATTAACTTAGAAATAAGGTAATGACTAGCTGACTACGCCTTCTTATACCATCTAATAAGTAAAAACCCCTATAGTAGCTATGATAATAATGAAAACCCTGGTTTCATAAAATTATTTATTATTCGCGATCTTTATACAGAGAAAGTTTTTTAAGGTATTTTGAAAAAAACTATATCAACATGATATTTCACAGCAGGCTATTTACAGTACATCGTATTATAAAGGGATACTAATGCTGTGACAGAATTTTACCATACGGATGCCAGTAAAATCAGAGTTAGATTTGGCTATTGAAAAGAACTCTTTTTACTGTGATTAACGACCATGACAATAGTTGTTACGATTATTATCTTTAATATTTTGGAATCTCTTACATTTTTCCTTTTTAACTTAAATGAATAAGAAATCTCGGCGTCAACGTTGATTTTTACATTAAAGAACTGATTAACAGTAACAACAAAAAGATCCTATTTAATTTAAAACAAAGATAACTTTAATTATACCTTCAAGGGCTAGAGGAAGTAGTATTAAATCTAACAGAATTTGAATTTTGTTAACTACCTAAACGATTTAACTATCCAATAACTAATAAGTTATAAAAAACGCTCAAAGAGACTGGTTATAATATGTAGACTTTCCAACGTTGAAGGTAATGAAACGTCTTTAGAATTATTGCAAAATATACTCTTAAAACCGCTTTATATTTAAATTTACGTTGAAGGATTATTCAAATTTCATCTTTGCAATTATTTTCAATTTATTTTATTTGTATAAAAAACCTATTCTTTATGTTTTTTACTATGATGTATTGTTTCACTCTACAAATATACTAATTTACGATGCCGGTACGATATTTGTGGCGATAAAGTTTTAAGCCAATGTTAAATATATAATAATTCAATATAAACAGATTTATTTTAAGACCTACTAGGGTATTGATAATATAAAAAAACTTGAGCACTTTTACGAAAGGCCTAAAACATTCTTACCTTAAGAATCGGCAATATAATAATTTTAAAAACACGGTTGCAGATAACAATAATAGCATTCAATAACACTGTTTACTCTAACGGTTTTATTTTAACTTTAGTTGTATTTAAAGTGTACTTACATACAATGACTAAGTTATTAACAGCATTAAACACTTAAAATCACGTCGAGAATATAAAGCAAAGCCTTGAAAGATGAAGGAAGAAATTGTTAAGACGCTAGATCAAATATTCTCTCAATACCAAAAACAAACCATTAATAATAAATGTACCGTCTTTTCTTCTTGAAAGTGAAGTTCCTATATAGAGAAATCTAGATGGATAAAATAAACCCTATAAGATATTGAGTTTCGCTAATTCAAATACAGTAATTAAAACCTTTAACTATCTCATTACTTTCCGTATTATTCAAGTTTAACCGTATAAAAGATCCATTAAGTCTGGAAAAAAAAAATCAATCCAAAAACCTTCGAACCAAGCGAATCAACTAATAAAAATTTTCTAAGTCGATTATTATTAAGCCGATTAAATTTCAATGGCGTTAAAGGCTATCCAAAACGAAGATACATATTGAAAAGGAGGAATCCTTCGAAAAATAAAAGCTTGAAAAGATATACACAACAACAAAAGTGTTTTAAAAAATAATTTTGACGGAAGCCTTGCCATTATATTGAAAGTTAAATGTATTATTAATACACTAGGAAAATATTTTAAGGAAATCCATTCAATTAAAATCGAAAACCTACTTATACGAGTATTTATTTGATTTATGTTATTAACTTAATTTAAAAAATAAGACGTCCCGATATTTTAATCGAGGATAATTTACAAAGTCAAAAGCGAAACAACAGAACAACCATACAGAAAGGTAAAGGCTAATCGCTTGAAGATACGGTAATCAATGAAACAATTGGATTCTCACTTAATTGCCTACAATTCAAAAATAAGCCAACTCTTAATAGTTGCAATTACTTCCAGTTTAACTGCTTTCAAAAGCGGTAACTTTTACCTTAATAGCCATGACATTAGGCAAGCGTACACGCAATTTGATACAGATGTGTGACGAATTATACTATTGGAATTACTAAAAAAACTGAGGGATACATTTCTTGTCAACAAGGTAATATAATACGTTCGGACTTTATATGGACTAACTAAAACAGGTATCCATTGGTTTTTAATGTATGAATTGTACTTTAGGAACAGGTTTGGTGTAAAGATTTGAAAGTTTGACAAGTAATTATTAATTAAATAAGTTAAAACCTATTCATATACAAATTAAGAATATACTTTTCCTCGTTAAAATTAAGTTTATAGCAATTAAATAACATACAATCGAGAATTCCGGTTTTTAAAAGTATGAAACGATTGAAAAATTGGTTAGAAACAAGTAACTTCATTTTAACGAATCGTTTATCCATATCCATATTATTTACAATAAACGTAATATGTATTTCAATTTATGTTAAAATAGGTACGCTATGAGCTTAGCGAGGATTAGCAGAACCGACGAGGTAAAACTATAGCGATACCTGAAATAAAGGGTTGAAACGGTTTATATCACTACATTATACCAACCTGAGGGATATTAAGATTTGTCTATTATTATATAAGTTTCGAATCTATAAGATTAAGACATGAAAAAGTTAAAAAAACGTATTAAGTAGGAAATGAATAATTCGGATAGTGGTTTTAATATGGTATTGGTGGACTTAACGACATCGAATTTATTAATCTTTACAAAGAGTGTTTTTACGAATGATATTAACCTTATATCATAAATCAAATTTTCTATAATATTCGTTAACAAAAATAAGGTAAATAAATAATTTAATATTAGGAGAAATATTGTACACTGAACATCTGTCAAATATGGACGTATAGTACGAAGCATGCTAGTATCTGAGGTTTATAAAATAATAGTAGGCTTTAACATCGACATAATAACCGAAAATACGTTAAGTAATATTACTGTATAGCTAGGTTTGCATTAGATACCCATGGTTGTATATAAAAGCTCCCGAAGTCTTTATAAATACCCATCTAAATTAGGTATGACTAACAAAACCGTTTAATAATAAGCGTAATAACTTTAAAGAAGGCATATTAATCCTGGGAAATTGATAAGTTTCCATAAATCAACGGCAAAGACAATATTATCAACTTCATAGCCAAAACCACGCTCAATAACTCTCTAGAAAAGTTGGTAAATAGTAATATGCTAACCGTACGAATTAAGAGCTACATAAATCCCTTAGTATATAATATAGAGAAACAGAGTTACCCTGGTAAACTGAAATATAACCAAGGTAACGGTAGCAGTAATAGTATGTAACAAAAATATATTGAGATCTATTAACAAACAGTTGGTAATGAGTGGTGTATAAGTTTGTAATATATATAAGCTTGTAGCACAAGACCTATATACAGAAGTTTAGGAAGTTTGGATTTGTAATTATAAGGTAAAAGACTGTAATTGAAGTTAGTGTAAGTTTAAACCTATGAAAATTTATAGGGCTCTAGTATACAGATTGAAGAAGTAGTTTAGCTTATCGACATTAGGTAATTGGTTATACTAGCGTATGCATACATAATAAAATGTCGCTAGTATTAGAATAGTAGTTGATTATAATACAGTCATATTAAATGTACTAACAGTTGGTTATTATACTAACAACAAATTAAATGTAATTCGTAGGGCTTACTGCAAGTTAATTTCACTAGATGCTTACATTTAATTAAGGTACAAGTAAAGCAATGAGATATACAAATTGATGTGTAGACCGGTTAACGATTTGCCAAACTTAAAGGTAACACATGACTATTTTCAATGAAACACTAGTTATATCGACCAGATATTTGAATCGAATACGTTGCAATGATAAAAGCGTACCAAAAGTTAAAGATTTTTACCAATATTGATAATTTTGCCTCCAAGTTTGGGAAATCACCAATTTCCAACGTAAAAATATCTTAAGTTTTATGGAGAAGCTCGTATAACATTTTAACTCTACTATTTTCTTAGTAAAATTTAATCTCTATCGGTTTAACTTCATTTTAAAATTTCATTATAACAAAATTCATATTAATATAGTAAATTAATATATTTCGAGGTTTTAGATACGTATCAATTCATCACGTATGCAAAACCTCCTACATTTCTTATTATGTAATCATTTTAAGGAACCTATTGGCGTAAGACCCCATTACGTAATTAACGATATAAAATACAGATCTCTCGTTCAAGTAAAACACGTTAACAAAAACTTTAAATTTAAATTTTTTTTGACGTGAATCTGAACTTGAAATGGGATTAGAAATACGTTTGGAAATGCTTGAAAAGCATTTCAATCCCTTTTAATACGGGTAAGTCCATATCTTTAGAACCAGTTGCCTTGAATTTTTAATATAGCCTGTTAGTTACGAGATAATTAAATCTTCTGTATAGTGGACGAAGTTTTACCTTCATCAAATTCAATACCAATACCTCCAACTTTAAAGATAAAATGATTTTTTTTCCATTTAAAACCAGGTTGGAACCTCTAGCTATTATCTTTACACAGTGTTTCAATCTAAATATAGACGTTGACGCCGAAATTAAGTATCACGTTCTTTATTAAGGAGTTATACGGCGCGAATGTTACCAAATATGATGTGAGAGACTAATATCTAGCTAGTATTACCAAGGATCTAACCCTGGTAGTTCTACACGCTCTTACGATACTCTGAAGCAAGGAGGAAGCTATATAGGGACACGCTTTTACATGTTACGTGACCGGTTTGCACTATCTTAGCTTTATAGCAGCTTCCCAACAGGGATTTTTCCTTTCTCTCTTTATCGAGGTTTATAAATAAAATCCGACTACTTTAAGCGGTAGCTTCATCCTTAGTCATTTTATATATAAACTTCAATTTCTTTCTGACGGTGTCTTAGCTGCTTATTAACAGATATAGCTTAGGGTTATATTATTATCTTTCGACTCGTTGAATTCAAACCCCTAGGTTTTGAAATAATTCCCCAGCGTACGCGTTAATGAATAGTTTTAAAACGCTTTAACGGCCTAATACAATCAACTTACGACTTAACACGAACGTTTTACTAACACATTACATACGGAACTTATCGAGCGGGAGCAAATCGCTCGAAAATACGTTTTGCATTTGAAATAATGAAGCACCAACGTACTTAACACGTTAAATAATATAATTCGATAATTCGAAGTTACCGGTACGTTTACGTTTTCAGAATAATACCCCCCTTAAAAGGTTTTCCCTACGTACGTTACGAACGACGTAATTGTTACGCCGCTTCTTATCAAGAACCCCACCAAATCCTTATACAACGAAAACTCGAATTCCTTTCATTTCGACTACAATGTCGGCGCCCTATTTAACGGGCGTTAATAACCTAAACGCAAACATTTTAATTAACCGGTTCAGTTTTCTAATATGAAATTACAATTTCTGGTATAAAAAGATACGATAATACGTAAATTACGCAAAAACCGAAAGTTTATCGGTATTCAAAAATATTACTTTTACGTTATTTTTTCATAATTAAAAATGTTTACAAAAACCGTTATAAAAAGTTATTACGCTTGCAAAAGCAATAATAGTATTAACGACCCTAACGAATTTATAACTATACTCCGCGTTTATGATTACAACCTTAATAAGGTTCAAGCTACTATCGCTCGGCTAACAAATTTAAAATAGAAAAATCGCGAACGATTTTACGTTTTCTTTAACGTTTGGAAGACTTTATTAGCGAAAGCTGGCGGTATAACCTGGGAATTCGCCGTTAAACTAACTATTTAAAAGAAAGTTATTAACAATATATTTGTTAATATATTATTCCCTCTAGATATACCCGTGGATTACAACAATTAGATCGTCCGTACCTAACTTATCAACGAATACCTTTAAAAAAAATTACTTGTTACAACGATACTAATATTATTATTGCTAAGAGTATCTTATGTAGTGGAAATAATAGTAATAATATGCCCGTCAGGGATAGTTAGAATGATATTATTATAATTGGTGTAAACGTTTTTCGAGCCGTTTTTAAACGGCGCGTCGCCTAAGTTAACTACTCGAAACTTTCTCGTCATAAAAACCTCGGGTTATACTTACGTGATAATACAAATAGTTTTCGTATTCGTATTTACCCGTGTAATCTAGCATAATGATCAAGCAACTTTAACGTTAAAACCGTTATAAGAATTTATTTTACTTCGGCTGAAAATTATATTAGCTTTTAGGAAAAAAAGCGTACCTCCTATATATAGTTACATATAGGAGTTAATGAAACTTCAATTTAATTCGGTAAATTCGTCTAAGCTTTTAAAAACTCCCCATTCATAATAAATTTACTTTATAGTTTAATTTATTTTATGTATATTTTAATAGACATATATTATAAATATCATAACGTAGCAAGTAAATAATTTACTTACCGTTTAAAATTACGGCGTTTTTCTATTTTATTACGACGATTCAGCAAAACTACGTATTATACGCCCGGTTTTCCCCTACGACTAATTTTTATAACTTTTTAAAATATTGACCTTAATACATACCGCTACCGGATATAAACCTATGTTGTCCCCTTTTTATAAGATAACGTTATTTTAGATAAATTTTACATGAAGTATTAATAAGTTATTTATAAAGCCTTAAAGTATATATTACTTTTGGGACGAGTTGGTAATTATCGCGTTTAGAAGAAGGGGTTTACGCCCGTACAAAAAACGATGAAAGGGGTCGACACCGTTATATTCCATGTTATTTTATGAAAGGCTTGCAGAAATCGAGCCGCTATTACGCAGCTCACCGTCGTCTCTCGAAGACATTAATAAGGTACTCACACCGAAACCACTCGTCTCCGTTTACGACAAACTTTCCGATAATCTTAAGGAATTCTCTCCTTTATTCGATAAAGACCTTAACGATAAGTTACCCCCTTACCGCTTCAAAAGAAATTATGAAATCATCTTTTATATTGATAACCGAAGTTAGCACCTAAAAGTTGCGTAAAGTTTTTTATATGGTATATCGCGTAAAAAACTCCTTATATTACGTACAAAGTTAACCGAATTACTCAATTATTGTTATATTTAGGCAAATAATCCCTTAATAGGAACCCCCATACTTTTTGTTAAAAACCCGAAAGTGATATACGTTTTTGTATCGATTATCGCCGGTTTAACATTATTATAAATGTTGACCATTATCCTCTTCCTTTTATTAAGGAAATGTTTACGAATATCATTTTGATTAAATGGTTTACCAAATTAGATGTTAAAAACCGATTTTTACAAGCTTCGTATTAAGGAGGAATACGAATAAAAAATTGTATTTCGTATATATTTGGGACTTTTTTAATTATCCACTAGTTTTTTCGACTTTTTTTTAAGTTTTTACTTCCTTCTAACGATATATTAATAATTTGTTACGTTATTTTCTTCATATCATTCACTTGATTTCCCTTGAAAATATTTTTGTTTATCTTAATAATACTTTAAAAATTATATCATTAAGGTTTAATAAGCCTTTAACGCTTGAAACATTACAAAAATTAACCTCGATATTTCCAAATACAAACAGATGCTTATAACACTAAATACCTAGGATTCGTTATCGAAGTTAACGTCGGCGTTCGTATAACCCTAAAAAAAACTACGCGTTATTCAGGAATAGATAACTTTGACGTCGGTTTTATAAATACAAAGTTTCCTTATATTCTCGAACTTTTAACGGAATTTTATTCGTAACTACTTGATGATTATTGAGCTATTATTTTGATGAAACCATAAAAGTAGCCACTTTTGTTAAAGGCCTAAAGAAAAAACTACTTTTAAACGGCTTAAGTTCAACTTCCTTTCCGAATTTGTATTCGCTTAATAAAACTCTGATTAAAATAACTTTTTAAAAGCCGATTATTTCGATTAAACCCTAGGAGGTTATCTTTTTCAACGCGACGACTACGATGAGTTACGCCTAATAACAAATTACTTTCGTCGTTTATATTCCATCGAATATAATTACTAAATCTACGATAAAAAGTTATTCGGGTTTATAAATTATTTAAAAGCATGGAACATGAAGCGTTGCAGCACAATACGCCCGTTTACGATTTTGATAAATTGTAAAAACCTGAAATACTTTATAACTATACGACGGCTTTTTAAACGACAAATCCGTTAATTTAAGCGCCTTTCATAATTCTGTTCCCGGTTAATTTATAATATGACGGCAAATTGTATAGGGATTAATATGTTATTACGATGAAACCAAAATATTTCCCAATGTTGGCAGAGCTTAGATCGTTGCAACGTTGTCAATTTGATTGGTCGAAGTAACAGTAGTATTGCGTGGTCAGATGGTGGATGTATTGTTCTAGATTTAGCAGACTGCTAGCCGGTCTGCACTGTAATTTTTATGGCCAACTGCTTAGCCCATGCCCTAAACTGAAATCGGATACTCCATAATCAACTGACTTGCAGTTAGTACAGTCAACTTTACTGTATGTAAAGTTAACTGAATTTACTGCAATTAAGTTGCTAAAAATAGTAGTTAATATTGTTCTAACACTAAAGGCTTTTTAGATTTACGTTTTTTAAGCCCAAAACTTTAATTATTACGCACCGAATAAACCTCTTTCGAACCATTCCCTCGTATATATGTTTCCCAGTTAACCATTGCCGGCTAGTTTATCCTCGAGGGTCGTAAACTTTTTATTAATATCGACTTTTAAATTTGTTAGGACGCTGTTATTATACGCGATATTACTTACCCCTGATTAATACGTGTCATACATTTAAACAACCGATATTTTCCAGCGGATATTTATACCGAAGACAACAAAATATTAAAGGTTTTAATTTCGGAATATTCGGTAAATGACGATAGGGTTTTACTTTTTCGCGACCGTATTTAGGTACCTATTTGCGAATCGTTTACTTCCTCGTCAATTTGAATTACTTATAATTTTCTTTTTATTAGCTACGCGAACTGCGACGCTATTATTTCTATTTTTTAAAAACGTACTTTTTAACCCGGCTTACATCGCTTAATCCGCTGTTTTTACCGTAACTACAACGTTTATAAACATATAATCTATTAAAAACACCGTCGAAAAAGTCTCCTCAAACTCTTTCTAATCCTCGAATTGTTTTAAAACGAACCTTTTATCGATTTTATAATTAACTTACCCTAGGAACATATTGGTAACATACATTACTTTATAATTATTACAAAAATTTTTAGTAAGGTCATTACTATCGAGGTTATAACTACTATTAATACCGAAGCTTACGTAAAACGTGTTTTAAACTATTATTAATTATTTTATAAATTTCCTCGTACCCTTATTAGTAATCGTAATTCAAATTGAATCTGTGAATTGTAAGAGCGACTTTACGACTTAACTGGGGTAAAACAACGTCTAAACACTACTTTTTACCCCGAAACCAACGGTGTAACCGAACGCGTAAATTAGGAAATCTTGATAAATTTACGTTTTTTCATCGTTTATACCTAATTTAACCAAAGCAGTTTATTATCTAACTATTAATTAACATTAAATAATGAAAATACTACTATTATCTATATTTATATTTTTTTATAACTTACGGTTATTACTTTTATCTTATATAACTAATATAACGTTTCCCAATCCTAATTATAATACTACGCATAAGAGTCGAAGATGTTGTTTAACGTATTCGCGAAGCTATTAAATTCGTATAAGCTGTAATTACAACTATATAATAATATATAAAAGAAACCTCTAATAAACAACGTTTCCCATTAAAACGTTTTTGAGGCCGCGATAACATTCAACTTTTTCTAAAAAACTATAAATTAAACGATTTTTTTAAAAAAGAACCAAGTTAACTTTACGACAAATACCGTATAACGTATATAATCGACTTTTATATTGTTAAACTAGACGTACCGGGTGGAAAACACCTTCGATTCGATATAAATTAATTCTTATGAACTGTTTTCAATCCGCTTTTCAACCAATGTACTCGTAACATTTAACTGTAAGCCGTAAATATTATCGGCGACGATGGTAAAACGAAGCCGAAATACTATATCGAAAGTATATTATGGGCATGGAACAAACCTTAAATCGAACGTACTCGGCTTTATAACATATTCAAACGGTAGGTCTTAGTTAAATAGGTAGGCTACATATACCGAACGTAAAAGCTGTTTTTAAGTTTTTCCAACACCGTAGCACTTAATACTTTCAAATCGTATTACGAATTAGCCGAATATAACGACAGGCTTTTACGCCTGGCCTGTAAACGGGTTCAATACTACAAACTTAACTTTACGAAATGAAGCGGCGTATAAACTGCTAATAAACGGGTATCGAGTAAAAGTATTAGTATTGAAAAAGACCGAATGATGACGAAACCTATTTGAATATATCCTTAAATTACTCGTTCGAATTTTTACCGAAAAACTTCTTACCTATTTTGACCAATTTATTTAACTTTGCGTCTATACAACCCAACTTCGCGTTAATACGTTTAAAAACCTTAAAGAACTTTTAAATTTCTTTCAATTACGTTTTCTAACTACTCATTAGCTACGTTTTCCACGTTTTCACCTTATTATAAAAAACCTATTTAAATACTACGCTTTTCGTTTATAAGTTGTACAACTCGTAAGTGATTGGAGCGTATAGGGGTAGCGGGTATAAAGCCCGCCCCGTTTCGGGTGTCTACCCTTCGCTATATAACGTGTCGAATTTTTATAGCCTTTTTGGCAGCAACTACTTAGGTTTATACACTTTTTATCTACTCGTTAATACTTAACAAATGGCCTATGAAAACCTCGACTTATCTTGGTCCTAAATATCAAACGTTAAATAAGCTTCGAATAATTCTTTAATAGCCATATTTATATTAGTATTTAAATCCAAAGGAGTATACGAATAACTAAAGTTACTATTTATAATATCGACGAAATGAAAATGGTATCGAATACCAGTTTTTAACCTTTTGTTAGTAATTTCTTCATGGCTATTTGGATTATTTACCTTCAGTTGCCCAACAAAACTTCTTTGGAATATACGTTATCTTATAAACGTAGTTAAAATATATTTATTTATAAGTCCCGTTAAGATATATTTTAATAACCCTTTAGGCAAAGAACTTTATATTCGTTAACAGTGATTAAGCAATTTCCGTATAATCGATCCTATATTTTTAATAGCCTTATCGACCTCCACAGCTAATTAAAGATTTATTATGTAAAACTATAAAAACATTTATAAGAAAAAAATTATTTGAATTAGACTAATAATATAATATCTTATATTATAATGACAATAATATTATAAAAAAGGTTAAATGTTAAAGGATATTTTTATTTTTAAAACGGTAGTTTACGAATTATTACTGGGGGGGGGGGGGCGTTAGGGCGCCTTTTACGTGAAGTTTTGGCTTATTACCTTCCACATAACACCACCACGTTTTAAACGACGTGTTTACCTTTCTTCGTACCTTTCATACGTTACGAAATACCGCGTATAAAAAGGGGATGGGGGTCTTCAGGTGTCTTTAGGGGTAATATTACAGGCTAGTACCTGGCTAGTATTACTAGGGATCCAACCCTAATAGTTTTACACGCTTTTACAATACTTTAAAGCAGGAAGGAAGCCGCATGAAGACACGCTTCCACATATCACGTGACTGGGTTGCACCATCTTAGCTCCATAGCAGCTCCCTAACAGAGACTTCTCCTTTCCCTCCTCATCAACGTTTATAGACAGAATCAGATCACCTTGAACGACAGCCCTAGCCTCAGTCCCTTTACATCGGATAGTAATAAATGGCACGGAACCGTTATCGCTACGAATATAAACTTTACGTTAATTAGTGTAACTAACTCTTATGGTCTTTTAGCCGCGATTACCTAGGTTTACACGCTATTTAACTGTTTGTTAACACTTTGGAAGTGGTTTGTAAACCAAGTAACTCACTTTTATCTTAGGTGTTAAAACTCAACAAGCCTCAAAAAACTTCTCGATAACTTTATTTATATCAAAATTAAAATTTGAGGGGGTATACGTGTAGCTGAAGCTTCGGCCGGTCGCTCCAACAACATATAGGCGGCATTTAACGCTGGTGTTTAACTGCTCATTAATAGTTTTCCAACCGCTACTTTAATTTATACTTTCCTTCGATTTTCTGATAAAACTTATGTGGATTATGAGCTATCCTGTACACGTATTCGACGCAAGGTTATTCTCTGGTACCGTTTGGATATATCTTGATAGGACGTAACGCAACGAATTATATGCTTTTTAGTAGAGACCAAGTGGCTTTAAAGGGAAAAAAATCACGTTTCTAATAGCTTTATCGATTTCGTAATTCAGGTTGGAACTCATGTTAGCGGATGGTACGTTTATAATGACAATAATAATAATAATAAAATAACTTAAAAATTCTGGAACGTAATGAGGTAAGGTAATAAGCGGTTGTTACACTATTGTTAAGGCGAAAAGTGGTTGTTATAAGAGGAAAAGTTTTATATTTTAGAGTGATTACGAGGCTATTTATAGAAAGGCTGACAGGGAGGCTAGTATTAACGCTTTTTACGACATGCCAAAACGTTTGACGACTAAAATCTTCTATATGACATCACAATATTTCAAGCCGTTTCGAAGCGGTTATCACGTACTTTTTAAAGCGGTTTACGATAACAAGGCATCTTTTACTACCCTTTACGGTTTTCAAACACCTTTCACCATCTATTATAGGGTTGGAACCCAAAAGAGTAAACTGGGGGTAATATCATAGGTTGGGATATTTGAGAGTCGCTTGGAAACGTACCCTCACCAATTATGTAACCGGGTTACCTATTTTCTATAGTTTTATAGCAGCTCCTTAACAGGAGTTTCTCTTTCCTTTTTCATCGAGGATTATAGGCAGTATCCGACCGCCTTAAACGACAGGTTTAACTTCATTCTTTTTATAAACAATAAAAGATTAATTACACATTAATAAGAAACTAATGATATATATATGGCATTTAATGTAACAAAATTTGGATTTATGGTTTAATGACTTGGAATTGTAGGCACAATATTATAAATTTATTGGTAAAAGTATCTTTATGAAGGAAAAATGCGATTACTATTATTATCGGTGAGTAATGATATAAGACGTGTTAGTATAAAATAAAAAATCGGTAATATATGATTATTACTAGTTATAGTAATTATATACGGATAAACGGAGTATTTATTTAACACGACGCACAAGTTAAATATTTATTTATAGTAATTTGGGTGCGGACTAGCTAGCGGTTCGCCAAATTCAAAACTTACATTTATTTTTATTAGTAGTACAATACCATCTGTTATTTCGACCACAATTCGAATCGATAACCGTTACAACTGAATACCTACTAACACCATGAGCAACCACGAAATGGGTCCAATTCGAATACTGGCCCAGACGACTGGAAATACCACTGTTTCAATACAAGTATCCGCTCCTATCGCCAGCCAGGAGGGGACTCCTGCGATTTGCAAAAACCCCAACCAAACCCATCACTACATAGCAACAGGCGCACAAGAAGACAATCAAAGAGAGGGGCAAGTGCGACAGGAATATAGTCAACTCGTTATCCTTTCGTCTTTCAGTCATATCAGCTAGCCACTAGAGCATCTACCAGTCCCTATCAATCCGCCTCCTTCCAGGCCATGCGTCCATCCAGTCAGCCTCAGCCATCCAACAGCCTGCTCTCCAATCGCGGTCTCGTAGAATCTTGATTTGGCCTTGGCACATGCAACTATTTTCTTCTTCTTTTTCTGTCCAGTTTCCACGTTTTCCCCGGCGTGACCGTCGTGCGTCTGCGTCCCCACGGACTCGTGGCTTACAAGAGCCCATCGGCCCTTCCATTCCAGCCTTGTCCATCGTGTCGAGATCAGATATCCTCGTCCCGAAATTCCCCTTCAACCACCCTTGCGCTCCTCTGCAGCGCCACCCTGCCCACCACGTCTCCCACGGTGACCGCCGCCCTTGGCCGCACCGCCGGCGGTCTTGCTGTTCTTGCTATTCTTCTGCTTCGCGCTGACTGTCGTCCAGGGAGCCGCTTCGCCCGGCTGCCTCGGCTCGGTCTCGGCACCGGGTTGCTTCGCTTGCGTATCAGCAGGAGCAGGAGCCGTGAAGCTCCGCGGCGCGGGAGCCGGAGGCTTACCGCCCTGGGTCTCGTTGGGACCACCATTGTGGGTTGTGGTACTCTCGTTGGTGCTCATGTCCTGGCCCACTACAGTCCCCGCCACGGCAGCAGGCAGATCTGCCTTGACGACGCTCGCAGCACGGCGCCTCTTGCTGGGATTCGCCGCTGCCGCCTGGTCCGGCGTCGGGAAGGCGTCCTTGTTGAGCGTCTCCACTCCAGTGACGGGCACAATATTATCCACAGTCTTGGGCGAAGACATCGTGAGCGGCGCCGCGCATGTCGTCGCAGACTGGGTCTTCTGCTGAGAAGGGGCTACCATCTCCTCCGGGACTCCGATGGCACACATTTGCTGTCGCCAAGTCTTGTTCGTCGCCATGTGATTGGGGTTCCTGTTGGTGCTATCGGGAGCGGGACCAGTACGCCTATTCACCTTGCTGGGGGGAGGAGGCTGCGTCACCTTGCTCGCGTCAAGGATCTGCTCGGCCGGCGTCACCATGCGTTTGTCGATGGCTGTGGACTGCCCCGGGAGAGACGGCTTCTTCGCATGACCGTCCTTCTTGTTCCCCTCGCTGAGCTTTTCACCGCTGGGGCCATGAGCAGACGCGGCATCCGAGGCAACGCTATCCACCGGTGACGTGGACGTGAAGTTTGGTGCGGCGGGGTTGAGCTTCAGCTTTGTTGGCTCCAACGTGGATGCAGCTGCGGTAGCAGCCAGTGGGTGGAACGACTGGACAGAAGCGTTCAGCGGACTCGTGCCCTGGTTGGCACCGCACGCCTTCTTCTCCGACGACGGCGAAGGGGGAGGCTTCTGGGGAGACTTGACTTTCTCCGACTTGGTTGTGTTTGCCGCTACAGCATCGTCCTTTCCGGGCGCAACAAAGGGGTCATCCTTCTCCTCCTTCTCCACCTGGCTGGCCTGAGATGCGCCGCTCTTAGCGACAGCCGCCCAATTGCCGCCCGGCTTTGCGGCTGGTGCCACCTGCAGGAGGTCCTTGGGAAGGGCAATAACCTTCTTATCGGTCTTGGTGGACTTCGAGGTGCTTGCCTGTGAGTCGAACTTGTCTTGACCCATCTTGGTCTCATCAGAGTCCTTGGCCTCGCCAACGTCCGGCTTCTGCACCTCAACCGGGCCTCGCACTGGAGATACCTCCTTGTCCTTCTTGGCAGAGGCCTTGAAGGCGGCAGCTAGCGAAGTAACGCCGCCTGGCTTCACAAGCTGGCTCCCCTTGCTCTCCAGCGTTCCGTGCTTGTGGAAGGACTTCTTGGGTGAACGCTTCTTGTCCATGCGCAACGAGCCACCGACATTGTAGCCTATGTTCGTGGTGTTCGCCTTCCCACCGTGGGCGGCAGGCTTGTTCTGAGACTCGTTGGCAGCTGGAGGCGAAGACTCCTCAGCGGGATCCTCAGCAGCCCTCTGAGCAGCCTCCTCAGGCAGTGTCACCACCTTCTGCAAAGACGAAGAGCCCTTCTTCATGTGATTCTGAGCGCCCTCGGTCTTCGTCAAGCCATCCGAAGCCTCCGACTGCATCAGCGCTCGCTTCCGCTGGTTGTGCATGTAATGCATCTTCTTCGACGGCTGCCCGCTCGCGGACGACGGGCGGCTGTGGTTCTGCATCGCAGGGGACGCGCACCGTGATGAATCGTTGGTCAACGCGGGCGACGGGCCCCGCGACTGCGTGTCAACAGGCGTGGGCGTGCTGGACCGCGAGGTGAGTTGCGAAGCAGCACTTTGTGCCTTTCGCTCGTATTTCTGGTCGGTCTTGGGATTCTGCTGCGTCGAAGCTGCAGACTCGGGAGCAACGGACATGGGATCCTCGTTCTTCGCCGCATCCTCTTTGGCTGGAGGTGTTTCGTTTGATGCAGACTCCTTCTCCTTCCGAGAAGACATGAGTGCGTCAATCAACGCCGAGTTGAACGGGACAGCCACAGTCAGATTCTTGATAGTAGTTAAACGGTGAACAATGCCAGTCTGAGGGAGCGTGCCCCCCTCGACCGGCGCCGGCGTCCCTGTGCAAGTCTCGTCGTCAGGCTTGTCATCAGCCCAGCTCGTTGGTAGGATAGTCGAACGGGCAGCAGGCTTGCGTCGGATGACCGTCTCTGTGGGGAAGTCGACCTTCTCAACCACGCACGAAAGCTGAGCTGCAGTCTTGCTGTACCCACCAGCCACGGCGTCGCCATCCGTCTTCATCTCCACTTTGGTCGTCTCCACCTTGACGCAGACAACAGGAGCAGCAAGCTCCGACTCCGTCTTTCGGTAGCCAGTCTGCTCGGCCTCAGGGCCCTTTGACTGCTGCTCCTTCTTTGGGGCATTCTTGGCCTGCGATTTGCCTGCATTCTTCTTTGCTCCAGCATCCTGATTCTTCTTGGCAGTGCTCTTGCGGTGAGTCGATACCTCGTCCATGACCGGTTGTTGCAAGGTAGTCTCAGGCGCCGCAGCCGGCGAGGTCGTACTGTTCTTCGCGACATCCTTCTCAATAGCCACGGGCGTGGGCATGGGGTTGGCCTTGATGGTTCTCGAGTCGACATCGCTCTTCTCGCTGTCCTTGTCGGAGACCTTGGAATCAACAGCCGGTCCGTGGTCCTTCCCAGTCTTGTCTTGTGGAGACTTCTTGCGGGCCACAGTCTTCGGGTCCTCTGTCTGAGGCTGGACTTTGTCGATCACGCCTTGAGCCTTCTTGTCAACTTCGGGCGAAGCGCTGCGAGAGTTAGCGTAGGATACAGCTCCACGCCGAGCATCCTCCTCCGAGGGAAGCACATCCTTGGCCATCTCGGCAGACTGCGTGCTTGCAGTGTCCTTCGGGGTGCCTGCAGTATCTTCATCCTCGTTGACAATCGCTTCCTCGGAGAGCGGCTTCGTTCGCCTGGGGCGCCAAGACTTGTGCTCCATGATCTGCTCTTTACGGTCGATCGGTTCCTTGGAGAAGCTGGGCCTCGGCCCAGGCTGCTGCTGCTGCTGCTGCTGCTGCTGCTGCTTCTGAATCTTGGCAGCAGGGTGTGCGCGGCTACCAGCCTTCGACTCGCGGCGCTGAGAATCGTTTGGGTCGAAGAGCTTTCGCTGCTTTGTCTGTGGAGGCACCCTCTGGAGAAGACCGTCGTGGGCCGGATGGACGAAGTCGGCAGCGGGCATGTGAGCTGGGTATGCCGGGTTCTGGACGTTGTTCTGCATGAAACCAGGACCACCGTAGTGATTCATGCCAGAGGGAACATCCGCTGGGTGCTGTCCGTGGAAGGGTCTCGAGTCGCGGCGGACGTCCACGTCACCAAATTGCGTCTGGAGGCGGGCCTGCCTCTCGATGAGATGCCTAGGAAGCCCAGCAGGGTTTTTCTCATTCGGGGTGTAGTGCTTGGACCACCGAGGATACCAGACATAGGCATAGCCGTGCCGGCCCATGCTGATTTGCCCACCTGAGTGGGCGAACGCCCATTGGATTGCATTGACAGCGTCGCTGTCGCAGTGGAACCTTCTTTTTGTCAGCACACGGCTTCAACGGTATGATGGGGATCGAATGAGACTGCACTCACTCTACGTAATAATTGTTCATCGACCCCCTTGCATTCACGGGCTTGGCCCAGGCAAAGTGCTCCAGCAGGACGCCTCTCTGGTCCGAATCAACGTGCGCTGGCACCTTGATGTACACACTCCTCGAAGCGATGACGCACCGCCGACAAGGGCATTCGTGGTAGAGATCCTCCGGGCGGGGCTTGCTGGACAGGTAGCTGTTCAAGCAGGCAGGGCCGGTGTTTGAATGCTTCCGGTGTCCGCGGGCCCCATAGGACTGGAAACTGTCGCGGCGCTTGCCGTGCCACTGGTTGTTGGCACCGTTGTGGTTGTTGGTGCTGCTCCTATAGCCGTTGCTGCTGTACCCGTTGTTGCCTTGCTCGGCCTGGTTGCCGTACATGTAGGGCTGCTGCATATACACCTTTGGCTGGTAGCCAGCGGGTAGGCACGGGTTCTGCGGGTCCATGAAGGGAGGAGACACGTCCGACTGGTTCATCGGCGGGCCGTGGGGGCTGAATTGTTGCTGGTTCATGAACGGTGGCGTCGGCTCCTGGAAGGGAGGACCCATAGGAGGAACCACCTGCTGTCCAGTGTGAGGCCCAACGGATGGTCCCATAGGCTTGTTGATGCTAGCAGCATCTGGCGGACCGCAGTACGGAGTAAACCCGTGAGAAGTAGGCTGCACGTGGGGAGGAGCCGTATTGGATACGGTAGGCGCAGAGCTCATGGCATCAGGCGGGCCGTTAGGCGGCATCACCGATGTGGGGCGGCAGGGAACCTGACTGGCAACGCCGTAGGGACTAGAGACATTCAACGCAGACCGCGAGGGCAGCTGTCGCTGGTCGTGAATGGCCTGTAGCGCGCGAGGCGACCCACCGGCAGAGCGAGCGTTCTTCTTGGCAACAATGACCATCGGGGAAGATTCAACGTCGGGAGCCGACGTGACTGAGGACTGCCGTGGCACGGGAAGCTTGTCGCAAAGGGTATCGGGAAAGAAAAGCTTGTCCGCCGAACCATTGCTGTCCTTGCGGTCACGGAGCAGGGTGTCCGGGGTAGGAGTGGCCTCCCTGGTGACGATGTCGGGAACAGCAGAGTCGACCTGAGTTGGCGTGGCCTCGACTGCGGAAACAGCCTCCTTGTCAACATCAGAAATGGAAGCCTCGACTCCGGTGAGCTCTGTCTCGGCTGGAGAAGCGACTGCGTCCACCTCCATGGTCTTGATCTCTGGCGAGGGAGGAACTGCCACGCCGGGCTTCTCAGGAACGAAAGGCTTGGCCGTCAAAGACAAGGCCCTGGTCTTGGCAGGCGCACCGCTGGGCTCAGTCTCGGGGATGTTCGCGATGATGTCTGCTTTGATGGCAGCAGTCTCCTCGGGGATGCTAGTGAGAGGAGCCAAGGGTGGCAGGGGGCGGGTAGCGGACTCATGGACGGTGGCGGGCGAAGCAGGCTGCATGCTGTCCTGGGGCTGGATGCTCAGCTGCGCAGTCTGGTCGTAGCTTCCCACAGCGATGACAGGGGAGTGAGACTTGGACTTCTCACCCACGGTGTTGCTGGGGCCCGCCTGAGTTGCGTTGTTGACGCGAGCGCCCTGAGATGGGTTGTTGACACTGACTAGGGCGCGACCAGCGTAGTGGGTCGAGGTGGGAAACCCGATTGTCATGCGGGTGAGATGGGCGTGCTCAAGAATCAAAGCCTCGCGCAATACACCAAGGTGTGCAAGGTCCATGTGGCGCATCTCGTCTACAGGGAAGTTTGTGTGGTAGAGCAGCAGGAGGGGCTCCGAGGTCCTGTCCCAGTTGCCAAGAACCTGCTGGTTGTGCAGGAGCTGCAGGTGGTCATGAGCAGCCTGGGTAGGGCAGTTGTAGGGACCAGGGACCTGGCGGAAGTAGTCGTGGACGGTTTGCCCGATGTAGGCCCTCCAGTCTTGAAGAACACGAGGGAACTCGTTGTGAGCATGGGTGACTAGCATGTTGACAACAGTCCACATGTTGTACGCACCATTGGCCCACAGGGTGCTGTTCGAACTCTCGGTCAGCTGCAGTTCTCGCGTGTATGACTTGGAGGGTGCATTGGGAGGCGAGAAAGGGAAGGTGCATGCAGTAGGGACTGACCGTGCATCGAAGAGGTCGAAGAGATCCTCGAAGGTGTTAGGACGCGTCAAGCTCTTCAGCTCGTCCGAGTACCGGCGACAGTACTCATTGAACTCGAAAACCAGCTTGTCGTCGTCCCAGAGCCAGAAGTCGCGGGGAGGCATGGAGTCGCCATTGCCGGCGATGATCTGCTGGGGTTTGAACCTGCCATTGGCCGTAGACCAGCGGCATCGCGCATTGGGCGGAGGGTTGAGGTAGAAGGCCGTGGTGGGCTCGATGATGAGCACGCCCGCATCGTCCTGGACATAAAACCACTGACCGCTGCCAAGATCACCGCCGCGCTGCTCGCGAACCATGGTGGAATTGTCGTGGACCAGGTTCTCGGTCATGCCGTGCCAGCCTTGCATCTTGTCTGGCAGGATGGCAGGGAGGGGGAGGGTTTTTTGGATGGATTGGGTTAAAAGGTAGGTTAAAACAAGGCACGGCTCAAGAGCTGATTGAATGGGTCGAGGCACGAGAGGGTGGCGCAAACACAGAAAGAGGCTGTGATGAGACACGAGGGGAGAGAGATTGGTCAAGATAGATCAAAGGGAAGCGCAGCTCAGGTTCTGGTTGTGCAGTGTTTGTCGAGTCTTGAAAACCAAAACAGGTCCAGAATCGACTGTTGGTAGGTTGGGTTAGGTTGGCTGGATGGTGGAGGTGGTAGTGGTGGTGCTTGTGGTGGGGTTTTGCAGTTGCCAGCAAGGTCAATGTCGAATGCACTGCTTTGACAACAGCACACACAAGTGAGAGGAATCGTCCCAAGTGAGCCCAATGCAAGTAGAGGCTGCCAGACAAGACCAGTGCACTCTCTCGTGCCATGGTCTCAGATCACACAGGTAAACAAACTTCTCCAAAATTCCATGGGCTTTGTTGGGCAAGTCCCACGTTCCCCACCGAGTCCTGCCCTCAATGTGGGTTTCTGTCAGCCTGGGCTTTGACATATAACCTCTGTTGCTGCATCCGAAGCAGGTGCCCATGTATACCGTAGTTTGCTGCCTGAGACTCGCAAAGAGAGGGAGGCCGTTTTGACATGCAAGCCAACACCGTCAACGTCTCATACTCCGACCAGCATCAAGCCTGGCAGAGAAGTAGACAGGTAGAGAGGGAGAAATGGGAAGGGCAAGTAAACATGTTCCACACAACACATGAACACAACAAGGCAGACAACATGAAGCGAGCAGGAGGGAATCTAGAATTCATTTTGTGTAGAGAGATAGGGTTGCCCAGAGGGAACCGTTGGATCATGGATATGGAAGCTGGCAAAGCAGCTTCAGGATCTGTGACTCGTCGGCGCCGGCGATGGCCTTGCCGTTGTTCCAATCCACCGTCTGCCACTTGGTTAGCGAGCGCTGCACTGCACCGGGACGCAGGGACGCAGGGACGTGGGAAGACATACCACGGGCCGCTGGAAGCTGTCGGGGTTTCGTTTGAACAGCCTCAGGGCTTCTTCTTGTGAGGAGGCGCCCTGGACGATGGAGGAGACGGCGGGCTTGCCGACGTACTCGATGATGGTCTGCAGCTGGTCGGTCGTGGGCGGGTTTTCGGTGATGTCAAGCTCGAACTCGGGGGCGGGAGACGAACGAGTCCGGGAGGAGTGGTCGCTGGCCGGGTCTTCGATGGCGGCTTGGGAGGCCTTGACCGACGCCTGCTTCAGGAGATTCGCAACTCGTGTCGAGGTTGGCGAGCCGGCCTTGTGGAAGAGGGTGATGACATCCCTTGTTTTGTGCTGGTGGGAGAGCATGCGTTAGCGCTAGGACGTCGGGTAGAGACTTCAGAAGCTTGTGTTCAACTCACAAAACCAAACATGGTGGCGGGCTGGCGTGGTCGTGTTATCGTGAGTGGTGAAGTGGCAGGTCTGCGGACGAGGACGTTGAAATTGAGGTGCAACCTTATGTTACGTCACATGTCACAGGTCACGCCTTCCTCATTCGGATAGCTGGGAGCTATGGCCCCTCGGCCCGCTCCGCCGACTTCGGCGCGAGAGCTTATCAACCTTCGTCCTCAATCCTCAACGTTCGCTTTTCTTGTCATTGTCTTGTCAAGCTCGAAAGAAGATCTGCATCTGCCAATCCTCAACATCACACACCTCTAACCAGTCAATCCTCAGAAACAACCTGAAGACCTGAAAAGAGGCAAGCAACAATGTCCATATCGGGGCGAATCAACCTCCCGCACCCGCCAAGATGAAGCTTCTCCGGACGGCCAGCCATTTCTCCATGAGCCTGAGCCTGAGCCTGAGCCTGAGCTTGAGCCTGAGCTTGAGCCAAGCTTTGAGTACCCTTCTCGTCACCCAAGGAGCCTCAGCATCCCTCAACGAGCCCTTCGACATCCGCGAGGCCACCGTTGACAGCATCCACAACGCCCTCTTCACAGGCCTCACAACCTGCCACGCCATCATCTCGTCCCACCTTGCGCGCATCGAGGCCTTCAACCCCATCATCAACGCCATCACCACCCTCAATCCCGACGCTCTCACCATCGCAGACAGCCTGGACCAGCGCCTCTCCCACGGCAACACCACCGGCCCGCTATTCTGCGTCCCCATCCTCGTCAAAGACAATTTCGACGCTACCCCCATGAACACTACCGGCTCCTGCCTCGCCCTGGCCGCCAAAAAGCCCATGGCCGACGCCCCCACCGTCCGCGCCCTTAAAGCCGTCGGCGCCGTTATCCTCGGCAAGACGAGCCTGCACGAGCTCGCCCTCCAAGGTCTCAGCGTGTCCTCGCTCGGCGGCCAGACGCGCAACCCCTACGACTGGACGCGTACGCCTGGTGGCAGCAGCGGCGGGTCGGGCGCGGCCGTGGCGGCCGGCTTCGCCGTCTTGGCCACCGGCACCGACACCGTGAACAGCCTGCGCAACCCCGCGGCGGCGAACGCGCTGTGCAGCGTGCGGCCGACGCGTGGCTTGGTATCGCGAGCCGGCGTAGTTCCCGTCAGCTTTACGCAGGATGCCGTGGGGGCCATGGGCCGCACGGTGAGGGACTTGGCGATAGCACTGACGGTTATGGCCGCTGATGGCTATGATGCAAGGGATAATGCCACGGCGGCCATTCCGGTTGACGTTGTAGGCAGAGACTATGTGGCCGCGTTGAAGGGCGGTCGGCTGAGGGGTTTACGACTGGGACTTGTGCAGGGGTTCTTTGATTGGACGGATTGGACCGAGACGACGCCCGTTACCGAAGTGATGGCGACTGTGCTGGGAAAATTACAAGGTGCTGGCGTGCAGGTGGTGAATGTTACCGAGACGATATTCAACGCCACAGCTATCAGTTCGGCGCTGGATGTACAGGTATATGAATATCGCGAGGGACTCAACAGCTACCTAGCTAATCCGAGCCTCACAGGGCCCAAGCCCTCGACGTTCGAGGAGCTATATACCAGCGGCAAGTATCTCGTGATACCAGCCCAGTACGCCTTCATCAACAACTCCTTCATCTCCTCCACCTCCAACGCCTCATACTTCTCCGCCCAGCGCGGCATCCAGAACCTGACCAATGCACTGCACGCGACCTTTGCCACCCACCATCTCGACGCGCTCATCTACCCGGAGCAGAAGAAGCTCGTCGTGAAGGTCGGCGCGCCGTCACAGAGTGGGCGCAACGGGATCCTGGCTGCGCTGACGGGGTCGCCAGTGGTGGTGGTCCCGGTTGGGTTTTCCCGCTCGAGCAACGAGGCGCCCATCGGCGTGCCGGTTGGGATGGAGATCTTGGGGCTGCCGTGGACGGAGGGGAAGTTGCTGGATGTCGCGCTGGGGCTCAGTGAGCTGATGCCGGTAAGGAGGATGCCCAGCTTCGCTAATGGCACGGTCCAGGTGCCGGCGGGTGGGTATGAGCACGTCCCGGGCGTGAGGCCACAGGCTAATATACCGGTGGAGTACCCCATGGGGAGGCTATACACCTAAATGGGAGGTTACGAATCATATCAACCGCGATTTGTCGAAACAAAGGGATCGGCCGACATGCCACACCATATGTGCTCCGGAAGCGTCTTGGAGAAATTGCCTTCTTTGTGGGCCTTACTGCAGGGCTCGTCTTTGCTCAAGTGAGCTTTGTCTGGTTGTTTGAACCTGGATCTTGCATCTTATCAGAACCAAAAGAAAAATATTCATTGGGGCATATGTGGCAGACAGTGATCTGGCTTGAAGATGTGAGTCAAAGATGGGACACCGCTAATTACACCCCAACCGGACAGATCTCGAGGAACCTTAGCCGCCTCGCCGCCCTTTTGAAACATGGCAAATACAGCAACCCCGAGCGACTGGCCCCYCCCCGCCGATTTCTACCAATTCCCCAGCGCCGCAGCAGCTCCATCAGCCTGCGCCGCGCCAACCAGCCCGCCAGCACCGCCCCGCCGCACGCCCCGCGCGACCGTGCCCGCCC